>JARHVA010002328.1:297500-897500 GCA_037957365.1 Torreya grandis
TAATAGGCATCTCTAGTAAGAAACATGATCTAGTCCATCATAACCATCATCCCCTACCCTCTCAACCCCTCATCCGCTATATCCTTGGCTCTCTCTAATATTGCAAACTATCCCATCAATATCTGGATGTAGGCCTATGGCTGTGTAATCTACCTTGAGAATCCATGAACCTGGCTCTTTAAATATACATCTATGCATGGCCCAACTATGTATCCATATATATAATCTATGATCAAAGGGCAATAATATAGGTGTATCACTATGTCACATGCACCTGCAAAGTGTAACCTATGACTATTAATATACCACCTCCTAATCTCTCTATGTAATCTAGGCTTAAAATATCATAGTTTGTCCCAATGTTTGACTTTGAATATGGGCATGTAACTGGTATCTCTTGTGTGATAGAAAAATCCCTATCAAGTGAGCTTGGATCTCTATTTGTAGTCACACTATTAGTGCCTCATCCTCAATTGATCTCACTAGTCAAGAGGGACTTGTACCACTACTACCACCTACTTGTATCTATGCCCCCTATGTTTGGGACCCCACTTATGCTTGGCATCCCACTTGTGCTACTTGTATCTATGGAACCCACCCTTGGGGATCTCCTTAGACTCCCACTACACCCTAGCCATTATCACCATCCATGTTTATTGCATCTGGCCCCCCTCCTCCATCCTACTCCATCTATGATAGCCTCTATCTCCTTCATCTAACTCACCTTTGAATCTTTGCCTAGGCCTGAAGCACTCACCTCACCATAACCTTATTGACTACCACATGAGGTCAGGTTAAATGAATAGGAACTCATGCCTCCCATCATATGCTATATGCCACTATAACCCCCAGATCTGGCATGATTGTGTAGAAATCCCACTACATCAGTGCAAATCAATCATAATCAAAGATGGCATCTAGCCTAACAATAGGTCTCCCCCAATGTGATCTCTCTCACTCACTACAAGTAAATAAGTGCTTTACAGCTGGTACATCTTGTACAATGCTATACTATCATTACACTTGATCAAGTCTGTATCTCTTAATAATATAGTCCCTTTGACTAGTCAAGTAGTATGGTGTCAACATGAATTGAGTCCACCCTTCATCAGCCTAGCCAAATCTAATCCCTCTATAGGGCATCTAAGTGATGTATTCAAGGCATAGGCCATCAAATGCCTCCCTATAATAGTGAATGCCCCTTGTATGACCCAACTACACACCAAGAACTACAAACCATCTAAACACCATTGATTATTTAGGATCCAAGCCTACTAATGTACCCAATGGCCACTTGATTGCAATGTGCTCCTAGATCCATATCTATAGAAGAAGTGATGGCCTAAAACTTCATGCTCCCCTATATGCCCCCACATAAATCTATCTATATAAGTGTGAAAAAACCATAGGGCATTAGGAAAATACTTGATGATCATGCACCATATCAGCCACCACATCTCCTAAACCCATATGGAACCATCACCCACTCTTGTCTAGGAATAAAATATCAAACACAAGAGCCATCATCACTATCATAATCTTGTATAATGTCCCCTCCCATTGACATAGGTCTAGATCGATGTAACCATCCTATACCCCTATTTGTAAGCTACCAAACAATCATCATAACATCTACATCAATGTCTAAAACCTTCAGTATATCCTAGCTCCCTACATCAGTAGATGGAAAATCCTATAGATGTCTTATAATATCACTATCATCTTTGAATTCCATATCTCCACCAGTGTTATAATCATAGATTAATCAATCTAGATTAATGGCATCATCCTCACATCATGTAGGCCTACCAAATCTAATATACTATACTCCTCTAGTGTCACACATCACATCTCATGCAAAATATCTATATGGCATGATCGGGATGCTAATATCCCTAAACGATCCTACATTAAACATCCCAATTATCTACCATTATCCCCATCACCTAAAAACTTCATCCTCACCACTCACCTACTTTCTCCAATCCTACTTTACCCTATCCCTATCCCCAACCATCTTAAGTATAAGTTCTCTTTCCCTAACCTATCTAACTATCCCCCTAACTTCATACCAACTAAACTAACCCACAAAACCATTATCCCTAACTAACTCAAACCCCCTTTAATCGCCCTCATCTAATTCCATATCCTATTAACTACCTAATTTAACCTCATCCACTCCCAAACTTAGGTTCTTTAACACTAAGCCACAATATTGATATTGGCACCTTATAAGATTGCAATCCCATTATTCCCTATTCATAAGATTATAATTATGTAACTTCTACCCATGGGATTGCACTCCTAGTAGTGGGATTACAATCCTACCATTACCCATTCATAATATTGTAATCCCACAATTATTTAATAGTAGGATTGTAATCTCACCATCCCCTCATCATAAGATTACAATCCCACCACTTCCCTTGAATATCTTGCCAATTATGTCAAAAAACCCATGAATTTAGGCATAAATCCTAGTCACAAGATTGTTGGATCATGATGGATAGAGTCCTTATTTACCAAAATCCACCTAAAAATTTACTGAAACTAATCATAATCACAAAAAATATAGAGCTAGGGGATAGTTACTCTATGGAGGTCTAGCCTCATCATCCCTCTGGTGCTCTCAAACTCTCTCACCATGATGGGAAGCTCATAAAATCTTGTCCATGCTTTCTACACTAGATCTCCAATATCTAATAACAAAGGGTACAAATGAACCTAAAATGGACTAATGTCCTATATGAACCCCCTACCCCTATTAGCCCCCATCATCCATTTACCCCTATAAACTAATTCCATCAACCTACAAAACCCATTACTAACATCTAATGGCATGTCATGCCCACTCCCATTAAAATCCCCTAATATCTCATATCCCAAACCATACCAGCCCATGCCTTTTTTGGCCCCCATAAACATCATTGGGATCTATTTTCATTACCTCAAAATCATTCGACAATCATTTATCCCTTATCACCATCCCATTTACAAGTTTATCATTAATCATTTTAAAGCCTCAAAATTTACTAAAAGTGTCTCTTTATCATCTACTATCAATATACACCCCTCTTCTCCCTCTTTAAGCCTCTCGTAGAATGTGTCCTTGCTATTGGACCCATCATTAACTTGAACCTATCATATTTTAAAAATCAACTATCTCTTATCAAATAATCATCTTCTAGACAATTACCACTTGTCTAGACCCATCACTTGAGCCACTTCCTTATCAACACTAGGGCATCTAGCTGATCAACTTAGGGGCACCCCAACCCTTATCAACATCACCATCCTATCCCAACTTAGGACTTATGATCAAATGACCATTTGGGTCAGTTTTTCTCCCCACATGCTCCCTCAAGGGGGCATCATATCCTACTAATGACTAACATCATCCTCATCACAATTTTTCTTTAAAAGATCATTACTCTTTCCACTCGCAACCCCCTTTTAAAGAGCAGCAAAATGTATGCATTAAAATATGCTCACCCTACTAATACTAATAATTACCATTAATTTAGCCAAATACCCATCTTTCTTAACTATATTTACCTTTGGCATAATACCCATACCCCATTCCTGCATCCCATATAACCTTTTCCCATCCCAAAACCAATTAATCCCTTCATTAAACCCCTAAAAGATCCTATTACCTACTAACCTACCCCCTAAACTCACTAGCCAACTTTAAATTCAAAAATATTCAAACTACCCACCCACCACCCTATACTAGCCTTCCCTAAACCCTTAAACCCTATGGGGAGATTTTTAGAACTGGAGGATTCTAGAAATCTCTCCAATTTAGCCCTATCCTCAAAAAATTTCCTATTCTAGAGATTTCCATGGAATTAAAAATTCTATGGAAATTCCTCAACCATAGATCTTGATGGCTCAAATTTAAATTTGGACCATAGATCTTCCTCTCATATGCTTATAAAACTAAACCTCTCCTCCAACCTCAATACTAATTGAAAATTCACTAGCAAGCCATTAATCTCTCTTGTCAAGCATCCATACCAGCCTTTAAACATCCATCAAAGCCATTATCCACATCCCATATCCTTTTGGAAGCCATTGTCAAAAATATCACAAGCAATCCAACAATAAAGATTTTCAAGTTAAATCACACAAATTCAAATATTGGAATGGAGGCATGAGAAGGTAAAAAGGATGGTAAAAATTCTCTATTGACTTTGATTTATGTTCTTTATCCTTTCCTATTGGTGCTATCAAGTTTTTGGTTTTTATTATCATTTTGATAATATTGCTTGAGATTGAAATTTGGTGCACAGTATGAGACCATGAAATAAAGCCTATTTCATTGAATAAGCTCAAGTATTTAACAAACACAATATCTATATCTACATCTAATGCCAAATTTACAGTCAATCAAAACTATAAGGTGAATCCTCCTAAGCCTCAAAAGGAAACAACCACCATATTAACATAGTTTCATAGTAGCTTAATCATCTTCTCTTATCTAATTCACCAAGGAGACAATTTACATGCTTACTTGAGTCTCCCACTTTATTACTCCCATAGATATTAGAGTTTCATCTTATATCTCTCACTCATCTTATAGAGGGTGATATTAATAGACCTCTACCCAAAGGATATTATGCAAATGATTATTATGATTATCCCCATAAACCAAGAAATTCTATGAAAAAAATCACTTTAAAGCATAAGATCTAAGAACTTATTGATGAACACAAGATTACATACATTTGATGATATTCCCAAGGAAATAGGTTCACAACCTGGTGATCATAAAAAACATAAAATATTTAACAATATTTTGCAGGACCATTCTAATAAAGAACCTGTTAGGAAAATAGCATGGACATTATAATTAGTATTTTATGGTGTGGTAAAATATTTAATATTTTTTTAGTTAGAATATAATTTGTTATTATATTCTAATATAATACATTAATAATATATTTTTTAATGTATTATTATTTTTTGAAATGGATCTAAAAACCACATGATTCTAGGAGAGAATCATGGGTTATTAAATCAAATTTTATAGGCTATGGTTTTCCTATATATATGTCTATACCTACAGATATTTATAAGAGAGTGAGATATAATATAATATTATGGATTTAAATTACTCTCTATGTTTGGTCCTATTGCATTACATTGTATTCAAGATAGAATAGTGCATATGATCCACTAATATTTATGTGGTATCAGAGTGGTATGGGAGCTTGATGTTTAAATAGGGTAGCTCTAGGATTACTCTCAGTTGCCCATGTATGTAACATTTTATAGTTTCATAGACTAGTGCACAAGGTGTTCTAAGCATAAGAAAACCATTTCAACAATTTAGTCATTACATTGGATTAAGTGCAAGTTTATTTGTATTTGATCAAACATAGATTTGGATTGAAATTCCTCTCATTTGGTTTACATTTTTCATTCAATCCTTGCATTATTTTGGATCTAATTTCATTTAAAGGAAACATTGTTTCCTGATCAACATTACATTTGTTGGAGTTGATTACACTTGCTACTCATATAATTGTCAAACTACTAGCTGACATTTGGTTGACCATCATAAAATATTTGATTTAATGGTAATTACATTTATACATTGATTTCATTCTATTATATAGTTATTGATACTAATAAAATAATTATTTTTACATAGATGGTCAATGTCTAAATACACATCTAAGAGCTCTCAAGATATCTATAGTTCAACCTTATTTCTCAATGTAGTCTTCAGATTCTCTGATCTAATTTAAATGTTTAACATTAAACAAAAGAGGAGAAAATACAATCAATTATTCAATACTTATATTTTTGAATTGGGTATGCATTTATAATGTCCATTTGCCCGTGCATTTCATGCATGATTTATGTGCAATCCTGATATATTTATGTGTTATATATTCATGCAAGAAGTTTTTTTAAATTTCATCATTTAACTATACTATTAGTCATTCCAGATTCAGTTGAGTCTTTATTGTAAAACTCAATCTAATCGACATCAAATTCATCCATAGGAATCCATTCATGAAATCAGTACCATTAAAAATTCAAAATTTCAATTAATTTTTTATTGGTTTGTATGGTATTTTATTTTTAGTGATTTATATTTTATGTTTACATTTTATATGTCTTGTTTCAAATATTAGTGTCTAAAGTTTAGTAACAAGTCATTTTATATTGTCTCTAAGGACTATTCTAGTCATTAGATTCTATGTATTTGAACAGATAAATTAATTGATAAATATAGATTTTTTAATGAGTCTAGGTAATAGTATCTTCATTAAATTGTGTCTTATGTCCAAATAGTCATAAAGCCATGTAGTATAGTTTGCCAAAATCTTAAATTTTTATGGTTGGTTTATTGTTATTAAGATTATGGTATTCAAAGAGTATAGGTCAAAAGAGTCATAAATATAAAATTCATCTTATTTTAAATGACACATTATTGCTTGTACATGATATCCTGAGTGATATGTCAAATATGTCAATCTTGTTGGGGGACTTTATTCCCTTCAAAACAACATGCATTTGAGCCTCAAAGATAAATTTTTTGAGCAAACAATGATATGAATGAGGTTGGAGGCAATGGAGGAAGGATCTTTTAAGAGCCTCTTATCAGTTACCAATGATGGGGCCCATATGATGTGGTGGAATTTTGTTTTCTTGTTGTGTTATGATAAGAACATAAGTTATATTATTGTTCACTTTTGGAACAAGTGATCTAAAAATTCCCTTGTATTTTTTGTGAATGTGAGATAATGAAGAGAGATAATAAAAGTATTGCACATCATGGTATGGTTGGTGGTAAGCTACTTACAAAACCATCTTTTTTTGGTTGTTGGTAAACCACTTGAAAACCATCCCTTTTTGGTTGTTGGTAAGCCATATGCAAAACCATCATTAAAGTTTGTGGTTATCCTGAAAAAATCACCAAATCATGTCTATAGGTGTAGATACAAGATTGATGTTTTCCCCATGTTCACATTAAGGGGGTGTATGCAAGGAATTAATAATGTTCACTCTAAGGGGGTTAATGTTAGGAAATTAGCATGAATATTGTAATTAGTATTTTATGGCATGGTAAAATATTTAATATTATTATTTTAGACACCTAAAAATAACCATAACTTGCCTTTGATCAGACTTCAGATCGATTCTTACTAGCCATTGCAAATTAAGCCTAAAAATATAGAACATCCCAAATTTTATTATACAACATTCATCAAAGCTCATAATCACATTGAGGCATCCCTAATTGGGGTATCCTACCGTATGCAAAAATAACCTCTCATAGATTTATCCTTAATCACCTTGCAACATCACAACTATCAATTTGGCCTATGAACCTATTGAGTGGGACACTTACACAATTAAATAAAATCTTAAAAAGGCTAATCAAAATCAATTAAAAAGCTAAATAGTATTAAATTCCTAGTTGAATTATCCATTTTAAATTAATGAATATCTAAAAAAAGAAATTAAAAAATTCATAATATCCTATCCTTTCATCATTGCCTTTATGAGTTGTTAAGCTCTTTGAAAATATCCTAAACTATCTAATTTAAGAACCATGCTTAGTGATTGCAAATCATAATTACTTGAAAACTATTAACTAAATTAGAGTTAGTTTTAACCCACCTAGGTTTAGTTTTAACCCATTCCAAGCCTAAACTTAACCTTAACTCACCTTGGGTGAGAGTTAATTCCTAAGGCTATAAATACAAGGCCATGCCTATTCATTTATAAGCTCTCATAAGCCAAAGTTATAATGCTAATTTGGAAAGAGATAAGCTATTTTGGTGAAAAGTTATTATGCAAAAATATCTTCAATAAGCTTGGATATTTTAGAGTTATAATGTGTAAATACTTAGCAAGCAAGGTTACCATGCCCAAATCTTAAGCCAAGCAACATCAAAGCAAAGGTGTCAAGGAGAGAAGGATCCAAGCAACTTCATTATCAAAGACTTCTTAATGCACAAGTTAAGAAATCCATTCAACAAATCCATTTAGAGATCCAAAAAAGGTAAAATAACTATGTATTTTATGTTTTTATTGTGTTTTCATTTAATTTTTGTTACCTAATCTCTCCCTAGTGTCTAGGCTAGAGGTGTTAGGATCTTAGTGTGTTCATTTCATTTGTTTTATGACACTAACACAAGACCAACCTACCCTCTATTTCAAATTTTTAGTTCACATGTTGGCATGATCGGTGGGACCTTAAGCATCCTAGACAAGAAAGGAGATTAATATATTACTCCTAGTTTTTCTAATGGATGCTTGAAAATATTTAAAATTTGAGTTTTAACTTCATTTTTCATGTATTTCTATTTTAACAACACACAATTTTCTTAGAGATCGACATCGATTCTCCTAGATTGATGTCGATTCTCTTTGACCAACATCGATTAGTATAACTAACAACATTCCCTATGTAAAAAGTAGAACATGATAGAAACATGATTAATGAGGGGTTTTATTGAGTTTTATGGTGTCTATTTTTGTTTAAGAAATTTCATATTGTCTATTTAACCATTTTCCTATAGGATCTAGAGATATATTTGATTTTTAGACTTATTTTTCTAATCATCCACTATGTTAAACCATATTGCATTTTTTATGTTTCTATAGGAATCAACATCAATCTTTTCAATTGACATTGATCCCTATGTGGATTGATTGATGTCAATCTCTTTGGATCGACATTGATCCCTATGTGGATTGATGTTAATCCTTATGTGAGACAAAAAGTAGGAAATGCAAGAGCTAATTTTGAAAATTTGTTTTGTCACTCACTTTTGGGCTTCTAAGCAGGTAGACCCTCTAATAAATTATAGGTCTTGAAAAAGCCATGTTTGAACATGATTAAAATGAAATTAGTTATTTTTCATGCCTTAGTTGTTTTTGAAGTTTTTTTCAAGTGTTTCCAACAAACTAATCCCAAGGGGCTCAAATTTCACAACATACTTTTATTTTGGTACAATAAAGTGAACCTTCACACTTAGTCACATACTCCTAAGAGTTCTTTATTTTATGCTTATTTTCTAAAAGTTGTTTTTTATAGTAAACTGAGTGATACGTGTATACTCTCCCCCATCCCCTTTAGGAAACTTAGGTGACCAAAAGTGTGCATTATTTTTATTTGTCACTTTAGTCCAAAAGTGTAAAAATAAAGTTATTAAGGCCCTCTCTAAATCCATATGGTTTGGATGACCTCAAAATTACCATAAAGTCTTTTCACTTATCTTTATTTTTCATTCATTTTGGCTTGTGAGTAGGATTTCATCACCTCATCATGGGTTCTATAGGGAAGAATTAATCCAAAAATTCATCCCCTGACATCATTTCAATTGAACTTCATGATGGGATATATAAATTGAGCTAGTGAATTGCTAGAATGGTAGTTGGAGCAGTTAAACTAACTCCATTAGTGACTTCTACCCTTGAAACATATGATCAACTCAAACATCAAACTACACTAAGAAATTGATGGATGTAGTGGTTGTGAAAAAACAAGACCTTTTCACAACAAGCTAGTTGATGCATATTTAATTGATGTGAGCATCTCTTATGTTATCCACACTTGGGACCATCTAGAAATGAGTAAAAATGGATAGATTAGAACAACCCCACTTATTGTGAACATAATAATGATACAGGGAAAGTAGCCCAAAGTTTTATGCCATAGTAAAAACTCTTGAGAGAAGAGGGGGCCTAAAAAACCTACTTTTCATGCACTTTTACTTTTTGGATTAACAATTTGAAATATTCTTAAGAGAGAGTATATTGACATAATTTAATAGTATTATATAACCTTGTTAGTTTTAGGATTTAGGAGATTATTCTTAGGTGTTTGTGTCATTTTATCCTTTCTTACATGGTCTTGTGTCTAAATTATTTGTTTATCTTACCACATTGAAAATGAGTGTTGTTTATACATCACTCCTTTATTTGAGGAGGCATTACACCACCTATTTGATAGCATACCTTTGCCTTAATATTTTTAAAAAACTTGTTTATATCTGTCACTTGATTGAGAAGGGTGTTGTTACACTCTCCAATTCATTTTTAATCTTTTGACTGTAAGTCTTGAAACTAAACCATTGATTACATCTTTATAACATGATAACTTCATTACACTGCTCAAATCATTTCAAAGACTTATTTACCTTGTGTCCAAATTCTCATTTTCAAAACCAAAGCCACGTGTGCCTTTTGGATCTATGCCTAGTTCTATTATATTGCCTATTCTTATTTAGCTTGTTTTTTTTAAAAAGAAGCCTAGTTTTCTAAATTGAGTTTTTAGTTAACCTTGACAAAGTTCAAATCTAAAAATTGATTGATTTCTATTTATGCCTTGTGTAATTTTGGCCTAGCCATGGATATTTCTCTTTTGGGGTGTGCAACTTAGGTTAATTGTTTATGTAATTTGAAAACTATTATTTGTGCCTTTATTTAGGAGAAATAACCTATCTTACATATTCCTAGAGTTTCATGCCTTATATCAATTGACCAAGTTCATGTTTAAATATGAATGCCTAGTTTATGCCAAATTGTTTCATATTTGTTAGATTAAAGTCTCATACCTAATTTTTTTTCAAGTATAGCTTTTGTGCCTTTTCTAAAATACCTAGTACATGTTTGTTTTGAGCCTAGATTTTGTGCCTTCTTTGAAAGACCTTGCAACTTTTGTTTTCTTAGATTAGACTTGTTTAAAATACTTTGCACCTAAGTTTGTAATTTTCGTTTTATTTCATCCACTTAACCATTTGTGTAATACATATGATGTTAGACTATTTTATACCAAGTTTTAGTATAGAACTTTTTGGAGAAACAACTCCATTCCTTTGACCAAGTTAGATTATATTTGGACCATTTATCATTTGGACATTATTTTTTAGAGTTTGTAGAACTCTAAGCCTTTTTATGAAACATTTATCATTAACTTAGATATATATCATTACACTATAGTGGATCCATGTATAATTTTGGTTATGATAACATGGGTGCATATGATGACTTTATTCAAGAACCCTATTTGGATGATGTTGTTTGTGAGATGGATCCTTATCCTCCTTGCAATACTCAATATAGGGAATATAGCCAAGATCCTCAAGAATAGTATGAAGTGATACCTTCTTCAGGATGGTTAACATACATTTTTTTCCATTTAAATGCTAGTGGCACCTAACCCCCCACCTATACCATTAACCCTCCTTCAGATTGTGAGAGTAACCGAGCTCCATAGTGTCTAAGGATTACCATTCTAGGACCTTATCCTTTGGCTTACATTAACAACCACACTTTGTAATGCCCTATCATTACCATTTTAGGACCTTTTCCTTTGGCTTGTGTGATCAATAAATCTTTATAATTCCCTACCATTACCATTCTATGACCTCATCCTTCAGCTTGTGTGAGCAGCTAAGATTCAAAACACCCTACCATTACCATTCTAATACCTCATCCTTTGGCTTGTATAAGGAACTGAGCTTCATAATTCCCTATCATTACCAATATAGGACCTCATAATTTGTCTTTTGTGAGAAACCAAGCTTTGAAATTCCCTAACATTACCATTTTAGGCCCTTCCAAGTATGGTAGCTCATTATCCCAACAAAGTTATGCAAATACAACTAGATGAGTCATAGTTACCATCCTAGGTTAGTAACTAGCCTTTGTTAATCCCATCATAGATAAACCTATCATTATCTAACCACTATAAATTATTCACACATTAAAAACTATCCCTCACTTTATAAAACCTGTCTTGATCATCAAACCATAACCAAGCCAATCAATACTTCTCTAATTGAACCAATCATTTGAAGACCAAGATATGTTCAAAATTGGTTTTTTATAACTAATTTTAAACCAAGTCCAAGAGAATAAACCATTCCATGATGTTTTTTTTAAAACACCTATTTGTGATGAGTTAATTTGTGGTGAATCACCTTTTGATACTATTCCTATTATCGAGGAGTCTCACTTTAACAAGCCAATCTTTACTGAGTCACTTCTTAATGATTATAACCACCTTTGGTAAAATAATTATCTCAACCATTTTCCTATTTTTAAAGAGCCTCCCTTTGACAAGATAGTATCTATGGAATTATATCTTTATCTTTTCCCCCTTGTGGAGAAGTCTCACTTTGACAAATTAGTCTATGTGGATCCCATTATGCCATCACAAGTCATTACTTATCTAATACCAAACATTCAATAAGACATCATTGTAGTAGCATCCACACTAGATGGATAATAAAAATTAAATCCATGTTCTATTCTTGAACTGACATTAGATTTAGCCTAAAAAATAGAATCAATGTCAGTCTCAACATCAGATTTAGGTTCCCTTGAATTAGACTCAGCTTTAGAATCAAAATATGTTTGTGGTTATTACAACATTGGTTACACATGATTTTTAAATCAATTTAAATATATTTTTTATCCTTACACAATTTTTGAGGATGATTACTTCAAATTCAACTCAAGTTTTCTTAGTGTATTCTATGAGGATTGTGTGGCCTCTTCCCATTCTATTACCATTCCACATGTCATTAAAACCAACCAACCTAGCCATTATATTGACATTTCACCTCCCACAAGTATTGATTGGGACTGATAGAATCATACCTTTTTGAAATACATCCATGGAAACATATCCATTGTAGAATATTAGGGGGACCAAAAACACATTCATGTAGAGGAAGAAAAATCTCCTAGTGAAACCTTTTCAAAGGTGTAAGGGGACAATCAAAGTCCAAAATCAACATCTTCTAGTAAAACCTTTTCAGAGGAACTAAAATAAAATCAAAGTCAAAATCCAACTTTTCCTTAGTGAAACCTTCTCAGAGGAGCTATGGGACAATCAAGACAACTTCATTAGTGAAAACCTCTTTGAGGTACCACTAGCTAAGTATAATAGTTCTTCACTGCTTGATAAAGACAGTATTAAAGATAGCATATGTATAACTTCCAATATACAACATAATTAGATGGAATCTACTCTCAAGCCCAAACACCATAAAAATCTAGTGATCTTATCGAGAACATATTCAAAAGTTTTTGGCCATGCCAAAATCAAAATTATGTTGAATCTGAAATCAACAATATTGTGTGTGCCTAAAAATCCCAATATTAATTTGTTACCTAACCATTATACACTCCATTATCATCCACCTTTATATTACCAAATTAAACCTATCAGCCATTATTTATCTATATTTATGATCGCTGGCTATACTTTCCTTTGTAGAGTATATAAATACACCTTGTCTCAATGTTTTAAGGAAATAAAATCAATGACCAATGAGGATAAAAAAACAATACTAGAGTCCAAATATATATCTATTTCTTGATAGAGAAACTATTTAGAAAAGATGTGGGCTATTAATTTACATGATTGACTATTCTAGTTGTATCATATGATGATTAAGACATGAATCTCCACATCATCAAGATAAATAGAACCTTTTTACCTTGACAAAACATTTACCTTACCATTTTCATTGGCTATTTAGCTTTCCATTTTCATTTTACATTTACCTTTTAATTTTCATTTACCTTTTCTCTTTCCATTGTTTCATACCTTGCCATTTACTTTACCACTTGGGGGCAACCCTATTCCCATTTTAGCCAATTGACATCTTATCATCTTCCTTATGTTTTACTCTATATAATTTACCATACCTTTACTATTGACTAAATATTGTTTTAACCTACCCTACCTACCCATTTTGACATTGGTTTTGTTGGTTCTTTTGACATGTTCTATGAGGGGATTCTGATCTAGTTTTAATAGTTTTAGAATTCTATGTTTAATTGGAAGTCTATGAAAGTAGTGTGATAGTGGATCTAGCAAGTTATATTTCATTTACATTTTATTGTTACCATAAACTATAACTTCCTATGATAAAATTAGTTTTCCACATTATGTTACTAATTATAACCACCTATGGGAAAATTAAGAATAATACCTTTACCATGCATTATTGTATCACCTTGCCATTACTATTCTCATTTGCCTTGATATTTTCCATAATTTTTTAATCTTGTTATTACTGGGTCAGATCTCACCACCTTTTGTGTTGGTAGGACTACTATGACTTGAGGTCCTAATGGGACTATGTAGGCAACACTCTATTCACATTGAGGTCAGCTTAATCCCCCTTTTCCATACACTCTCACTATTTTGTGAATAGCCTAAGCTAATTCTCTCTCCATTTTATGATTGGTATTTTTTCAATCTCTAAAAATTTAAAATACCCTTAAAATTATAAAAACATAATAAAAATTGAAAAATCTGGCTTAGTATCTCCTAGAGAGATATAATGCCTTCAAATCTAAAAACATTTATCTTATTTAAACCTCATTATTCATCCTTGATCCACCCTACTGGGGTAAATACATTATTTTTTCTGATCCATTCCACTACCATTGGGGGTATGACCTTGCCTTTACATGTATCCTTGCTTGGGAGAACTACCCATTTATCCTTCCATGGATCCTTCACACATAGATATTGATTTGGTTGATGACATGATGTTTTTTATTGATTTTTATTTCAAGCTTTCTCTATGTTTGTTTACTTAGTTATTTATTTGTTTATTTGCCTATTTGTTTACTTTCATTATTGTGACTTGACTCAATCTATGTGCATTCATTCGGTGATTATTTATGCATTATTCTTGAGTCCATCCATATTCATATGTCAACATTGTCAACATTGTTTTTATCATTGGCATATTATTTTTAATTGTTTATTAGATTAGGAGTTAGTCCTTATACAAATTACGATTATGTTATCATGGTGTTTTATATCATGATGCCTACCATCATGTGATATAATAAAAATTTGCTCAAGAAGTCTTACAAGAAATAGAGCAATAGAAATTTCTCCTTGATAACCCTAGAAAATCCTCCCACCCTCCTTAATTGAATCAACCCATTTACCATTTTGTTTATATCAATGCTAACAAGGATGAGCATCTCCACATTATCAAGTATAATTGAATCATTCACATTGATCAATTCCTTTATTATTATAATCATCTCTTTCATCACTTTGTGCATCCTCATGTGTTTGGTTGTTTATGGATTATTTAGTCATTAGACCATCACATTTGTGTCTACTCATCTTTAATTTTTATTATAGGTTATACCCTTGAGTTATGATTGTATCATCAAAAATTCCTTATTCAATCTAGGTCATATTTTTTAGAGGTGAAATCACTAAGAGGGGGGTAAATCATTGATTCAATCAAATCAAATTCTATTCCAATCCTTCAAACTCTTAGCCATTTAACATAAGCATTTATAGAGCATATAAACCATTCATTGTAATGAACAAAGAAAAACATACAAGATCAATGCAAATAACACATGAATTTTGTGGGGAGCCCTCATGGCGAATAAAAACCACTCTAAAGCCTATAAACATATGGTATACATTCCTATAATAGTTAAAAAACAAGAGACTTTAGTGAAGCACCCACATCATAAAAAACACCAACCCCTAAGCATGGAAAAGCACACACTTTCCATAGATATTTATCACCCACACAAAACCTTATAATATCAACACCTACATAACTCTAATTACATTCCACTATAATGGAGAAATAATGACTAATAACTCTCTTCAACCTTTCACACATTTTCAAGCCTTCACACATAAACAATGCATCCAAAATAACCGTTTGGATAACTCTACACTTCTTCATTCATTCTCAACCATCAAACCCACAAAACACTATTAAAACATAAAAAATATGAAATTTAGGTCACACATGTATTCTTGAAACTTCTCTACTCATCAATCCATCCACTAATCTTACTCACACTTCACTATTCTTTGCACATCAACTCTAGAAGACTTCATCTTTATTTATGCTCTTTATAGAGCCTTCATGATCACCACCTTCTTGGTCAACCAAAAGACATTCCTTAAACCTTAAGGATTATATTCCACTTATAAAAATGTCCAACACCACCTACATAGGTTGATCATATCTTTGATAGATCACCCTTAAGTAGAAACACCTTTCAATTAGGCCTAAGTAGCCTTTTTAGGTCCATGGAAACCTATTCACCCCTTTAACACTTCATCAAGATACACTATAAACACAAGACCACTTCAAAGCATATATTCCCATGCCACATGACCCTTAAAACACCATCAAATTATTCAATTCATCACTACACTCCTCTACATATGTAAAACATTTCAATCAATTACCTTATGCATGAAAACACCATGAACAAATGAACAATAAACTTCCATGTAATGGTTCATACTAAATATGGATTGGTCAAACCTCAAAAATCCATATAGATGATCCTCATGGAGTCTAAAACACTCTAAAATAGATAATTCACATTGAAATATCTAAATATTATTGAAAAAAACTCAAACATCCTTCTAGGGTCACTTGCAAAAGAAAGTCAAACCCTCAATAAACTTTGAACCATAATAAATGTAAATGTGCACCACTCAAACCTCAAAAACAATTTTCCTAGGTTTCCCTCGAAGTTCTCTACAAAATTATTTTAAATACATCATAAAATTCACCCATCATCAAAATTTATAGGTAAAACATTACAGACTACTTTTCCTTTATAAATTCAAATATTTGAATTCCAACAGTTACTTTTTAATGCAAATTTGGCTATGGATAATAGTGAAATCTAATTGGGAGAGAAACTTTGAACCATCATAACTTTTGATACACATAATTTAAAGACATTAAATTTTAAACACGTGCTCTATGAACAAATCTAAAAAATCCATGTGACCACTTTCTTCTAACACATTCACATGTGTGAATACTAACATAATCAATCTGCTTACTTAAGAAATCTACCAAGATGACTAGGATAACCTAGACATTCATAAGACTAATTATATGAATTATTTTCTCTTAAAAAAGTACACCAAATCACTCCTTACACCCCATATGACCCCTCAAACATGGTCAACACATCATCAACATCCATCATCTTACTTAAACAAATAAACACTACAAGGTCTATGCATGATCACCAAGGCACACTTTGTCATTGACCTACTAGCATAATTTATACCTCATGAGCACCATTGGCAACCTTGGAGACATAATTGATAAAAACTAAACAATCTTAATGATTATAACTACATGTGGGTAAATCATTATTTTAACTCATCCACTCTAACTAGGGCATTTGCATGTGTCACTGATTATAACCGCCTTTGGGAAAATCAATGTCTCAACCTTTGTTACTGATTATAACTACCTTTGGGCAAAATATTACTTTTTAAAAAAATGCATGCAAGCATTATCTTGATTGGATTAATCTCACCCATGGGTTAATTTCATTTTTTTTCTTGATTTGTTTTTTAGGGACCATCCATTAATCATATGTGTTGGCCACTCCCTCAAGGGGGAATCATTATAGGGTTCCCAAACATTTTTTGGAGCTTCTTCTTCAATCATCATCTTATTTACTTTAATTTTTTTTTCATTCTATCTGAAGATGTTATTATGCCTATAACTTGAAACATATTTCTAAATAGGGGTAAACTGTAAACACCTAAAATTGGCCACACCTAGCCTTCGATAAAACTTCATATTGATTCCTACCAACCATTACAAATTAAACCTATGAATCATGAAACATATTAAATTTGATTGTGTAAAATTCATCAAAGCTCAAAATCATGTTGAGGTATCCCTAATTGGGGTATCTTACTATATGCAATAATAACCTTTCATAGATTCATCCCTAATCACCTTACAACATCACAACTATAAATTTGGCCTATGGACCTATTAAGTGGGGCACTTGCACACTTAAATCAAATCTTGAAAATTCTAAAAGACTAATAAACATAAATTAACAATCTAAATAAGATTAAATGCCTAGTTGAATTATCCATTTGAAATTAATGAATATCTAAAAAAGGAAATTGAAAAATTCAAAATATCCTAACCTTTCATCATTGCCTTTATGAGTTATCAAGCTCTTTGAGAATATCCTAAAATATCTAATTTGAGATCCATGCCTAGTAATTAAAAATCATAATTACTTGATAACTATTAACTCAATTGGAGTTAGTTTTAACCCACCTAGGTTTAGTTTGAACCTAGTCCAAGCCTAAACTCAATGTTAACTCACCTTGGGTAAGAGTTAATTCCTAAGGCTATAAATACAAGGCCATGCCTATTCATTTTTAATATCTCTTAAGCCAAGTTATAATGATAGTTTGGAGAGAGAATCTATTTCAGAGCAAAGTTATTATGCACAAATATCTTCAACAAGCTTGGATATTATAGATTTATAATGCCTAAATGCTTAGAAATAAAGGTTACCATGCCCAAATCTTAAGCCAAGTAACATCAAATACAAGGTGTTAAGGAGAGAAGGAGACAAAAAACCTCCATTGTCAAAGACTTCTTGATGAACAAGCTGAGAAAGCCATTCAACAAAGGCATTTGTAGCTCTAAGGAAGGTAAAATAGTTGTTTCTTTTATGTTTTTATTATTCTTTCATTTAAATTTTATTACCTAAGCTCTCTCTAGTGTCTAGGCTAGATGTGTTAGGATCTTAGTGTGTTCATTTCATTTGTTTTATGAGACTAACAAGACTAACCTCCCCTCTAGGTCAAATTCCTAGTTCATAATTGTTATTTAGAATACAATATGTTATTATATTCTAATATAATACATTACTAATATAATTTGTAATGTATTGTTATTATTTGTAATGGGTCTGATAACCAAACAATTTTAGGAGAGAATCATGGGTTGTTGACTCCTTTTTTATAGGATATGCCTACCTATATATATATATATATATACACACACACACACACACACACACACACACCTCTAAGTATTTGTAAGAGAGTGAGATATAATATTATATTGTGGATTTTAATTACTCTCTATGTTTGGCCCTATTTCATTGCATTATATGAGATAGATTAGTGCATAATATCCACTGATTTCTATAGAACTAGAAGTGCAAATGGCATATGATCCACATCCTTCTTTATCACATTATGGGTACCCATTAGATGGGATTATTGGTACTTATACATGACATATACTTCTTATAATTCAAATATTTATTAAATTTTGATGACACTAAGAATAAGGATGATGACTATGATCTTAATTATTTAATCATTCAAGCATTCCTTAATCACCAATTTATACATAGTGTTATGATTGATAATGATTCAAGTGAATATGTTTTCACCATGATATTAATTATGCACTTGGGTTATAATCACCATGATTTTCATCATTCTACTAGATTAGTTAGTGCATACGATGGGATTTCCTAAAAGGTTCTTGGTGATGTTGACCTACCTTTATAGGGTAGTCCCACACATGTGGTTACTACCTTTTCAATTAAACCTTTCATGTAAAAATTTGATATGTTATTGGGAGAATTTTGGATCTATACACTTCGATTAGTACCTTCTATAGTACATGGGTGTGTTAAAAACATTCATGTAAATTAGGTAATTATAGTTTCCATAATCCCATATGATCATCCTCTTAAACAAGAAAAACTTATAGCCAAGTAATTAAATATCAAACTTGCTAAGGTTAATCTATCATAAAAGGGTAAGCAATAGGCAGTCCCATTTACTAGGTGTCTAGTACTTGAAATACCATTACATCAAAGGCATACAATGGATTCCATAGAATCCCCATCTTCTATTACACACCATATTTAGACATCCAAAACACCTAAGCATGTTTCTGCTATTGATGTTCTAAAAAAACCATAGAGATCATAGAGATGGGTCTCACAAACCCCTAATTCTCATACTATCCATTCATAACCACTCATTCCTATTATGAGATGATAATTTTGCACAATTGAATTTTATTTTTCAATCTAACCAAAACTACTCAAAATACCAATATACCATTAATATTTAGAGCCATTAGGATCACAAATGCAAAGATAAATGAATAATTCAAAAATATCATTTCAATCCTAACGATAAGTGATCTAAATCAAGATCAAAAAATAAAAGACTAATTTATTATGGATTTATTAAAGACTCATAATTTAATGGACAACATGATATTGGCTTGATTCAAGATATGGATAAAATGGATTAGTTGACATCTTGATAAAAGGATTGATGGATTTGAACGTAATATTCACATGACAGCTCATGGGTTTCCTAGTTGGATTCAATAGAGGATGAGATGATTTAAATAGAGGAAGGAGGGAGAATTAAAAATTTCTTAGAATCCTCAAGAATTAGAGGATTATAGAGAGGAGGAATAAGATAAAGAGGCTTCTAGAATTGAAGAATTTTAGAATCCATTAGGAGGGGTTAATGATTGGAAAACTGTTAAGTGATTAGGGATTAGGATTATAGGAAAGGATAATCCGAGGCTAGGGTAGGTGGATAGAAACTTAAAATTTCCAAATATTAGACAAGACAATATTTGTTAGTGGATAATGGGGATTTAGGTGAATCAATTAGGTGTGGGATGTTATAAGGTTAGTGTAGTATGGCAAATATATTATTAAAATTATATTAAGACTATGATAATATGAAATTAAGATAAATTATATGGAAATATATGAAATTAGTGATGAATCGATAAAATTTAGAAGAATACATTTTGCCCCTCTTTGAAAGGGCATTGTGACTGAATGAAGTAGAAAAAGTAGTGGTCTTTCAAAAAAAAAAAAAGACGCTCATAGGTTAATGTTAGTAAATGATTTTAGTGGACACATGATGGGAGTAATGGTCTTTGAAAAAATAAAGACACACATGGATGAATTTTATTAAATAATATTAATGGACACATGATGCCCCCTCAAGGGGACATGTGGGGAGGAAGGAGATGGATGACCACTTGAAAGAGGAAATGAGGGGTGGGATGTGTGAAGAGATAAGGGTTTAGGATGATATAAGGGGGATTGATTATGAATAATATGAAATCAACATGAAAATTGAGTTACAAATTGTTGTTTCATTTGACAAAGACATATGCATAGGGAATGGAAATGATAGTGTCAAAGTTGTATAAACATCCCACATGGGAATAAACCATAAGGTGATGATTATAAGATAAAAGGTCACAAGATTTAGACATATCACAAGCAAGGACACATGCCAAGGAGAGTTATAGACCAAGATGATTGATAGAGAAGGCCACAAGCTGTTGACATATCTCAAGTAAGGACATATGCCTGAGAGAACATCAACCCAAAATAAGATAATAATTTGATAATATTAATGAAAAGTGTAGATGATAGATGAATTTGTGTGACATGATGAAGGATATGAGATTAAATAAATGATATGATCAAGTGACCAAAATATGAAGGGGAAGAATTGGACTACAATGCATCAAATTAATGAGCCATAATGTGATTAATAGTGATGATGCCCCTAATAAAGACACATGTAAGGGAATGAGAGACAATAATAAATTTATGGTTCTAGCAATGATCCAATTGAAGGAGTAAAATATAAAATTTAAATGATGAATTGACCAATTAATGATAATGGATGATTAATGGAAGAAAATATGGATGTTATGATTTATCAGGTCTAATTAATAGGTGTAGGTGATTGAAAAAGAATATTAGGGAGATGATTATGGATTGGATGGGGATTGATAAATTGAATAATTGATTTATGATATTCATCTCAAGGATTTTATTGATGAAAGATGTGATGATGATGAAGAATAAGATATATGTGATGATAAATGATGTGGAAAGAGGAGAGAGTGGCCGAGTTGACCTTAGACACACCATGTGACTAAGAGCTTCATACATAGTATGAAAATTCCTCCTACCAATGTAGTTTAGAATAGATGATGGATGAAAAGATAGACTAGAGGAGGATGGTGACAATGACTGCTAAACATGTTAGTTATTAGATAGAGGATGTGACTCAGATATTAGACATGAAGATAGAGGACTAAGAGAAATGATGGGAGATGAGATGTTAGATGTTGATGACTAGAGATATAATAGAGGCATAATTATAGGATATATATAGAATGATAAATGTCTTGGAGGAATGATTAGATATTGAATGAGTGGACTGAGATAATCAATTTGATGATGGGATTACAATGATTATACATTTATACACATGACATAGGATACAAAAAATGATGTATATAGTCCATTATCAAACCATCATTACTATAACAGGTCTCATCATAGTCTAATTAATCCATTATTACATGATATAAGTATTGCCAAGAGGACATTATGCCAAAGTGAATGATTATAAAAGGGTTAAATGATGAACTCTACATAGGGCACCCAGAAGCATTATTATAGTTTTTTGGCTCCATCATAGCATCCTCATTCATTATACCCTTGAAAAAAGAGACATGATGAAATACTAGTTAAAATATTAATAATATAAGATAAATATAGACAAGAAAACAAGCATATGTAAATATATACATGATAAAAGACATGCAAATAAGTGAAACAATAAAGAGCAAATAGGTAACACACACGAGTATATACATGCAATGTCATTGTCTCTTATCTAATTATATCGATTAGAGTTAATGGGATGGGTGATCAGGTGATGAGTTGGAACAATTCACTCATGATGATCATGATGTGAATTTTTATTAAATATAAAAACTTGGATAAGGTATGGACTTGGAGTAGACTAGGGACTACGATTAGGATAAGGTTGTCTAAGATATAATATAAGATGACTAGGATATTGAGACAAGGAAAGATGACAAAAGGATAAGACCATTAGGAAATAAGAAAATGTAGGATGATAATGAGATAGATAACTTAGGACATATGATAAGATGATTGGATACTCAAGATATAAGACAAGACCACTTGGAGATTTTGGGTTTTATGGATTTAATAATTTTTAGGGTTTTTAGAATATTTCAATTTTTAAGATTTATTTAGAATATGCATGTACACTATATAAATGGGGTTACTATAAAATGGAATAAAAATCATATAAAATAGGATAAAGACATATGGAATAATGTATGGGATGACAAAAAGATGAGGGTGATGTTGAAAAGGGTATGAGGACCAGTAATGAATGGTCTACGGATTACCAACAATCACATCATGAAGGAACCAAATATCTAGTTGTCTAAGTTCCCATTGGAGGATATGTCAAGATGATTCTAAAGAATTTCTCAAGACATATTCCACTCCCTTGTGAAGTTCAAGAATAGAAGAAAGGATGTGTTGTTCCCAAAATCTGTCACTCATTTTTGGGGACAACATATCAACTATTTTGGTCCTACAGGCCAAAATTCTCTCTTCCCTCCTCAAAAAAAATGTTCTGAGCATTCAAGTTCTTCAATTATTTAAGGATTTTTAGCTAAGTAACTTGTAGGTTCAATGGGTTCAATAAATTCAATAGGTGAGCTCTCACAAAGGAACAAGTTCTAAACACTTAGGCAATTTCAAGGTTGGTTCAATGTCGAGGTTCAACAAAAAGGTCCATCAATAGGCTTCAAACAAATGGAATGAACCATTGAACCATTGAACCTTGCCTCCAAAGGTTCAAAGGTTCAAGGGGTTCAAAGGTTTAATGACATCAATAGATTTCAAAGAGTTAAGTGCTTCAGCAAGTTCAAAGTTTAATGGATTTAAAGGACTTAAAGAAGAGTAGACTTCGAAGAAGAAAGATTAAACCATTAAACCTTGAACTAAAAGAGTTCAAAGTTCAAAGGTTCAACAAGTTCAATAAATTTTGAGAGACTTAGAAGAATAATGGATTAAAAGAGCTAAAAAAGAAAGGTTGAACCATTAAACCTTGAACCTCAGAAGGTTCAAAGTTCAAAGGTTTAATGAGTTTAATAGAAGAGAAAAGGATCCATAAACTTTGAAGGACCAAAGGATTCTGAGAAAGAGAATGAACCGTTGAAATTAGAACCAAAATGGTTCAAAGTTAAAAGGTTCAAATGTTTAAGGAATTTCAAAGTTTGAAAGGAAGCTTTGAGCAAAGGAAGGAAGTGAAAGATTCCAGAGACAAGTTCGAAGAGATGGTTCAACTGATTGAACAAAGGAGCTGATGGGACCGCCTGAACCGTTCAACCATTGAACCAATGCACTCTCATGGTTTAAAGGTTTAAGGTTCAACGTGGTTCAAGTGACTAGTGACCAGTGATGTCCTCGTAGATGTCAAATTCAAGGTAATAAAATGCCCATTTATTTTTAAATATGGCATAGAACCTTAAAACAAACTCAGTGACCAGCTAAAGAAGAAGCTGAAGGAGTGGTAGAAAATGAGAAGATAGCCCTAAGAGCTCAGATCACCAAGGAAGGACAAGATGTGGTGATAAAAAAAAGAGAACAACTATAGGAAATCCAAAAATATTTGTAAGAGAGTTATTTCTGGTAGGTGAAACAGTCCACCAGGTGGACATCGGAGAACACAAACACTCAAGGATGCAGCCCATTTTTCTCCATTGAGTAAAGGCAAAATGGATAGCTGCACAAATATAAAGAAGAGGACCAGGTGGCCCATACTTTGGAGGAGACATTTGAGATAATTGACATGCCACAGTTAAGGCCAATGCCCTGTTCTAGCATGGCCCCTTGACAGAATAAAAAATGCATTCAAGGCATTGAATGCAGCATGGGCCATTCCATGAAATAAAGTTCCAAGTCTTTCTTAGCTGCTATATATTGTAATCTCTTATTTTTTGCAAAGGAGATCTCTCTGTTATAGAAGCAAAACTCCACCCAAATTGAAAGGCATTTCCTGAGACTTTGATCTCAGATTGTTAATCATATTTCTTTATTTGAATGAGAAAACAAGTGACCTTTCAGACTTTGTGCTGGAGTAGATTGTGTTATTTAGGAAATTGTTCTTATGTCTATTTCCTACAAGCATTCTTGTCCATTTAATTTAACAAGCAAAACTAGTGGAAGTAATCAAGAAGGTGTCCTGAAGCCGACTGTGGAGAGACTTTATGCTACCATAATTGTCTTTAGCATGTTTATTTTTTAGTTTGTTTCTATGTAAAGGATTTTGGGATGACTTTGTGCCCCCATTGTCCTTCATATTTCACTCTTTGGCAGTTGAGGTGGAGACTTTGTGCTACACCTCATTTTGTTGGTTATTACACCCTATTACATTTACTTATCACTACCAGAAAGAATTCTTGTTGTTTGTTGTAGGCCACTTCTGAAAGAAGAGAAGTATCTTCTATCATTTCACCAGGAATTCTCCTATGTCTGTGAACATTACCTCTAAAAAAAGAGATATGGATGGTGTTATCCTACCCTGAGTGTTATTTTCAGCTTATTTATAGTATATTAATAAATTTATAACACCTTAGTTATAGGGAACCTCCCCTTGATGAGGGGAGAGATTTTTCCCCTTTTGATGTGGTTGACCTACACATTTGGCCGATAAATATCCTTATGCTATGGTTGAAACACCTATTTTTCCCATTAGTTAGCTAGTGACAAAATATTCACCCAATAGGATGTACATACTAGGATGTAAGATATGATGACAGATGATGGGTATGAACAATGGACTGAGGGATAAGATAGATAAAGGTGACATAGATGAGATTGGTAAGGGATGGATTTTGCCCCTAAGTGTTGAGGTATAATGAAAAAAATATATTATTTAAAATGATGCTATAAACTATTTTTTATCATGGTACCTACCCAAGATGCAAAAAATTAGGTTTTCACCATTGTACAAATGATTTTTTTGACCTTTTTTTAATTTATTTTTACTTTTGGCATCTTGATTTATTGGATATGGGTGAGAGATACAACAATTCCAACACTTTATTGATCTTTATCCAACACCTATTATAGTTTTATGTGATGATAGGACCATTTTTTCAATTTTAAATTCACTAATGTCCTTGTGACCTTCGTTGACTCTTGATTGAGGCCTCTCCAGACATCTAGACTAGGTGTCTTCATCACCCCTACTAGAGATAATGTTTCCTAGGTTTATAACATGTGGAATGGATGGATTTAGGGTTTATATTTGATGGTGATGTATAAGAATTAAATTTATTATAGGATCATGATAGGGAGGTGTGATGGGTGACTGGGAAGTGGGACTAGAACTCACACACACTATTGGACATGTTGGATGTTCCATAGTTGATTGGTGCCATATGACAAAACATTGTAAGATATCCAAGACACTTTGACTTTGTGGTTCTTATTTGATTTTATTATTTTAAGGATTATCATTCATACTAGTAGTGATCTTAACAAAGAGTTAATATTTGAATTAGATTGGTCTTTGACTACCCCCCATGACTAAATGTAGGCTTCCCTAGAGGAACTAGATTTTTTATTTTGATGATTTTGGCTTGGATTTGATTTTTGACATGATCGTGGCCAAGTATTTGACTTGTTTTTAATTATTTATGGATCAATATTATCTTCATAATAATTCTTTATTATTTGAATATTATTTTCTTGGATATTTGTAAATTTAGCATGTGATGTGTTACTTAGGGAAGAGTCCAACAATGTATGTTCCTATTCATCCTTATGGAAGGAGGTGATTAAATAATTATCAATGGGAAAAAAGGATATATGATGGATGAAGTTATGGGAGATGGTAGGGTGAGGTAAATTAGTGGTGGTGGGTTAGCATAGTCCTCATAAAGGTTCCTATGACACATAGTTTTAACATCAAAAAAAATATCCTCAAGATAAATAAAAGGATCACTAAGACTGTTTATAAGACATGCATCTACTGTTGGATTAGATCCACTTTGACTATGTTTTATAGATAAATATTTTAAGAACTCTATTATGATTTCATCATCTTGATTGGGATCAAAATATATGTCTTGTGATTGGTTGACATTTGGAATTGAGGTATCCTCAAAAAGGTAGGCATGGTTATGATCTGTGATATCAACTAAGGATGATGATTTTGATAAAATATTTTATTCAAATAATGGTGTTGAACATGATCCTAATGTAGATAAGACATGTTGAATCCAATGTTGACTCTGATATACATGATGTGATGATGTTAGTAGAGGATTATTTTTCCATAATCAACCTCTCAAAATATGGTGTTTGATGTGATGATGGGGAGATAATGGACTTGACAAAGATATGCCCATCGAAGGACTTATGAGAGAATAGAGGACTAGGTTCATGGGAAATAAACTCATCTTCGATGAAGGATTTGTCAAAGATATAGGTGGAACATTGAATATGGACTTGGTATATTGACCTTAGATTAGAAAGGGAAAGGATTGATCATGATTAGAAAAATAATCTTGGCATACCTCTTCTTGTTCACCTTTATATGTAGACCCATCTGATTCATTCTCAATTTTGGTGTGACCACGGTCAATGAGGTCTTGAGACTTAGACATAGTTTTGAAAATTGTGACATCAATAAATGGTATGTCCCTAGGTTTGGTGATATATATAATAGTGGTCTATTTTGTACCAAGAGGGATTAATATTTGTGGGATCAATAATGTGTATAGGTGGATAGACCATTATGTCTGTGGTAATAAGTTTGTGGAAGAGGGCTTATAGGGATATAGGAAGAGAAGTATAGGGCCTATCTTCACTTCTTAACTTGGGTGATGAAGCATTAAATTTTATATCATATGGTTATTGACATGATTTGGTGTATATACTAGTATTATAAGGTGTGTCTAGGGTAAAATTACCTTTACTAGTGTAGGAAAGCGTATATGATTGGATATGACTAGTGGATGGAGGGTTTGAGAGAGACTGGGTGGTATGGAGGCTAGGAGTATAATTACATGGATGGGTGTATAATGGAGGTAATTTTAGGTGTAAGGGGTCAAAATATATAGGATATGGAGTGAAATATCAAGGAGGTGGGAATGGAGTACATCCTTATTGGTCATGAGGCATTGCTCAACCAAGGCATCAACCAAATCAATTTTATATGACATGGATCAAGATGGGAGAAAGTATGGATGATGTGGTTCATTGACCCCTATCTTTAGGTGCATGGGATTGAATATAAATATTAAGGGATGAAGATGGGATGTGTGGAACAAATTTGGATAAAGGGTTACTTTAGTATGATCTCAAGTTTGACCCAATTTTGATGTTAGTATGATGTGATGTGAGATGAGGTAAGACAAGATGAATAACATCAAATTGGGATGTGAGATATAATATCGATGATTAAATATTTATTTGATTGGGTGAGCTATAAAAATATCTAAGACTTGACATGGATCTAGACTGGCTTAGGAGACTAATTTTGATTAGGGATTGATTAATTAAGACTAGCTTAAGACTAAGATAATTGACTCAAGGATGATTAGACAATGATGGGATTAGAATAGGATAAGAGGATGATAGGATTGGATTTAAACTTGATTGAACACAAAATATATAATAATAAGGGACCTAATGTGTAAAGAGTTTTTTGCTAATGTAGGTGAAGACCAATGTACAAATACATGATGATGTGATTAATATTGACAAGGTAAATATGGGTTGGAATATGATTGGGATAGGTTGATATTATGGTGGATAAAGTGATTAGGATAGATAACATCAAGATAAATGATGTGGTATTGAATGAGATGAGGTGACCAATAGGTTTGAACTAGAACCCTAAGGATGAGATGGATAAGGTTAAAAGCTAAGGTATGACTATAATATGATTAGGTCAAAAGGTGAATAAAATGGGATGGTGATGATGGTTGATCTAGGGACTATATTTGAATATATAATAAGGTTATGTGTTTGGTTTAAGGGATGTAAAAAATATATGCCTCCATAACACAAAACAAAATAAGCAAGCCACAAACCTAGAATCAGTGACTGACTTAGGAGTATAACCTGACAACTACACCATCAAATGGATTTATGCATGAGGTTGTAGGTTGGTGACCCATTAAAAATATACCAAACCCTCTTAACCTAATTTTCATAGAATAATCATTTGGGAGTTGATATTGACTCTGATAAAAATTCACATGTTACGATTGAAGGTCATATTCTAGGTTATATGGGCTCTTTAAGGGTGTCCTCAATATACACTAGGTACATGGGGCTAGAATCCATACAGGGTATTATCTGATGCTTGGGTTAGAGAATTAACTCCTAACCTTCATGATATCCTATATAGGGTCTCTCTCTTGGCCTAACAATAGCTTTCACTCGTATTTAGAATCTAAAGAAACACAAAGTGTGGACTTGTACATGGTGGTGAAATCCACGATCATAATCCCATTAAGACTATGGAAAGTGCATGGGAATCACTTTCACATCACATTTCCCCCTTAAAAAAATAAGATGGTTTGTTCATGGTTTTTTATCCTTTGAGACTCACTACAAGGATGTAGGGAGGAGAGCATACACAATTTTATCCCTCTGCTATAGACAAGCAAATAAAAATTGATTACCTAATTAATTAAATATGATATATACAAAATATAGTTTTCAAAATTTCAAAATATTTGATAGGCATCCTGCAAAGCAAATTATTAGTAGGTTTAATTTGTTAATGTTGAGGGACATCCTGTAATACAAGATGTTAGACAAAATGTGACTTGAAAAATAAGTGGTTATTAGTCTTAAGCAAGACAAAATTACCACTAAATTCACCCTTGTAAAAATCTAAAAAAAAGGTCAATTTAGACCAATAACCTTCATTAAAATATATATAAAAAAGTCATGATTTTTCACACTATAACTATTGAATGAAGGTCCAAGATGTGAGGGTCTAGGGGTGATAGTCCCCAATGGGGTCAAATGGAAGTACCCATTATAAGGTTAAGGGGTAGTGGCCCTTATGGTGTCAAGGGGTAGAGCCCCTTATAGGATCCAGGGGCATATCCTTAGGTGCTTTTGCTACAGGGTGGGGTTGATAGGTAGATCCACTGATTCCAAAAGTAATTTGAGGCTTACAAGATGCTTGGAATTCACTAAAAATGTTAAAAAATTCACTCAAAAAAGACAGTTTTGAATACAAAGGAAAAAATCGCTTATATAGTCTAGTGTTAAATCAAAATCACATATAGAGAGTCAAAATTATTTATGTCAAGTGAAAATAATAGATATAGACAAGTGATAATGTAAAATACAAGCAAACAATCATAGTTACTGGGTAGTTCATTAGTTCAAAATCATTTATAGAATTTGAAAAACTGTGATTAAGAAGCAAAATTGCAAAAACACATAAGTGAGTTTGAAATAGGTAAGGAAATTCTTATTTTCAAAATCATTAATAAGGGTAATTTAATGGATTCAATTTTGTAAAAATTATACACATCCCTAAGATTATTAATAAAGTTATATTAAAATAGGGATATAATTTTATTGTACTTAGTAAACTACTTAAAATGGATCTGGGAATGTAAAAGTTAACCAAAAGGACTACGTTTTTTGCAAGTTCACAACTTATGCTATAAATATTTATAAAAATAAATTTTTAATAGTAACATGGATAATATTAGATGATTAAATATTCATAATTCGTATTAATTGATTATGTGAGATTGAAAGACTAAAGTTCAGGTGATCAGTTAACCATAATTATTCAAAAGATAAAATCACCACTAGCCAATGCAAATTTGATTGTACACCATCACAACATAAAAATATTAATAGTTAGAATTAATGCAAAACTAAAAATATAAATTGAAAAATATTATATTTCTAAGTAAAGTTGTAAGTTATAGATAAGCAATTTTGTACAACATAACTTTTTACAAAAACTAGGCACACACAGAACAAATCTTGACTAGATTCCTGCCTCTTTTCAATTATGATATATGCCAAAATAGGCCATAAAATACCAAAAATAATAGGAATATATATTTTTTATCAAGTTTTAAAACTATCTAGTGTTATTCACAAAATAGGTTCTTGGCAGAAATCAATGATTGATAGCCTTACTATGTTTATCAAATGAGAACACAAACTTGCTAAAATGCTTCTGATTAGACCAAATGACTATGTATAAGCAAAAAAACAAAGTTTCTACTAGTAATTCAAATTCACCATTCAAAATTCAAGATAGAAGCTAGATATTTTTGATTTTACAACTAGAAATATAGACTTAATCTCAAAATCGCTAGTCAATATGTAAAGTCACAAGTCAAAATGCAAGATAACAACTACCAATAAGTGATTTTGCATAATTGAGATATCAAGGTAAAAAAATAATAGGGAAAGTTATAATCAAATCAAAATTGAAATTAAAATGGTCAAAATTACAACTAAGAATCAAAATTATAACTGCATAGAAATGATTTTGACTAACGAAAATGAAACAATTATGTATCCAAATGGCTAGTGGTTAGCTATCACAGTTCAGTTCAAAATCATGACTGTAGACGTCAAAATCACTTGTAAAAAATCCTTATTTGAAAATAAAAGTTGTAACTCACCTATAAAATTAAATTTTGAAAATTTGGGCCCAAATTTTCCTTCAATTTAACTTAAAATTTGAATTTAAACACTTTACAAACACAAGATCAGTTCAAGAGGATGGCTCTCACTATGGTCACCAAATGTGAGATGATAATTTTTCACAATTGAATTTGATTAGGAAATTTACCCAAAAATATTCAAAATACCAATCTACCATTATAATATAGAGACATTAGGATCACAAATGCAAAGATAAATGAATCATTCAAAATTATCATTTCAATCCTAAAGCTAAGGGCTAGAAATCAAGATCAAAACAAGAATAAGACTAAATGATTATGGATTGCTTATAGATTAAGAATTTCTTGGGTAACATGATATTGGATTTATTTAAGATATTGATAGCATGGATTATTTAATAGCTTGATAACAGGACTAATGGATTTGATCATAGTATTAACATCAAAGCTCATGGGATTCCTAGTTGGTTTCAAAAGAGGATGAGTTGATTTAAATAGAGGAAAGAGGGAGAATGAAAAGGAATTAAAAATTCCTTTGAAGCCTATAGAAATAAAGGATTATAGAGAGTAATTTTAAGATAAAGATGATTATAGAATTGAAGAATTCTATAATACATTAGGAGGGGTTAGTCATGATTAGAGGGAGGTTAGGTTAGTGATTATATGAGTGTTATGTGATTAGGACGTAGGCTTGTATGAAAGGCTAATCTAAAGCTAGGGTAGGTGGAAGGGAATTTAAAATTCCCAAATTTTAGATAAGATAATATTTTTTAGTGGATAATGGGGATTTAGGTGAATCAATTAGGCATGAGATGTTATAGGGTTAGTGTAGATGGGGGATATATTAAAAATATTATACTAGGACTAGGGTAATACAATATTAGGAAAAATTAGATGGAAATAGATTAAATTATCGATGTTATTGACTAATTAAGTAAATTTAGATGCGTACACCAACTATACATTCAAAAACCATCACAAGCACTATAATGACAAATATTGCACCTACACATGCTCCTTAGTAGTACCAAAAATTCCTTGCAACAAGTTTTGAGTGGCGAGATATAAATGGCCATTTATTATATGGAATCATAGGTAGTATCTTTAGATATTCTAAAAATAAAAATAAAAAATAAAAAACTCTAAAAATATTTTTATCATAAACATACTCTATTGGCTCCTTGGCATCTATGTGTTAGTTCCATGTTGATGGATGGCATATCAGTTACTTTTACATACACATTTGTGTCATGATTATATTTGAGTGAGATATAAGAATACATAGATACATTATATAATCCTATTTCATATGTTGGGCCTTCCCTCTACTCATGTCATGTCCATATTGGGGGTATTTGCTTCTTTGATCTCAATACTCACATGTTATATCATTCTATGGTCACTTTACATTATCATGTTTAGAGCTCATATGTACTTACACCTACCTTTATCCATATTATATATTTCATAGGGTACTTGATATGATATGTACCTAACAATTTTTTCTAACACATTTGATTTTTTCAAACACTTTTGATCCATAAGCTACTATGATATGTTTATGTTGGTTTTTTATGCCTTCTTATATGCACTTCCTTGAGTGTCTTGCCTTGATATTTTATTGCTTGTTCGAGCATTTGAATATACTCCTCTATTTGAGGTCCCTATGCCTATATATGATTTTTATACATTTGAATATGTCATTATTGATTTTGTGGACATTTTACTACATCATTTCCCTTCAATTATGTGAAATTTGTGCATGCGCCTTGTTTGGGTCTCTTAGGACAATTGTATGTTGACTTACTTTTGAATGATCTTGTGTGTGTGCTTATTTGTTTTTTTAGATTATACTACTACTATATATAAATTTCCATGATTTTTATATGCATCTTAGGCATTCATGTGACCACATTGTTCTTTTAAATTCAATGTTACATTTACCTATACATGTTCTTCTAGATGCTACATGGTTACATTCATAGATTATTCAGTTGTCTCATCCTTTTGAGGTGAGGTAATTATCAACGTATATTCTTACCTCAACTCAAATGGGGGGAATTTTAGTGGGGAATGTTATAGAGAAATGTTTTCCACATTTATCATAGTTTTTAAATTTAATGGGGGCATGCCTTGGAAACATGTTCTACACACTTATTCCCATTTGACATAGTTTTCAAATTTAGTCAGGGCATGTCATATAGGCATGGTTTCCACACATTCACAATTTTATATTTATTGAGGTCATGTTTTAGAAGCATGTTATCCATAGTTATTAAATATTCAACACACCCAAATTTAGTGGGGACATGCTTTGGAAGCATGTTCTCCACACTTATTCAATATTCAACACACCTAGATTTACTGGGGGCATGTTTTAGAAACATGTCCTCCACATTGGCACTTATTTTAGTTTTTATATTTCTCCATATATAGTGGGGGTATGATTTGGAAGCATGTTATCCACACTTAAACAATTTATGATTTGGCTAAAGCACATAGTTATATAATTTAGATTCATAATTGTGGAAAAATTATATACATTGGTACCATTGTTATACCCAATTTCATTATGAGACATGATGGATGTCATTAATCCATTCATTTAATCAACTTGATCTATTGATATCATTCAAACTAGGGGCAGTGTCTAAAGCTATCTACAACAAGGCTTATGGTTGTAGGTCTTACACATATGATTGGGGTTTGTTGTCTTTTTAAATGTCTAATCTAATATATTCTAGAAAGGATTTGTTTATGCAATAAAGAAACACACTTGAAAAATTAAGACACTCTCTAATCCAACTTGCTGAAATAAACACACTTGCTATAAACAATAAATTTGATAAAAGTAAACACACTTACTAGAAATAAACAATCTGCTGAAAGTAAACAAACTTGCTAAAAATAAACTGTCTGTTGAAAGTAAATACACTAATTTGAAATCTTGAATTAACTCCTATAACTAGAAGATAGTTTCCTACAGGTTTTTAAGTCTATTTATAATTACTATTGTGAAAATGAAATAGATTTATAATTACTTAAAACTATAGATACATAAAATACAACATAAAAATATGTTCTTGGTTCCTAAGGAGAGTGGGCCCTTACTTGCTTTAGGAACAAGAATGAAAGAAGACTTAGCACTTAAAAATTGAAGTTTTATTCTTTAATAAAATCAAATTACATATATTTAATAGTAAATATGATGGAATATTAATTGAACAATAATATATTATCTATTTCTTATTCTCTATATATTCATCAAGACATTAAGATATACTTATATAACATTGTAACATAAGATACCTAGATCTCAGTAGTCAATGTTCTCTTATCAAGATAAATCTCATAATTTTAGTGGGTCTTCAAGATAGACAATTGCATGTTTGGAATAGGAAGATCTGTTTGTTACAAAATCCACTGCATATCTACTAGAAATATCTACCTAGATATATTAGATCAATTTGCTCTTTCAAGACTATGGACATATTTACATTGAATGATATATAGAAAGTCTATTTATAGTTTTACTATTTATAGTAGTCTTATAAATAGTAAGTGACCAAAACAATCTCCAAGTATAGATATTTTAGTTTTTCAAGCTCAAAATCTAGAGAGGAAGAGTCCAAAGTGTTTCTGGTATAGTCCAAAGTAACTTTGAAGTAGTTCTTGTGAAGTCTAAAGTAACTCCGTAGCCATATGGTGAAGTCTAAATTAACTTCATAACAACTTTGATAGAGTTTGAAGCAACTCCATAGTAACTTATTTCAAGAAACTTGAATGTTTGAATAAGTCCATAATGAGGTTTTTAAGTTAGATGAAATGCTTCAGTGAATGAAATCAGCTATTGAATGAGTCCATAGCTACAGATTGGGTGAGTCTGTAGCTACTGGATGAGTCTGAAGTAATGGATTGTGAGAGTCTATAGCTTCTGAATAAGTCTGTAGATTGATTTGGAAAAGAATCAAATGAACTAGAAGAGTGTCTAATGAGTTCATAGCTTGAAAAAATGTCAAAATATCTTCTATAGGTCACCTTGGATATCAATAATAAGGTCCTTATTCCTTATAGACTATTGTACATCTATATATACACAAAATAGAGAGACTAAAAATGCAAAGAGTTAGAATTAAATAACAAAGTTAGTCATTTAAGATTTAGTTACATTAAGTAAGATAAAACATCCTATTTACTACTATAGGATTAAGTATAAGCCTAATATCCTTGTATTGTTTATTCTAGAGGAGAGGTAATGGAAGAAAAATGAATAAAGTTAATAGTAATAATGAGCCATATTTTAGACTCGTCATTCCCCCCATGCTTTACCTTTTGCAAGTCCATTTTTTAAAATTAGTCACTACTTGTTCCCTCATAATTTTGAATTATGGCTTGTGAAATGTTGACTAAGATCATATATCTCAAATTAATAATCCCAGTGATCATCCAGAGGACTAGTGAAACCTTGATATATTCACACCATTTGTTATCAATTCTAAAATTATTCATCTATTTGAGGACTTCATCTATACCATGGTGGAATGGGATTCAAAATAAGTGGTAGATTGAATATCATGCCAAACCAAATTTTTTATCCTCCTTAATTAATGACATCAATAATCATGTCATTTATAGCTTATGACCTTTGTAAGCTCCAACTTAGATTGGTTGGAGACAACACCTCTCTTCTTTTTAATGAAACTACCAATGTGTCCCAACATCTGATACTGGATATAAAGATATCATCAAAATTTTGTCTTGTATACATATCAAAGGAAACACTACTATTATATAAATCTTGTAAGTAATAATCCTTAATGTTTAGATTCATCAGATAGGCAATTTTGAAGATAATCAATAAATTTTTGGCACTGGCAAAAGTAGGTCTAGTACATAGCTCTGTAGTTTTAGATTTTTCCATATATTCCTCATGTCTAGCTTTCCAGGCTATCTAATTTTTAAAATTAGAAATAAGATCTCTCAGATGAACTTCTCTAATGTTTAAATTAACCATGAACTTATTATAATCTCCAAAAATTAGATTACATAAATAAAAATCACATAACAAGTCTTATTGTTCTGGAGTGGATTCCTAAAAAATGTTTAGAAACATAGGAGGATCTTCAATGTTGTGATGTAAATCACATGAAATTATTAATAGCTACCATCTATAAAACTATTGATTTAAATATAGTCTATAAGAAGGAGAGGGAGCTCTACAAGCTAGGATATTTTCACCTATCTAACATGCAATATGTAGTTTTGCTTCAAGTTTTTGAGTCTATTTTTTTCTTAATCCAAATTTTCTTTCATTATCTATTTCTATTTTTATAAAACTTTATTTTATTATTTGAGTTTCCTGAACTCACAACATACATGATTTTATTTATCTAGGTAGTCAAGATGAGAAACAATGGTTTGATAGGCTTGATCTATTGAATGGTTAGAATAAAGATGAAGTTTACATATAGAGATATTGTTACTAAGAATTTTGGAGTTGTTTTTTTTTTAAATCTTCTAATTTAGTGACGTATATCCAAGAATTTACCATGTCTTCATCAAAATGAGTTATTTATTTATCAAGGCTTTTATTCCTAGTCATGTGATCCAAAGCTTTATACTTAAAACTATCTAATGCTTGAGTCAAAGAAGAGTTGAGTAAATCCTTACATTGTAACTAAGCTAAAATATCATCAATATCTATATCTTGTTATTTGATAATGACCTTAGTCTTTGATAGTGTAAGGATGAGCTGCAACTTTAGATCTTTAGTTGAGATGGATGATTTTTATTCTTCAGGGATCATTATGCTTTTCCCTTTATCTAGTACTAGTCTTACCACAATATTTGAAGAAGATGGAGAAGATTATGTTTCCCGTACTACATTTTTTTGTGAGAATATTTTCTCTCTAAACATCTACCTCAATAGGAATATCTAATGGGATAGATTCTTCACCAAGGATTACTACTGATGACTCAGGAATCTCTATTATGATACCTTCTTCATTAAGAGATGTTGTTAACTAAGGAATCTCTATTGTGACAACTTATTCTCCAAGAGTTACTACTAGCATTTTTACCATTATTGGGGAAGAGAATAATGGTGAATGTCCGAGGCTACCAAGAGTGGTAGCTACTTTTGTTTCTCATCGTCTTGTGCCAAAATTAATCTTCTACATTTTTTTTTTTGTATAAATGGGAATTGGGTTTCCTTACAAAAGTATCATCAATAGCTTGTCATGATCCAATTATTTTGAGTACATGTATTGTTCTTGCTAAAGGGATATTCTTAGATTTAGGGTTTACATAGGACTATGAAACCCTAGGTCTTAGTTTTCCTTTTGTTTTATTCTACTAATAAGTATGTACAACGACATGTGTGGTTTGTGGTCTAGTTTGATGTCTTTCACTAGACAAAAACCTAAACCTAGAAAAGGAAGCCTCTTCTTTTGTATTGGGTATTGGTGGTTTTTTAGAGGATTTTGAAATAGATGCTGATGACTAAGTAAATATGTTATTCCAAAAATTCTTCCATGTTGATTTTCTTTGATAAAGAAAATTGTGCTGATTAATTAAATGGATAAGACCATGATGATGGAGAGGAGAAAATTTATTAGTGCCCAAAATTTGAATGGCTCCATATAGGAATAAGGGAAGTTTAACCCTATGTTGATTCTATTGTTGGCCATACTTGAGGTGAATAATGATACACATTGCTTCACACCCCAAAACATTTTACTACCCTTCACACATGAAATATTTCATTACCGAAAAAAAAAAATTCTAAGATTTAGGTAGGGTTTCTCTGCTAATCCCTTTTGTCTTTCTTTGATGGTTTTGAACACATGCATAAGATAATTATTCATTTGCATTGAATTGTGAAATTAACTTGGAAAAATGATTTTTTCTAAATATTATTTTACCTTCTTCAATAACTCTATAAATTTCACCGATGATTGAGCTAGAAACTAGAATTTTGATACCTCTCACTATAGTGGAGTCTTATATTATATTGGAAATGAATTCCTTCACTAAATTTTCATCATACCTTTTAAATTTTTGAAAAAAAGATAACCATCCAACCTCTTCAAAAATTGATGTAAATATATCATCTATCATCAATCTAGTTACAAACTTAGGTTCAAAACATTTATTGTGTCCCATGGTGGATTCAGAAAATCTCTAAAAGTTGGGGACTTTAGTATGTGCAATAGTCAGTGCTAATGAAAACAATAACATGCAAATGAAAATGGAAAGAAGTGATTCAAATGGGTATTTAGTTTGATAGATGCTGACATAATCTAAATTAGTCATCATACAATGTGGAATTTAAATGAAATTATATTTAAGAAAAAAATAGTGTACTTCCATACTTATGAGACTTGTGCACCATCAAACCCAACATATTTATTCAAGATACTTTATAGTGAATTAGTAGCAATTTACACACATGAATAAAAGTGATATGACATTCTGTTTACTCACATATATACTCACTTATGACTTCTCCATGTCATCAAATGTTTCTATTAGTAAACATGCCATTTATTTTGCTTATGTGTCTTCTCACTTATAACCTTTTTATGCCAGTAAATGGTTTTGTTTGATGTTTACTTTGATGACTTGAAATATGTTTTCTTTCCAAATATCCTCTTAAACATGAAAATACATGAACCAAAAGACTTATATTAACCTAATGTAGATAAATAAAATACTTTACTTACCAAATCATACTCTTAGCATTCATTCCTTTCTTGCCACCTGATTGTAAACATGAAACAAATGCATGAATTAGTCTTTATAGGAATGTATACAAATAAATACTTTAGTGATTTAATTTCCTAGAACAACTAATCAATTTTTAATATTTTTATCTATTTTTTTGGGTTTTTTATCTTGACCATCTATTTATAGTTTTCAAGTCAAGGCTCATTATTTAATGCATGACTAGCCAACAAGCTGGTTTTCTGATCAACACTATCAATAAAATCTTGAAAAAGATTTTCACTATTCAATTTTTTTTAAATTTTTTTAGAAGGAAGACCAAAAACTGATTTCTTTCTTTTGTATATATAATATACCATCATGGAGTTGTTAATAAGGAAGAACTAGGTCCTTCCATGAAAACTACTTCATGTCTGATGTTTTGAACAAATTATTCTTTATTGATAGGTTTTTGGTAAAATTGAGTCTATGCCCACTTACCAACAAAGTTTTATGGTTCCCATTTATTTTAAACAATTACAATAATCCATTTTTAAATATATTTTCTAGTTGATATGGGCCTAACCATCTTTTCCTCAATTTGCCTTTAAATTTCTGAAACTTAGAGTAAAAAAAAAGTGCCCAATCTCCTTTTTGAAATCTTCTTAATTTGATGTAAGAATCTTTCCATATTTTCTTTTGATGATAAATCATATCTATTTATTGTAAATCTTCTATCCTCATTTCATCAAGTTCATTTAATTGAAGAATTCTATCTTGCTATGCCTTATCCAAATCAATGCATACTTCCATTCATATTTTCAATGTTTGTACTTGAAATTCAATGGAAATTAAAGGTTTCTTAGAATATACTAAATCATAAGGTTAGAACCTAGTGGTTGTATTCCAAGTAGTATTGTAGGCTTGTACTAATTTTTATATTCTAGTTACCCAATATTTTTTTTGATACTAATTATCTTGGTCAGAATATTCTCCAACTCTCTGTTAGTAACTTCATACTTAGCCATTGGACTATGGATGGTAAGGAGAATATTTCCTATGATTGACTTGGTAGACATACATAAAGTATTTAATCATATTAGACATGAATTGTGGTTCTTAATCTGAGACTATCTCCCTAGATGCACCAAACCATTGCATGATATTAAAACACAATAAATTTGTCACTACTTCTCTAATAAAGGTCAAAGCTTGGAATTCAACCCATTTAATAACATAATCTATACATACTAAAACTTATTATTTTCCTTGAGATGGAGGATCTATAGGACAAACAAAATCTATTCCCCATTTTTTAAATTGTGAAGAGACATTTTTGCTGATAGTGTAGGCTGTCCCATCCTTTGGCATGGATCTTATTATATGATATATTTATTTACTTGCCTATGAAGAAAGGCTAGTAATATCTTTCTCTTAAGATCTTGTGCATGGTTCTTTTTGTTAAATAATTCCCTCCTCCTGGTTCATCATGGAAAGCTCTAATGATATCATATGCTTTAATATCTAATACATACCTATGAAACACATGATCAGGTCCATACTTAAGTAACATGAAATTAATCCATTTAAAATAGGAACTTTATTTAATTAAAATTTTTATTTTTTTCAATTAAAATGAGAAGGAAACTTCCTTATTGATAAATAGTTATCTATGCCAGCAAACCATGGGGATTCTACTGAAACAATAAACAATTGTTCATTTGAAAATCTATCCTTAACTATTTTTTCACTACTTACATTGTTTATTCTAGACAAAAAATATGTAACCACATTAAATTTTTATGGTTTATCAATGATGTTTATATCAAATTATTTCAAAAGTAACAACCATCTTATGATTCTTCCCTCTACTATAGTTTTATTCATAAGATACCTTATGGCTGAATGATCTGTATATATGAAGACCTTATAACCTATAATATAGTGTCAAAATTTGTTGATGGCATATACTACAATAAGGAATTATTTTTTTATGGTTGTATAATTCCTTTCAGTTGGTGTGATATTTTTGTTGATATAATAAATGGCATACATATGATCATTCTTATCTTTTTGTCCTAAAACTACCCCTATTACATAATTAGAAGCATTAGTGTAAATGTGAAAGGGTTTTTCCCAATTGGGTCCTCTTAGCACTGGTGTAGAGCTCAATTTTTATTTGATGGATTCAAAGGTTTTTTGACAATTCTCACTCCACCTAAATTCACTATCCTTTGCCAACAAAACAAACACAGAATCAACAATTTTATTTAAGTCTTCTATAAAACATCTATAAAAGCTAGCATGACCTAAAAATATCTTGATATAAATTTGATTCTATGGGATAGGTAGGTTAAAAATTATTTTAATTTTATTAGGATCCACTTAGATTCCTTTCGCAAAGATATGGTGTCCTAATACTATGCCTTGATCCATCATCATTAGGCATTTCTCATGGCTTAATGATAGTTGGTGTTCTTCACATCTGGTTAACACCTTGTCAAGATTGTCTAAGACTTCATCAAATGTATCTTGATGAGTAGTGAAGTAATTCATATATACTTCCACATAATCATTAATCAAATTAGATAATATAGCTAGAACTGCTCATTAGAAAGTAGCTAGGGTATTATAAAGACCAAATAGTACAACTCTATAATCGAATGTACCCCATAGATAGGTGAAAGTGTTTTTGTCTTGATCCTCAACTATCACTATTATCTAATTATACCCACTAAATCCATCGAAGAAGGAAGAATATTTATTTCCTACCAAATTATCAAGTAATTAATCAATAAAAAGAAGAGGAAAATAATCCCTCATAGTGACTTTGTTTAGCTTTTGATAATATACACACACTCTCCATTTCCCATTGTTATTTGGTAAAATTACTAGTGGAGAAATCCATTAGATATTTGAAATAGGATAAATGAATCCTACATCCAATAATTCTCAATTTCAATTTTTACTATATCCCTTAATATTAGATTTATTTGTCTTTGTGGTTATCTAACGGGTTTATCTTGAGTTGTGTAAATGTGATGAGTACAAAAACTCAGATGAATTTATCTGATATATGTATAATCCTAAGTAAATGCTTTGGTATGTTTTTATAAGACATCAAAAACTTTCATTACTTGATCATGGGTTAACCAACTATTTATGTTCAATGTTTTTCCTAGTAATACCATAACCTGTTTAGTGTCAGGATGGACAAATTATAGTTGTTTAAATTCACTCATCAAGGAATTAAGAGGACATGGATGTGGTAATAATAGTTGAAATATAGTTACTTTTTTTTACAAATCCATCTCCTAAAGGAATGATTTTGGTTTGTGGACAATGGAATATAGTTAAAAAATTAGTTGGTGTGTTTTATGTCTAATTCCAAATACTTTCTTGCAATGGTCTGTGGTTGTATGTTAAATTTTAAATATTGAGTCTATATTAAAAGGTCTATTAGAGTCTATTACTGAGGGACTAATAGAGATTTTAGTGAATAATTAGATAGAGTCCGTAGTAGACATACTGGCAAAGTGCGAAGTGGATAAACTAATAGAGTCTAAAGCATATAGATTGACAAAGTCCAAAGTGGATAGACTGAGAGAGTCCAAAGATAATATATTGATAGATTCCATAACTAGGCTCATGAGGTTAGTAGTTTCTTATGTATCCTGTGATAACTCATTAGTTAGTTCTTGCATGTGTCCTTGTATAGTTATCATGGCCAAGGATGAAATATTGTTCTTGTTTTATTTTGGTTCATCTAGCTAGAGTGTTTTGGTGTAATCTAATGATGGTTTTTTAGGGGGATATAAGGATATTCATTTTTATTTTAGACTATTTGAAATAGTCACATCCCTTGATTTTCAATCAATTAATGATGCTACAATAGCTAACCAAAGTTTTCGCAAAATGAGGGGGTATCCTAAATGATTGGTTTTAGGTTGCAATACCATAAAATATTATAGATATTCTCATGGTTCAATAATTACATATACATCTTCTATAGTACTTTCTAGTTTAACAATTGACTGATCAACTATTTGAAGAATGGTGGAGTTAGGTTCCCTATAAGAGATAGTGTCTGGAGAGTTTCAGTTATCATTACATTGATTGTTGTACCCAAGTCCACCAGAACATTAGGTATTATTTTCTTTCTTATGGTAACTATTATGCCTAGACTTCTTGGGTTTATATATTTAGGTAATAGTAATTTTCCTGCTAAAAAATCAACAAGTTTACCATCTACATGTATCATCTTTGGGTATTGTTTCTTTCTTCCATGTGTCTTGATGCATAGGATTTTAATGACTCTATTTAATTCTAAAATATCCCTAATGGCTTGTAACAAGGGTACTTCAATGTTACATTTTATTAATTCTTGAATCAAATTAGATTCTTGATTAGTTTAAATCTCCTTCAATCTAATAGGAAAAAGAATAGGTGGAGGATCAGTATGTGTTTTTCTGGATTTTATAACACTTTTTTAGATTCTTCTTTTTTGACTGTGGGTTGATGTGTATCTATTTTTGGCTTTTCATCAGGCAATTCAAAAATGATGATAGGAGGTTTTTAAATTGTTCTTCCTGATCTAAGTTGAATGCTTGCAAATTAAATAGATCCTATATTCATAGTTTCTCCTTGTTCATTTAAATAAATAGTGGTTGATGGTTTATTCTTGGGGTTAGCCATTGATTGAGTAGGTAATTGAGGCTGATTAACTTATTCTGTAGGTTGAGCTATAGGAGGTACGATTAAATCTTTCTGTGGTAGAAACCTTCTATGGGAGTTAAACTATAGATTGACATTCCACTATGTATTTACCCATTATTTTGATTGTGGTTGCGGTATACATGTTTGTTGATGCATCATCCAAGGTTGAGGCATCATCCATTCTTGACTAACCCATTGTGGTTAAGTTTGTCCCCACATCTATTGAGGTGCCTAAGTAATCTAGGGTGTCATCCATAGATTAACAAGATTTCTTAGACTGAACTATTCTTGGGTCTGGTTTTGTCTCTAGACATAACTTAGATCTTCTATGGGCTATGTATTTTATTTTAACTGATTTTTTAAAATAGAAAGATGACTACAATGATTTTTGTCATGCTCTTCACTGTCACATATCCCACATAAAACTATTTTATCCAAAGGATAATCTCTGAGAGCATGTTTTAATTTACATTTTGGACAATAGATGGATAAAGGTCCTATGATAGAGTTAACTTTTGCTTGAATGCCATGTAATGTAGTATTTAACTAGACTAAAATGTCAATTTTTAGATTGACAAATGCTTTCATCAATCAACTAACTTCATTGGATTTACTTAGTTTTCTTTTCTTAATACTTGGTTTTATTTTAGAATAATTAGTACATAGATCTAAAATCTAATGGAATGTTAATTTGATAAAGTTTCTTTTACCCATCAAATTTAAAACATCCCTAGATTCATCATCTAATCCCTTAAGAAAAATCATTTTTAATACCTCTTCTATTAGTGGATAACCACTACATTTGTGGGCAAATGTGAATCTATCCAGATAATCTTCCAAAATTTCTTATTCATTCTATTTGATCTTGAAAAAATATTCTTTCCTATACCTTACTCTAAAATAATCTTGATATTTATCAATAAATTTAGTTTTTATATCTCTCCATGTATTCATAGAATCACCTAGAAGGCCCATGAACCATCTCATGGCTACATCCTTAAGTGTAGAAGGGAAAAATTTGAGTTTTTGACTTTTAGTTGTGTAATCATAAGTTTGGAATAACATTTTGAATTAAAATATGAATTCATTTGGATACTCTAAATACTTACCCCTAAAAGTTGGTAGAATTGATGGTGAGATGTTTTTCATTAAGGTTTGATCTACTAGATTTATGACTATAGGAAAAGAAAAAGGTTTTATCTTATTGCAATTACATTTTATTTTGTTTAGGATTTTCTATATTTCCTTGGTTGTCAACCATAGTTTCTATTTCTTCCCAACCTGTATTAGAGATCTAATTTATTATTTCTTCTTGATCTTGTAAAGGTTGAGGTCTAGGATCTACTATTCTAGATAAAAGATCCTTAGGATTAATTCTTCCTATAAGAGAAGATATCCCAAATGTGAGTCTTTTTACATGATTTTTTTTAGGATAATCCTCATTCTAGTGATAAATCTAAGTGCGATTCAAGTGTTTTTATTATACTTCTAGTTCTCTCAATCAAAATGTTTATTCTTTCCTCCTATGGTCCCAATTTAGGTTCTTTGGAGATGAACCTTATTTTAGCATCTCTAGGTCGGTTCATAAATTATTTTTGTTATTTTTGATTAGTTTTTCAATGTTTTTATTTTTTTTACTATAGACAAATAAGGATTGTCTTACTAACACCTTATAAGCTCCATGACAATGGTAATACAAATGATGGGTGTCATTAATCCCTTCATTTAATTAACCTGATTTGTTGATGTCATTCAAACTAAGGGTAGTTTCCAAAGCTATTTGTAGCAAGGCTTATGGTTGTAGGTATTATAAATATAATTATGGGTTGTTTTCTTTCTAAATTTATAATCTAATCTATTCTATACAAGATTTTATTATTCAATAAAGAAACACACTTGTATAATTAATACACTTTGTAATCCAACTTGATAAATTAAATACACTTGATGTAAACAATCAATCTACTGAAAGTAAACACACTTGTTGGAAATAAATAATTTGTTAAAAGTAAACACACTTGCTGGAAATAAACAATCTGTTGAAAGTAAATACATTGATTTGAAATCTTGAATTAACTCCTAAAACTATAAGATAATTTATTATAGGTTTTAAAGTTTATTTATAATTACTATTATGAACATGAAATAGATTTATAATTATTGGAAATTATAAATACATAAACTACCATATAGAAATACATTCTCAATTTCTAAGGAGAATGGGACATTACTCACCTTGGGAATAAGAATGAAAGAAGACTCAATACTTGAAAATTAAAACTTTATTAATTAATCAAAGTAAATTACATAAATTTAATAATAACTATGCTATAATATTAACTAAACAATAATCTATTATCTATTTCTCAGTCTTTATATATTCATCAAGACATGAAGATATACTTATATAATGTTTTAACATAAGATACCTAGATATTAAAATCCAATCTTCTCTTATCAATATAAATCTTATAATATTAGTGGGTCTTCAAAATAGATAATTGATGGTTTGAAATAGGAAGATATGTTTATTACAAAATCCATTGCATATCTACTAAGAATGGATATCTAGATCTACTAGATTGATTTTCTTTTTCAATACTATGGACCTATTTACATTAACTCACTCTCTCTCTCTCTCTCTCTCTCTCTCTCTCTCACACACACACACACACACACACACACACACACACACACACACACACACACACACACACACACACACACACACACACACACATTTTATTTATAGTTTTACTATTTATAATAGTACTCTAAATAGTAAGCAACCAAAATAATCTCCAAGTATAGATCTTTTAGTTTTGCAAGATCAAAAGATAGACTGGAAGAGTCTAGAATTATTTTGGTAGAGTCTGAAGCAACTCCATAGCAGTTATTGTAAAGTTTAAAGCAAATCTATAGCCATCTAATAGAGTTCATAGCAACTTTGATGGAGTCTGAAGCAACTCCATAGCAACTTGTTTCAAGAAACCTGAATGTTTGAATAAGTCCATATTGAGGTTGTTAGGCTAGGTGGAATGCTTTGATGAATGAAATCAGATATTGAATGAGCCCATAGCTATAGACTAGGTGGGTCTATAACTATTAGATGAGTCTAAAGCAATAGACTATAAGAGTATGTAGTTTCTGAACAAGTTCATAGCTTGGTCCAAAGAAGACTCAAATGAACCAGAAGAGTGTCCAATAAGTTTTTAGCTTGCTGAAATGTTAGAATTGTTTTCTATAAGTCACTTTGGAAGATCAACAAAAAGATATTTATTTATTATAGACTATTGTACATCTATATATACACAAAATAGAAAGACTAAACATGAAAATAGTTAGAATTAAATAATAAAATTAGTCATTTAGTCTTTATTTATATTAAGTAAGATAAATCATCCTATTTACTACAATAAGATTAAATACAAGCCTAAGATCCTTGCATTATTCAATCTAGAGGAAAGAAAATGAGATAAAAATGAAGAAAGTTGATAGTAATAATGAGCCATATTTTGGAATCATCAAGACATATCTAAGATGAATATGCTATGCAATGTGTGCCTAATATTAAAAAATCCAAATCATTTTCAGATTTAAAAATACTCTCAGGGATTATCATTACCCACTAAGATGGAATTTTATATACTATATTGAACCTGTTTATTGTAGTAGTTGATTCATTTTTGGTATGGTTGAGATGATTAAATCACTTAATATTAACACGTTTTTAGGTTGGACTTGAATATATCATCCAACCTTATGAATTTTATAGTATGAGTTAACTTTATTCACTCATGATCAACAAGTTAAAAGTATGATTAGGTTTCATGATTGAACTAATCTCAACTAGCAAGTGGCAACTCACCTTTTCTCCAAGGTTGGGGGCATGTGCCTTCCAATATATCTATCTCCTTAGATATATGCACATTTTAAATTTATATATATTTGTCCTAATCTTAGTTTTAGAGCCTTATAATGATACATATTGCAAATCAACTTTCCAATAGGCAAGGTAGTTACATTGATACACATGTGTACTCCTAAACCTTGATATTTTAATTTTGATATTTTAAATACTTTGAATTTTAGATTATATGCACTGATTATGTACTATAACATGATATTGGTTTCATGTCAATCACTATAAAATCACTCAAGTTGGACTCAAGTAAAGGAAAGTTATTTTATATACACCTAGGTATGCATTTCTTCTCCTATAAACTAGTAATTCCATTACTACATTAAAGGGGGGCTAAATTTAGATGATATTTATGGATTATTTAGAACCTTAGTCTTGTAAACTTAGAAAACTCAGACCTTAGTTTTTCCTCTCAATTTTTTACCTTTCCCACTTTTGAAAGTTTTACATCTACTCTATCTTGTGCTCTTTGGCCTATCTCATAGTTTGACTAGTCTTATATTAATAACCTAAACCCTTTATCTTTCCTTGAATTCATAAAACCTACTTATCTTCCACCTTTACAAGTTTTGAGTCTATACCTATTTTATTGTTCCCTAGACATTAGCATCATAGATAAACACCTACATCAACACAAATGTCCTATGCTGATACAAGTGTCTAGTGTCCTAAAGTCATCTAAGTTTAAAATGAAACATATCATAATGGTCTACATAAGTGATTTAATTTGATTTATTTATCTAAAGGTAATTATATAAATACAATATCAACCTCATTCATTCCCTACCTACAAAACCTAGCACATACCAAGGCAACCTTGTTAGGTGTGAATCTACTATTCATAGGTCACTATTCATAGGCACTATTCATGGTGACATGGCATGTAGGTGATGTGGCATGTAGGTGTGAATATGATGGGGCATGAAAGTGACATGGAATATAGGTGATGTGGCAAGGTGACATGTTAGTGGGCCTATGGAGGGTCCCAAGATATGATCAAGATGATTTGATAGGTGTGGGGATTAATACTCCACTAGAGGACATGTGTTTTATCCTTAGTCATATGTGGGTTGTCACATGGTGAAAAAGATAAAAGGTCATGCATAGGTCAAATTTTTAAGGAGAACCATGATTCACATGTGTAGATAAAGTCAAAAGGTGATTGCAACATCTTTTAGACTTGTGTGATCACATGGAAGAAGAAGATAAGAATGCACTATTGTAGATTGGCCTCACATGTGTGAGTGGGGTGCAATTCTTGGAGTCACATGGGGTGGATTGGATATTTTCTAAAGTAAAGCATACATTTTGTTGACCTTTGGAGATGGAGACAAGAAGAACATTATTGAGTGTTTGTCCTCACTTGTGGAGTGGGGGATAATGTTTGGAGCCATATGAAGGTGGAATTGGATCTTGTCTAAGTGGAGGGTTATTTTTGATAACTTTTGGTACATGGGGATAACCACCACTATGGATCACTATACACCCACTCAAATGTGTTGAATTTTGGAGTAGCCATGGAATTGTCTATCCTTATCTCTTTTCTCTCTCTTTTTGATGCAAAATGATATTAAAGCATTATGTGCTCTTTGGTTTTGTTTATCCTATTAAAGGATCACTCTTAGATCCATGTTAGAGGTTTGAAGCTTTTAAGGATTAGGAAGCTTAGATCACCTAAGATTATTGGGTTATAATCATCATCATGCTTAGGTGGTTAGATATTCTAAGGCTTAGATGAGAGCATGGCTATCCTTGAGGATGATCTTGAAAGTTATTAGCTCAGCTCATGATTGTAAGAGCTGCATGTTGTAGCTTGCAGGTTAAAGAATGTAAATCTTGGTTGTAAGCTTTTCTCACCTGAGTGATTAGTGTTAGAACTAGAAAGGAGTTTCTAAGAAGAGATATTATATAAGATAGTTGCTAATGAAAATATGAAGTCTAGATGATGCTTTGACCTCATGGTTTTTTTCCCTAGCTGGTTTAGCAAGGTTTCTATATATATCTTGTGTAATGGTTTGTATCTCCTATTTTCTATTTTTGTAGCTTGTTTTAATTTTTGCATTTAATTCTTGCACATCTTAGGATTGGGCCTTTTTAATCCTAAAAAACCTATCAAAATAATTCAATCAAACACTCAATAAAGTAAAACTTTCATATTTTCTCCTATTTTCATATCAGTCATAGGAACATCACATACATAAGTCTAAAGTACTAAACGAGTATCCCAATAATTATATTTTCCAAGTTACATGTTAGGTCACTATTTTAATTACTTTATAAATATTACGTGATTCACACATAAGTCAAAACTTAGGGGAAAACTACATTATTCTGAGTCCCTCTTCATATTATTAACTATGTAGGCAATACTCATTGACAGAGGGGTATTTGGGGTCACCTCAACATTATTCCCACTAACCCATTCTTCTCTAAGGTCACTAAGAAGATGAAGAACTAGGGGTTTTCAATTTCATGAGGAGAAAAAAATGATGAACTTTATATGAATTCACTAGAGTGAAGCTGAAGACAAAACTAGAAACATCTAGATGGTTTCATCCTTTTCTAGTAGGTATTCTATAAAGGACACCTACTTTAGGTTTAGATAGTAGCATTGACGTAACCATCCAAGGTTGAAACTAGTGTCTATAGATCTAGAGGCACTCAAATAATAATTTGGTTATTGTCCCAGAGCCCTCTTCCAATCTACTTTCTTCTTGTTCTAGATCTAGAATTGTGTCAACATCATAACTAGCTAAGTACATTAATTCTTTATGATTTTCATATCTAGCATAGTTGTACTTATTATTTTTAGTCTATCTTAGTTTAATGAATTCAACACATGTTATATCTAATTTTATCATCTAATTGGCCTACTATAGAGATAGTTTATAACCCTTTTACCTTAAGCTATCTTTATCCCCTTTAACCCTAGATAACCCTAATCTATATTTTTAAGGTTAGACATACTCCATAATTCCTCAATATTCATAATTCTAGACCACAAACTTATTTATTATCTTCTATTGAGAGAGAATTAAAGATCCTTACAAGAAACTTGAATTAGATATGTATTGAACCTTTATTTTATTATAAAATAATTATTATTTAAATTATGTTATTATTTGAGTAATCTATGAAATATTTTCCTTTTGTTTATGATAAGATTTATTGGATTATTTTGGATAGATAATATGATAAAAAAATAAATATTCATTGATTTCACGTTTGGTAAAAGTGACCATTTTATACAATTTCACCAATATTATTTACCCTTTATTGGAATAATTATAACCTTAAACAAAATATAAATTGTGTGTAATTAATTCATATTATTATGTATTATAATGAAGCATAACTTTGAATGTAAACTAATAAGGTTAATTTGATAATTACACTTGATAAATATGGAAATAACTAAAAAGGATTAGATTCTTAACATTATTTTGTTTTATGTGAGACTAATATTATGTACAAGTGGTAGGGTAGGAAAGAATTTAGACTATGTTTCAATCAAATTATGACATAGATTTCTCATCTTACCTGGTCATTACCATTCATTATTGTGTTTTGAGTATGACAGTTTTGTCTCCATAAATATTGATTTTTTGTTTGAGTATAGGTCTATGCAAATATTTTTGTTATGGTTTTGTGTGTGATCTTGAAATCTAACTATGCATGCAATACCTATAAATATATCTCATTCACTTGAAATCATAGATCCAATATTGACACTAGGTTTAGGCCTAAAAAAGGGAAATAAATGTGGGTTGAGATACCCCAACCACTCCTAGTTTAAAGGTTGAGTACTTCCTACATATACAATACTTCAAATAAGGAACTCAAGCCACATGTATTTCTCCCCATTAGGTAACTTTGTGAAATAGTGCTCCTTGAATGTATGTAACCTACAGTATAACTTTTTATACTTGGAAAATAATAACTTTGGCCTGGGATTAAAGTGTTTAAAACTTGGCTAAGACCTACTCATTATGACTAATTAATAAACTGGAAAGAATAAGGTAGTACCTTTAAATGTGAGAGTGTTAGAGAATGCTTGATAAATGTTTTATATATGGGTAATAGGATTGCACATATTTTAAATTTATATGATACTCTTTAGGTAATTTATCACACCAATATCATTATAAATGGATGGGTTGATCCATAAGAATTATTGAATTTGAATTGTTATTATTGTTTGGTGTTGGATGAAATTATCTAACTCAAGAAATACTATCAAATGATATGTTTTGAGTCTAACATTGTTATTGAGAAGATAAGAACATTGATATAGTGATTTAGAGATATATGATTAGGATAAATAACTATTTTGATAGAGACTTTAAGAATTAATGTTGGTGACTGATAGAAACTTGGAAAGGTTAGACCCGTAAAAGGCATGCGGATGTGAGAGAATGGAAAATAAGAGATATGCATGTACACACTTCATTTAGGCTAAACATAAGTAAAAAATGACCTTTCCATATATATATTACCGTTTTTTTGTATCTACACATATATACTAACATGGTCCATGATGTATCCCAAGTACAAGATGTTTGTGAAACTGAAATAACACTTGACTAAGTTGGATTGAAACTTGTGCTTGTATAGAGTATATAAGATCTATGAGATGTGCTTTAAATAATCCTACCAAGTTTTTTTATAGATGAGGATTTCATAAAAGTAGACAATGATAAAAAATTGATAAATGCCCAAAGTATGTCATCAATAATGCACATGAAAGTATTTGATACATTGGTCAAGCCAAAAGGCATGACCATATATTCATATAATCCTTCCCATGTCTTAAACTTTGTCTTCTGGATGACTTCAAGATAGATTTGATCCTAGTGATAACCTAACTTTAGGTCAATATTGGTGAAGTATTGAGTGCCTTAGATTTGGTTTAGGAGGTTTTCAATGTGTGGAAATGGTTACCAATTCTTCATCCTAATTTTTTTGAGTGCACAATAGTTTATGTAAAGGCTCTAAATCCCATATATCCTAGGGATGAGAACTATCAGATTCCCATAAGGATTATATATAATCATGTTCTTTCCATAATTGAGTAAATATTATATTTGGCATCAAACTTCATCATTATCCCAAATTGATGTACTATAGATTGGTATGTTTAGAAGATTAAACCTAAGAAGCAAATAAATCTAGTATTTTAATGTGTACTATGTTTAGAGGACTTTTGATTCTACAAATATTTTCACCATACCACTTCAATGTTTTATCAAGATGTTGTTTATGTGATGATGTTTATTTGGTGTGTTTTACCATTAATTTATTTCTTGATGTTGTTTATGTGATGATGTTTATTTGGTGTGTGTTACCATTAATTTCTTTCTTTCTTACACAGGTGCCTTAGGATAAATCATGATTATCATACAAATTTTCATTTGTGAGATTATTTTGTGGTATTATTGGCATAGATCAATAAGTCTTTGGTCATATGAAATGTCTCAAATAGGATGGAGAACATGTATTTGACATGATCAATCCATTTACACCTTTTTTTATTGATATGTAGCTTCATGGTCAAATAAGTTTAGTATTACCATCTATATGTAATAAAGCCTTGAGAGTTACAAATTACATTATACTCCATTTTTTGACATTATACTAGAAATTACATTATTATCAAACATTTATATCATTTTTTGACTAAATTCACCCAAATGAATATGGTCGCATATATGTTTCAAAATGAAGTGAAATATGTTGAACCACATCTTTCGAAATGGCATTATTTTGAATCATTTAATTTAAAATGACATGAAAAGGTTGTCCTTGAAAAATTTCACTTGATTTATTATTCTTTCAATTTTCAATGTCCAATTTTTAACAATTTCACACATGATAGTATAACACTGTTGATGGTGGCACAATTGTTTTCAACTTTTGAAAATTGATAATTCAATTTAATAAATGAATCTTTTGGAAAAAATAATTTGGAAATCATTTATCATAAATATGAATAATGATAATATAGTGATAATATTTTCTAACTCTCTCTATGTAATATTGAAGTCATCCACCCGAATACTACTTTAAATTTGAGGACTAAAGATTGATAGAATTTTCAATCACATTCACATCCATTGAATATTATTATATTGAAAATTCTAAAGATGGGTCAAGTTCATGGTTTGAAAAACATAAACATGGATTATTGTTGATACAAGTAAAAAATCAAAGCATAATGCATTTGAATTTTTTCTTAAACAATGTCTTAGTGTGAAATTTTTTATATTCATAACAATGATAGTAGTATCCTTGAAAAATTTGTGATAGATATTGGCATTCCATTTGGTAACCATGGTAACAATATGAATTATATATCGAAGGTTTATCTTTTGGCATTTTTTGGGTACTCAATGGAATTTTAGTTCATGATGTGTAGCCCTTAAATAATATGCCTACAAAATACTCATTGAATGTACAAATGGTGTATGCATTTATAAGCATACTTAATAAGTTCTTTTATTTTTTTTTGGGATCGTTCTTTCATTTTTTTTTGGTGAACAAGTTGAGCGTGTAGTGAAGCCCTAGTGGTTTTTATATAAAACACAAAGTTTTGATTAGAATTTTGTTATCATTTGGATATCAAGTATGAATTGAATCTTCTAGTTTATTTTTAAGGGCTTAAAGAATATGTACTTGTTTATTTTATACATATAGATATTATATATTTTATGAGTATGGTTTGATATTAAGTATTTCATTATTCAAAGTAGATTTATTTCTAGGCTTTTATCTTGGAATGTAATAATGATGGTTTTTCCTGGGTTAATTTCTCTCATATAAATATTTATTAAGGATAAAAATGAAAAAACTATGCATTTTTTGAATCACTTCTAAGCAAAAGTTTTTGGTTTTTGATATTTGATTCAAAAATATATATTTTATTGTGAGTTTAATAAATAGAAAATTATCTCAAATAATTTGAAACTTGAAACCATACTTATGAGTATGTGTACATTAATTTATTGTTTGAATATTGATAAATGATAGTCTTTTAAATAGTGAGAGGGTTTCATTTTCATGCACTCATTTTTTTTTACTAAAATGTGGTTTTCAATTGGGTTTTTCTTTACTCATAGCATTCCATAATGAGTTGTGTCTACTTTTAAGAATTAGATTTGAGATTTTATTCATGCAGTTTTTTAGGTTTTTATTTTTTAATTGTGGCATGCATTTTTTATAAGATTATGTATTTATTTGAATAAATAAGGAAGATATATGAGTTGTGATTTATTTTTTGAAAATATATATTTTTTCAATATTTTCAAACCCTAAGCATATGTTTATGGATTTATTTCTTGTGAATACTTATTCCAACCCATATTGAAATTAAATGGGTGTTTTCAAATGAATTCATTATAAGAAAATGAATTCCAATTGAATAAGAATATGTATGTTTTCTAGGTAAATTTGTTCAAAAGCATTGAAGCTAAAACTTTAGGTGCTATGATTCTTTGTGTTTAGTTTTTTAGTATATCAATTTGGATTTGAATCTTAAGGGCTAATTTTGTGCATATTTTGAAAAATATTTCTAATAATAGGACTTTAACTATGGTTGTCTTATGCATTCATAATCTTCCTTTCAAACCCTAATGCATAAGTGAAGTATAAATATGTCCATTTTTTATCTATACATTTCAAAATTTAATCTATTTCAAAAAAGTTAAAGGTAATATATAAAATTTAGTTCATCTTTCATTTGGATGTTTATACAAATTTTTTCAATAGTTTAATTTTGAATATTACATGTTGAGGTAATGAAGATTCTCTAGATCACTTTTTAAAAAAATTCACGAGAATTCACAATGTTAAACCCTGAACTACATACCTTCATAAAGTAAGAAAATTTAATTGGTAGTAAACAATTAGTAGAAAGTATCTATTAGAATCTTGGTTATATTAGTACAAGATAGAGATTTTTTTTAATGTTTTAGATAAATGTTACTCATTTGATGATTTTTTATGTGTGATTTTGAGGACCTTGAGAAGGTCTTTATTTTTCATTTTAGAATTCTTTTATAAATATGCAAATTTTAACAAAGTTATTCGTTGAAAGTTGTGAAAGGAATTTTTTTTTATATCCTATGTATTACAATGTGATATTATAACCACAACCATTTTCAAACATACTTCATGTACTTTTTTATGAAATATAAAAGTGTTAAATTTGATTTCATTCTATTTAACTTTGGACACAATGGTATTGAGTTAATGAAACAATCTTCATATATATCACCCCTTATAAAAGGAAAACTAATGTTTTAGTGGCCTTCAAGTTATTTGAGTTATTTAGTTTATAAAATGAATGTTTGAATGTTTATGTAGACTATTCATCCATGTTTTCATATTTAGAGGGATCGTATTGTTGAAAAATAAGTCTAAATGAATGTGCGTTGATTTTAGCATTCACTTGGAATTGATTCATTTTTTCAATGGCTATAAAAGGGGTAGAAGTTTATATCTAATGAATCAATTTTGTGAAATATATTTTGTATATAAGTAAATAGTAGTTCTTTTATTTTTTAAACATTGATGGTTTTAATATAATAAATCAAGGGTACTCATGATTTTGTCATAAGCATGATTGAGTTATGAATTGTTGACAATAATATTGTATGTTATTTTATTTTAAAAAGTTGGTAACATTTTTTCAATTACTCGATAGATGCATTTTTTAAGTTTGTATTTAAATTTTTTAAGGAAATGTGTTGTGTTGGATCATTGTTTCACATGGTTCATGGATAAATAATGTTTGGGGCATAAATAATTAGTAAGATGAAAATCCATCGCCTATACATGGTGCACATTGAGGTAGAAATTTAGGGACCAAAGGGCTTTTGACATGTTTATACAAGAATTTTCCTATGGCATTAGGATCTTCATTCACTTTGACACTTATGATCCATTATTTATGTTATTTTGAATGCCACACCTTATGGTGATTTTACACACATAAACCTTCTATCCCATAGTTATCCTACCTAGTGTTTTACCCTATTCTTGAAAAAACACTAAGTGAATTAAGAATTTTTAATACATATATAGGTGTAAAAGTAGAAATATAAGAATCCTAAAGATATAATGAAAAACTTTTTGATGTTGACAAAAAAGTTAATATGAAATGTTGATAATTTGGGAGAGTACTAAAAAAATTACTTGTCTCAAACAAAGGTATTTATTGATTGTTATAACTGTTTGAATGTAAAAATTAGAAAAATAAGTGATTGTGTAGATGTAATGTTAGGTAAAAAATATGGATAGACTTGATGTGAGTGAATAGCATAATAATGCAATAAATTCAATGGATTGCAGACTTGTCCCAATCGAATATGAAAAATTATAGATAGCATTAGGTAGAGAAAAAATAATCTACAAGTAATAGATCATAGGCAGAGTTAGATGATATTTATAGACATGTCTATTATAGGAGGATAATAGTATAGTGCACCTAAGTATGCTAACCATAGACTTGTATCGATTGACTATAACACATTATTGATTATTTCACCACTTAAGCATGCATTAATTAAATTTTTGGATGCATCTTCAAACCTGCAACATTTCTTAAAATATATATAATGATAAAAACCTATCTTCTTACACAAACCAAATTAGAGTCAAATGGGGGGAATCGGGTAAGGGGATTGATTTTCACTAAGCTTGGTCAATACTCATTGAAATACCAAGCACTAAACTACATTTTCAATTCTCTAAAGAGGATTCAAAATTGAATGTTCTCCCACTTATGTGTGTGTGTGGAATGGTGAATAAAAACCTAGATTCTCTTTATCCTAATTTACCCTTGATACAAGTATGAAAATTAAGATTTAGACTTGAATATTGCTTTAAAAAACCTATAGATAAACAAAAAAATATTTGAATAGTTATTTAGAGTGAGGAGAAACATCCTTAATGCCTAAGAGTAGACTTGTATTTATATATGTATTAGTTATTAATTTGGGACCTACTTGTGTGTAAAAGTGGACCCAAGATAAGACCTAATAGTAAAAAATAAGAACAAAATGAAATATGCCCTTGAAATAATTCTAAAATTTATGCTTGGACACATCCATGCTAAGCAGATAGCATCATAGGCTAGTCATATCCAGTTACTATGAACTTGTCTAGGAGGACAAAGGACCAAAACTAGATTGCCCTAAAAAAATAACAAGCCAAATAACCAATACAAAAACTCATAGATCAAAATATAGAGAAAAGACTCAAGTAAAATGCACCAATAGATGTCTCATTTATTTTCAATAGTCTATACATACAAATTTTAAACAAATGTCATAAAAAATAGGCCTGTACCAATTTTGGGTGTCTACATTTACCCCCTTTATTCTAGTAGTGAATTTGTTAGAGTAAAATCAAAGAAATGAAACCTCACTATGTATAACACACTTTGTATTTTTATTAAGAATTTATGATTTGTGACAATTATTTTATGATGAAATATTCAATAACACATTTAGTAGTTAATCTCCATATATATAAATTTGAATTTAAATTTGTAACAATAGAAAGCAAGGAGAGAGTACACATGTATTTCATGTCATATTATGCCACTTGTAGATAATGCTTGTGTTGTATCAATGAGAGAAAGTGTGTTTTCAGTCCTATCAATTTCCTCACTAGGAAAAATAAAAGTTCCTTGAGTGATAATAGGGAGAGTGCATATGTTGTTGGGTGTCACCATACCCATGACCATATTTACTATAGTAATTAAGCTAGTTCTGATCCCATATTTTGAGATCCTTTACTAAAGTACATAAAGAGTGTATTTATTTATGCTAAGCTACTTGAAGAGTCAAGAGTGATAAAGTCTCAACTTTTAAATATAACTAATCAATCTCATGATTTAGAAATATGCTTTATTTTAACTCTCATTAATGAGGGAAAAAAAACTACATGTACTATTCCCTAAAAATGTGGAACGATGTGAGGTTCACTAGAAGTGATGCCAAGGCCATTGAGTGCCACTAGAATCAAACATACATAACTTGCACATATTCAAAACACACCATTGCAGATGGATCTAGATTATATTTTTCATGATTGAAAGAGAATGAATAATATTCATGCCCTAATCATGACCACATTATTCATAGAATTTGCTATAAAATGAGAATTTTGCCTTTAACTTTGAATATTTTATGTTTGACTTTGAAACTTTAAAATTAGAAAACAAATGCACCATGAATGATTATCATGCTCATTTTGAATATGTGTTAATGATATAGAATGATATCCATACATATGCTTAATTTTTAAAATGTATTTGTAATTTGTAACTTTGATCTTGTAACTATTTTTTCACATGTCATTACATATGAATTCAAGTGTGCATGATTGTGTACTATATGTTTTTTTACCAAATAGGTGAATATTCCTATCATATGCCCTCAAAATTTATATCAGTGTGTTAATATCTACCATGTATTTTCTTTTTGAATTAGTTTCAACCATGTTAATATTATTATGCATTTTCTCAAATCTATCATAACCTATAATATGTAATTATTTAAATCATTTTGAATCCTTTATAGTGTACTAAGATATATTATGTAATAGACCTAAAGGATTCCCCCCTTTTGGTGTGAGGCTTGAGAGAATAAAGTGTGTCGTATCAAAATATTAGATTGTATTTTTTACAATAAAGTTTTCTTAATATTGATTTATTGTTTTGATTGAGTTATTTTTATTATATTAATATGATAGATTTTTTTAGTAAGACTTTTTCCAAAGGATAATAAATATGCAAAGATAGTGTGTATAAGTGAGTAAGGGTAAAATTTGGTATTTTTGAAAAGGTTGATTAACGAGATAAAAATAGTATAGTGTGCAAAAACATGTTGCATATGTTCCAATTTGATTAGATTGATTTGAATATGTTTTTATTTAGATATTGTGTGTGAAAATTTGGAAGATTAATTAAAAAGTTTTTAATTTTTTTAAATGTCAACTTATATAAATACTTTTAAAAAAAAGTGTATTTCATTTTCACACTTACAATTAATGATTTTTAAACTCTTAGAGATACATCATGCCATAGAGTAGATTATTTGGATTGACTCAGTTCAAGCAAGTAGTGGCTAGCTTTCTGGTCAAGGAAGTACCAACCCTAGTAAGTCTCAAAAGTCAATTTTTGACCTTTGTAATTTGTAATATTATAGATTTATATGTAGTTTAAATTTTATTTGGAGGTTTTTTAGTAGTGTCCTCTCTTGTCCATTCCTAGTCAATGGTCATTAAAATTATAATATGATAATGTGGACTCATTTTCAAACTCATATATCTTTCCACAGACTCATTTATAGATATGTCTAGGTGGGACCAGCCCTGTTCGTAGACCTATCCAAAGGATTGTGGTCTGTTGAGTAAGATGCCAATATGGGCACTTGATTTCTATTTTTAAAATTAGTATATATATATATTTTTTAGGTATTTTTAAGGTTATTTAATTTATTTATGACTTTAATTAGTGTTTTGGTCACTTTCCAAAGATTTCTTAAAAAATAGCTAGAAGTGCTAGTTAATTGCTAGTTCAATGTAGTTCACTTTGGTGTACTCCAATTCAATATTTGAAAAATTAGTTGAGTATAAATTATTATTAACTCATTCGAAAAGAGGAATAATGTGTTTTATTATTTATATGACTTAAATTAAAGTTAATTTTCTTTAATTATCTTAGTTAGTTGACTAAGATGACTTTCTAGTTGCATGTTTGACTTTATTATTAAAGAAAACTTCTTGCATGATGTCCAAATATTTACAGTAAGTTAAATTAATTTTAATTTAAATTAGTTTTATATGAGTTATTTATTATATTTTATAATTTTAGACTTAATTTTTAATGTATCTTGTAATAAGTTTATTTTAGATTTTTTTTATTAATAATAATTACACACAATGGTTTTGTAGTGAATTAATTAGAATTGAGGAACTTTATGTTTTATCTCTAGTATAATTACATATGTAATTTTTTTTAGACTAGTAGGAATATATTTTCAAGTTTTAAGATATTTAATACATTTTTGATCAACAATTTCACTCACAACATAGCGAGTTTGACAACTGGTTACTTTGGGACTATTTTATTGATATGTAGCTTCAATATTAGAGTGAAAACAAAGCTTATTTTCAACATAAAATCATTAAAAATATTCATTTAGTATTATATCCATGTTAAATCAAGGTTAAAAATGTTTTTTAGGTCATTTTCAGAAGATACAATGGTTTCAGTGAATTTTGTTTCCATGAATATTTTTGTTTTCAAAGGTGACAACTTTGAGTATTGGAGAGATAAATTGAAGAGAATTATAATGTGTAAAGGAGTTTGAGAGAATTATAACCATGGATAAAAACCACATAAATATTGGAACACCTTGACACAAGATCATAGAAGAATAAAAAAAGATGAACAAATGGAAATACACAAGCTTTTTTCTCTATTTAGAGTGTCATAGACCCAAACATTTATCCAAGAATTATAGGATGCAAGAATCACCATGAGGCATGGAATTCCTTTGAGACTTAATATAAAGGATATATTAAGGTAAGATAAAAAAAAATATAAACCATTAAAATGAATTTTGATAATTTTAGATTTTAAAAGAGTTGGAGATTATTGTATAAGGGTAAATGATTTAGTTCATAAAATGAGGATTTATGGAGATACTATATAAGATAGTGCTATAATAAGAAAGATTTTGAGATATATAAAATAAATATTATTGAATATTATCATCAATATTTAAGAGTGTAAAAAAATGAACACTATAAGTGTTAATGAGTTAGTGGGTTCTCTCTTGTCTCATGAGGATAAAATGAGATTCTCTGCAAGAGATCTAAAACATGGTCTAGAACAAGCACTTGAAACCAAGGCAAGGGTTTAAAAGACCATAGAGATAAGTAAAAATAAGAATCAAGTGAGTTTAAAAAAATCAAATTCAAATATAAAATATAAATCAAAATTTATAAGTAAGAGCAAGAAATACTTGTAATTACTATAAAAAACTAGGACATGTGATAAAAGATTGCAGGATATGATCAACTAAGAATCAAGCCAATCAAGAAAGGTAAGATAAGGCTTTTAAAGATAAAAAAATTTAGTTTCAAGAGGGATAAAATTATTTTCTCACATTTTTTGTTGTCTCTTAATTCAGGTTACTCAAATAAGGTGATAAGTCAAAAAGATGATTTCAACAAGTTAGATGATTCCTTCAATAGCCAAGAGCAATTAAGATATGCAATGTCCATAAAAGTTAAAGGAAATGGTAGCATTAAAATAGTAAAAAATAAAGGTAAGGGTTATTTAATTTTTCATATAATTTTTTATCATAGTATCACAAGTTATAGTGTTGAAAGTAAGACATACAAGTTTTATAATCCTATTAGTAACTCAATTTTTTCTAGGGATTGTAATTTTTTTGACAATGAGGTATATAATTATTATAGTAATTTATCTAAAGATATAATAAGTGAAGGGGTAATACTATTTTTTTTAAAATTTTAATGGATTACAAAGTCTTACACAAGTTTTTAATTCATGAGAAAATGGTACTAGCTCTTTGAAAGAGATTAGTCATCCATCCATATCAACGCCAAACAAGAACAAGTGTTTTTTAAATCCTCATAAAACCAATAAAAATTTGGATAAAAATTATGATATTAGTATCATAGGGATAAAAAATCAATAAGGTAACTTATTTGATGATAATTATGATTAAAATACTATGTTTGTACTATCATCAGTGACTACTAAACCTAGAAGTTATGCAGAAGCTAGCCAAAAGAATGAATGGGTTAATGATATCAAATTAGAGATGGAATCAATTGAGATTAATGATAAATGTAATTTATTTTAACATACATTTAATAAATATGTAATTTTTATAAATTGGGTATATAATACCAAGGTTAAAAGTGTATTCCTTAATGGAGTGATTAAAGAAGAAGAATATGTGGGGCAGCCACAAGGTTTTGAAGTAAAGTGTAAAGAATTTTTTGTATATAAGTTGAAAAATGATATTTATGGGCTAAATAACACTCTAAGATATTTTAATCAATAATTTAAATATGGTTATTGGATCAAGGCTTTGTAAGAAGTCAAATTGAATCAATTCTTTACATAAAAGCATTAAATTTTAATGTTTTATATGTTTGTCTCTATGTAGATGACTTGATCTTTATAGGTATCTTTATGAAGATATTGAATAGATTAAAAGAAGATATGAAATAAAATTTTGATATGACTGATATTGGACTTATGAATTACTTTATTTTCATTGAATTTCATCAAAAGAAAGAAGTATTTATTTGTCAAGCCAAGTATGTTTAGGACGTGTTAAAGAAGTACAATATTCAAGATTTTAAGCCTATAAACACCCCAATTTCAAGTGGATAAAATATTATGAGGGATAGTGGAATGATTTCAGATGATTAAAATATTTTTATAAATATGGTGGGAGGTTTGATGTATCTCACTATGACTAGACCTGATATCAGTTATAGAGTTTCACTAGGTTCTATATTTATGGATAAACTTTCACTCAAACATTTGCAAGATGTTAAGAGAATTTTTAGATATGTAAGAGGTAATTATAATAATGGTATTAATTTAATAATATTAATGTATTTGTGTCTAATTAGATACATATATTTATATTTTGGAGGATTTCTTAATGACAAGTAGTCAACTTCAGGTTATTATTTCACATTGGGAAGTAGGTTGGTTTCTTAGTATTCAAAGAGACAAACTATAGTTACATTATCTGATATTAAATATTAATATACAACCCTTAAACCATATTTAATTTTTTTTATGATTTATAATACTTTTTTATAATTTCAAAGAGTCTTAATTTGAGCCAACATAATTTTTTGTGATAACAATGGGACAATATAATTGTCCAAGAATCCAATATTACATGCTAGAACCAAACACATTGAACTCAAACATAATTTTTTTAGATAATTATTTAATGATAAAATATTTTTAATTTAGTATATGATAAGTTAATATCAATTTTTTGATATTCTCACCAAAGGATTACACAAGCAGATTCATGGAAGATTAAAGGAGATGATATGAATCTCATATTTTTGCATCAAAGGGGGAATGTTGAGTATGATGCCAATATGGTTACTTGAGTTATATTTTTAAAATTACATATTTTGATTTTTTAGGTGTTTTATATGTTTATTTAATTTATTTATGAACTTAATTAGTGTTTTGGTCACTTTGGGACACTTTCCAATGTTTTTAAAAAAATAGCTAGAATTGCCAGTTTAATGTAGTTCACTTTGGTATACTCTAGTTCAATATTTGAGTACTTAGTTGAGTATAAACCATAGTAAAATCATTTAAAAAGATTAATAACATGGTTTATCAATTATATTAAATTAAATTTAAGTTAATTTGATTTAATTATCTTAGTTGACTATGATGACTTTCTAGTTGCATGCTTGACTTTACTATCAAAGAAGGCTTCTTACACGATGTCCAAATATTTATAATGAGTTAAATTAAATTTATTTATTATATTTTTATTTTAATTTTAGTTCACTTAGTTTTATGTGAGTTATTTATTATATTTTCTAATTTTTTACTTAATTTGCAATGCAAGTTATCTTGTAATAAGCTTATTTTAGCTTTCTTTATTAATAAGAATTGCACACAAAGGTTGTGTAGTGAATTAATTTGAATTGAAGAGATTATTATATGTTTTATATATGATATTATTATAGATATATATTATTTTATATCATAAAATATATATTGTTAATTTTGAATTTATTCAGTACACTTTTTGATCAATAATTTCACTCACAACACAACTAGTTTGATAACTAGTTATTCTAGGACTGTTTTGTTGATACATAACATCAATATTAGATTGAAACAAATATTATTTTCACTAATAAAATAATTAAAAACCTTAATGTTACTATCCATATAATAATTAGTATTTTTTTTAACTTTTTAAACTTTGAATGAATTTTATTAAATTTATAGATGGGATTACTAATGTTATATTTTTGTGAACTTGTGGTTGTAGGGTGATATATGAGAAGGAATTTTTTTTTATGGGAATATTATGGAGAATTTATGTTATATATGATTAAAAAATTCTTATATATCTACCCTAGATGCATCCAGTCTCATACATGCTACGTTATTGGCACTAATGCCATATAATATGCATATGATGAAAGCCCTTACTGAGAGATGGGATTCATATATGTTTACCTTATGGGCCCTAAAAAATGAGATGAATATTAAATTTAATGATGTGTGGTGTATTATTTTATTTTAAATATTTTAAATGAAATTACAATGTGTTGATGGGATTTTCTATGTTTCCTATACCCATTTGTATATGACGGGACATGTGCAAGAGGTGAATTATTTCCCTAAAGATACTACTATTTTATTACTTGAGATTATGTTGGAAAATGTTTAAGTTTTTATAAATTCATATGTACCTTATTGGCCTATTTTATTTATTTTATGGTAGTGGGTTATATATTTCTTATTAGATTCATATACCTATATTTGATATATATGATACTGAGATAAGATATTTTTGGGATTGCACCATGCTTGCCCACTTATACAGGAACCTAAATAGATTTAACCAAGATGTTTTATTAGATTATTGAGATCATAAACACTTTTTAATTATTAGGCTTATGATCACATTAGAGTTATCTAGCATGTTGGTACACTACTTGGTGAATGGGCACATCCCCATAAATATGTAGATAGGTGGGTGGGGATAGCCAAAATCATGAGGAGAAATATGATGGAGTGTAAAAAAATATTGGATCATTTGAATATTGGTGGAATTATCTATAAACCTTAGGTATTGGTGGATAGCCACAAGACATAGTTGAATTGAGATTCATTCGGGTAAACTATTGGTTGCATGACCCATCATGAGAAATGTATGAGTATTTCTATTTTGAGCATGTGACTAGGTAGTTTGGAATCATAGAAGATGTGCCTCCTATATTATACATATGGAATTTATTGGTGATGGATCCATATTTATAGGGGGATATGTGTTATCCTAATCATGCATACTTAGCTCCCATCCCCTTAATTGATGTTGACCTAATTATCTAGACACCTGATACTAATGATGTTAGTTATGACACTACTTATACATTATAGTGGTCAATACATAGGTGGCCTATTTTGTTTCTAGTATTTTTGGATGTTCTTTTAGCATATGGTGGAGAAGATTCAAGTCATGTGGTAGTTGTTGATACTTAGGCTTTGCCTATGAGTAAGAATATGTGGATTTTAGAGTTTTGTATATAATTATTATTGTTAAATTTTAGTGATTTTAGATAACATTGATATTGATTTGATGTGTTTATTTTATTTATTATATGGGTAATGATTATTTGTATTTCATCATAGAGATATCCCTCCAAGTGCTCACACAACATGTGTATGGTGAGGCAGTTCCTCGTGCACTATTGGATCACATGACATATATAGTAGGAGAGCATTCTCCCTTATTTTATCATGCAATGATAGTGACAAAAACCTATGTTGTAGTGATAATAGTGCATGAAGACATGGTTAAAAATTATGATACACTTATTATTGAGTGTGATCAATTGAGGGTAGAGCTCACAAGGTATAAGCTTACACTTCCATCTCCATTAATTGATCTAGGCAATAATTCTTTTCAATATTATGTGCAGTTTAACTATGAGAATGTGACATTACAAGCATGAGTGGTCATATATGAGGATCAAGAGTAGAGTATTTGATCACACTCAATATCACAAGAAGTTCATAATGGATATTCATCCTTAAATAGTCAATTTTTAGTAGAGGATGGTGATGTGGTAGCCAAGGGAGGTGGAGATAGACAAGGTGATGAGCCCATTATATATTGGCATTGTATCATGTTATTCCCATTAAAAAAATTGATCTCTGTGTCTCTCTCTCTCTCTCTCTCTCTCTCTCTCTCTCTCTCTCTCTCTCACACACACACACACACACACACACACACACACACACACACACACACACACACACACACACACACACACACACACACACACACACACACACACACACACACACACACACACACAAACACATATGTACTTGGACTTAGTATTCCTTGATAGGAACCATTTTGAGTGCTTCATCTGCTATACAAATGACTTAAAGTGGATTCTTTATTTTAGATGTGAAAGTTAGATTCCTCTTTTTATTGATAGTTTGATGCTTCTTTGTAAATGATTCTAATTTAGTAACCTTTCTTGTTATAAATTTTAGCTCATATGCATATATCAATACATCCATGTATAATTTCTCAAAATAGGTGTAAAGTATATGCATGTTCCTTTCTTTGAGTGGATACAAAATACTTCTACTAAAGATAAACTATTTTTCCAAATCTAAGGGTTGATAAGTTAAAGAGTGTAGATTATTTTTAAAGAACAAAATGTAGTCTTATATGAGGTCATTATGTCCTTTTGTAAAAAAATAAATGTTATATTGTGAGCTTAGGTATCATGTGTTTATGATAATAAAATAAGATTGCATCTTCTAAATTTTTAAATATAGATATATATCCACTAAGTAAACTATATAACCAATTAGAACTTTTTTGTAATACTTCTATGAAAATCCTTAATTAAGATACACCCATCATTCCCCCAATATCCAAAATAAAATTTATATTGTGTTAGATGAGTGCAAGGATCTCCCTCAACCATCAAACAATGGTAGTGTAGGCATAACTAAATCTTTTGGATATGGATACTCATATACAACCTCTATAAGGGGTTGTCCTAGGATAGTTTTATCTTTGATATTCAGATAAGCCAATCTAGTTTGTAAAATGAGATCAATAACTTAATTTTGGAGTTATCCAATTGAATTTATCATGGATACAATATTATTATTATTATTATTATTATTATTATTATTATTATTATTATTATTATTATTATTATTATTAGGATTTGTTTGAAAAGTCTCATTTATTCATTGCACTTGATTGCCCATTTTATACATCAGTATAATAGAATCATAACAATTATCATTGTAGAATTGGGGAATACATTTTAAGGAAATATTGGTACAAAATTCAGTATCATTTCTTATCTTATCATTTTAAACTATACATAATTAGAAACATGAATTTTTTCTTTATTAGGTTCTATTACTTTAAGAGAGAGAAAAATATTCACAATTGATATTTTTATGAAACTCCCATTGAATGGGTGAAAATAAACTATATGGATAATCATTGCATAATATACCACTATATTTGCTTTGTAAATATAGAGTTACAATGTCATTTTGGGTTTGTAATTTAGATTCATTTGCATCTTTTAATATTTTGAAATAGGAAGATAAATTAATTGTATTAATCATTACTTCCAAGAAAGGAGATAAGTTATTACTATTTTTCATGTCATTAACTATTACTAAAAGAGAATATGGAATATATTAATTTACATTATATACCATTTATAAAAAGAGAGGTGGACTAGAAAATTCATTTGTATCATTTAACCTTTCTATGCAAATTCTATGTTTCTATAATTTATATTGGCGCAATATAATGTGAGAGCTAAATAAAAATTTAAACAAGTGTTCTAATTAATGAATTTTCATATTTTGGTCCTTGTTCTAAGAGATTTAGAGAGAGAAGATATTCATTATTAATATTTTATTTATAATCCATTCTATCTTTATTAACCTATAATATAAAAATTATGATAAATATCATGCTCAATATAAACAATAAATTGATCATACCATGAAATCAATATTATTAATGGGTGCAACTAGGCAAAGTGTGTTTGATTTGGAGGCTCTCAAATATATTGATACTAGTAATCAATAGTGAATAAAACCATGAATGTAATAAATACAAAGGATTACACCATTCCCATAGCCACACTATCATGTGCCATGAGCTACAATGAAAGTAACTTCTCTAAACTAACTGTATCGGTGCACTACAAGAATAAATGGAATAAGGCTTTCTATAGATAAAAACCTAACCATGGGTGTTTATAATATACCATGAGGTATGTGGAAACTAAAATCCATATTTAATTTTATCTAATCATATGAGTATTCAAGAATTACCCCTCACACCATAGTTCAAGTAAAACTAATAACTTCCTTGCCCAGAATGATAGCTCATATGAGTTTTAAAACTATTGAAACATCATTTCTAGGAAAATAAAACAAACAAAAATAAAATAAAAAGTTAGATTCTTGAAACAAAGGCATGGGTTCACCAATATGTTTTACTCTATTTTTTTACTAAAAAACTAAATTAATTAAGAAGTGTTAATTATATATGTGTTTAAAATTGAAAATATTAGTATGCTAAAGATACAATGATTAACTATTCTAATTTTGACAAATTTATAATATGGAAATTTACTAATTTGGGAAATTACTAAGAAGGAATATACGTAGTTTTTAAAATGATATATATTGACTATTTTGAATGTTTGACTCTAAAAAAGAAGAAGAGGTGATTATACAAATGCAATATTAGCTACAACATTAAAAATGGAATCTAGATAGATCCACTATAAGTGGATGGTGGTACATTGTGCACAAGTATATTGGTCATAGATTTGTCCCAATTGATTGTGACAAATTTTAGATATAAATAGGTATATAAAATATTAATATGGAATTAAAAAATCATAGGTAGAGGTAAATGATATTTTTTTACATGCCCAATATAGGAGGATAGCGACACAATGCACTTGATTCTATTGATTTCAAACTTGTACTAATTGACTGTAATAAAAATTTCATTATATAACCACCTATGCAAGCATTAATTAAATTTTTGGATGTTATCTCAAACCTAAAACATCATGTAAAATACCTAAAATGAAAAAAACCTAGCTTATTTCACACAAACCTAATTGAAATAAAATGGGGGGATCATGCAAGAGGCTTGAGTTGGACTAAACTTGGTTAATCCTTATCGAAAGACTAAACACTAGACGACATTTATAATAATTCAAATAAGGCTCAAACTCAAATATATTTCTTCCACTTACGTGTGTGTGTGGAATGGTGAATGTAAACCTAAATGTTATTTCTCCTATTTTACCCTTGATGCAAGTACGTAAAATTCATAGATCAAATGGCTAAGACTAGGGATCCTTATGATAAAAAAGGGCCAAATAACCAATATATAAATTCATAGATCAAAATAGAGAAAATAATTCTATTAAAATGCACCAATATATGCCTCATTTTTTATCAATAATTTATGCATACATATTTACAATAAATTTTGTAAAGAATGAACATGTACCAAATTTGAGTGTCTACACCTAAAGAGATCCTCAAATAAGTAATTGTAAATTTCATCCTTTCATGCATGGTTAACCAATGATTTAGTCTCATCAAGTGATTCCAAACCCAATAATTTTCCAATGATATTTTTGTATTTACCAATTAGCTAACCCAAACTAGTACAATAAATCAATTGGAAGACATTAATACCATTACTTTACTTCAAAATTATACCTTATCAAGTTATAAACATGTCATAATCCCTTGAATATCACCTTTGGTAACACATTTTATGGGACAACTTTAGCTAGAGGTTGATGATAAATCTAGTGTACTAGTTATAATTGAGATGCATGTGACCCTCATGAAATATATTGAGTATAATATTTATAAAGGATATTCATTTATTGATTTGGTATCTTCAAATGAAGGAGAAGATAATTAATCACATTTTTTATTCAACTTTCAATTGAATTTTGATCATAATTTTAGACATTTTTTATATTTAAGTACTCATGGGTAAAATTTTTACCTTATTTTTTATTATCTTAATAAGATATAACTTTAACCCAATTTAGATTATATATAATATAGTAATAAACATGAATCTAAATGTAAAAGGTAGCATAAGTTTTAAATAATTGCACTTGTTATAAATAAAAGTATACTTAAGGGAATAAAATACTTGGTATTTTTGTATTTTGTGCAAATTTGAGATTGAATGCAAGTGATATAAAGGTAAAAAAAATGGATCCAAAGTCACTCAAATAAATAACTATGTCTTTGGTTGTGTTTGGATATAATTGTCAAACTCTATATGGTACCAACTAGTGCTAGTGTTTGGTACCTTTTATATTCATCTAAATATATTTCACTTCTCTATTTCCATATAATCCATTATGCCTTTTTGTAAACCATCTCTATGTGTGGCTTTTGGGATTTATAATTTAATTTAATTATAATAACCTATCTCTCTCTCTTTGAAACTCTATGTCCACTTTAGACACTAGGTTTAGGCCTAAAAGGGGGAAAGAATGGTGAGTTTATATGACCTCAATGACTCCCTAATTAATGGTTGATTATTGCCTAAAAATTAATTATTCTAAAGAAGGAAGTCAAACTGCATGTAGTTCTCCATATTAGGTGTATGTCTACAATAATGCTCCTTCAGTGAATGCAACTTATAATCTAGATTTTGACACTTGTAAGATGATAACTTTGGCTTGGATTTGAGGTGATTCACACTTGGCTAGGACCCGATTCTTGTGGCCTATGACTGAATTGGAAATAATATTACAATTTCATTGAGTGTGCAAGTCATTTCTTCTGAGTCATAGATGCTTTTTAAAAAGGGAATATGATTATATCTATTGTTTATTTATATAATACACTTTGGGTACTTTATTATACCAATGACATGCAAAACATATGGGTGACCCATATTCAAAGTGATTACTACTTGGCACAAGACAAGTCCATAAACTTTAGAAGATTCTAGAATTCTATAATAGTCCTATTTTGAAAGATTCATCTGAGAGATAGGAATATTGATTTGTTGATATGGATATAGTCTTAGTATGATTTGGAATAGGTGATACATAGACTAGGGAATTAAATTCGGTGGCTAATAGAAAATAGGCAATATCAGACCCATAAAAATCATGTAGATATGAGATAAGGGTGCGAAAGATCCATATGTGTATGCACAAGTAATGTAAGGTAGAGATAGGTCAAAATTTACGTTAACAAGGATATAATACCAATTTTTAATGTCTAAAATCCCCCCTTTTTATTTTAGTATTAAAATGAAATGTATGCTAGCATAAAAGGATATATATATATATATATATATATATATATATATACATATATATATATATATGTATATATGTACATACACACACACACACACACACACACACACACACACACACACACACACACACACATATATGTATGTATGTATGTATACATACATACATACATACATATATATATATATGTATGTATATATGTATATATATATGTATGTATATATATACACATACATACATACACATACATATACACACACACACACACACACACACACACACACACACACACACACACACACACACACACACACACACACACACACACACACACACACACACACACACACACACATAGGTGTTTACAACACACTTTATCTTTGGAAGGAGGCTCTAAATGTACAGTTTACTCCATGTAACCTAAAATGAATATGTATCAATCAATGTCCATGTATGAAATATGAAATGAAATTGAAATTTTTGAAACTTAAAGAGAAAAGAAAGAATACACTTATAATTTAGTGAACCATGTTTCCATGTGACGTACCATTAGAGATGATTATTCCTTGTTAAAACATTAAAAATTTATGTTTTTTTGTTGAATATATTAGAGAATTAAGGGTGATCATTCCCCAATTTATGTACTAAAAAAAGGCCATGGGTTGGTAAGATATAATTTTCAACCTTGTTTGAAGAGGGAGTAGTGCCTAGGCCATTGAGGATGCAAAATCTCAACCACACTACTCATGTAACTAATATTGAACCCTAAGATGAAAGGTGTGAGACACATATTCAAGTTTAAAAGTAATGCCTAGGTAATTTAGGCTTTGAACCTCAACCACATTACTCATTTAATTGAATCAACTATAATACATGGAATTATAGATTCAAAGTGCTCACTTTTAGGTACCATCAATACCATAATAGAAAATTGTAATAGTGTGTATGTACATGAAAAATGTTCATGCCCCACAATTTGATCCAATCAATGCCATCATGATATATAATGTTATGCATCTATAACTCATTTGTCTAAAATATAAATAATTTTAACTCATGTGTTTTTTTAAATGTGTGCATATGACCTCAAAATATATCTAAATTTGTAAACATATTCCTAATATTCTAAACCAAATTGATATTTTAAACTCTCTAAATAGTATAATCTATGCCAAAATATGAATTTTATATTCATGGAGGTTTGTATCTCTATGAAAAGATGACTAATGTAGCTTATGAATTACTCATCTTAAAATAAAAGAGTTAACCCTATCATGTTATGTAAAAATATGTAATCATTTTGAAGCATGTGATAACATGTGGATAAGATGTCATTGTAGTAATGAATAGATCATAAAATCATATATGAAACATGTAGTTCAAGGTGTAAAATTATCATGTCAAGATAGATATAGTAATTAGGCATAAATTAGTAAACATAACTGATATAAGTACTAAATAATGAACAATGAAATCAGGTGCATGATGTGAATCATGAGATCACAAAAAAGAAAAAAAAGTGTATGATATGGATCATGGCACCATAAACTTAGAAAATTCAAAAATTTAACAAGAAATCTTAGATTTATCCAGTCATAATCACACAATGTCATGGCCATGATGCACACAATAGAAGCTAATGTAATAAAACTCAATGTCACACAAATCCAAGTGACAAACATAATGTCAATTAATGGTAGATTCCAAATAAAGAGAAGTATTAAAATGAAAATATCAATGAATAATAGTTGTAAAATAAATCAAGGGCCAAATAAAAATCACATAATGAAAACTCAAACACTAAACAATCATGAAAAAAGGCCATACGCCAAAGAAAGAGGCATGTAATGATACACTCAATCACAAAATGTCATAAAATAATAAAAAAATAAACAATAATAATAAATTATTATTTAAATGAAAGGAAACAACATCAATAAAGCATAGAACATGTGAAACTTTTCTTCACTATAAATATATGTCAATGTCACAACATGGTAAAGTAGTATATCCATGAAATTTAACATTGTAAAGAATATAAGAGAAAGACATGTAAGCAATGAATTTAGTTAAACATGATAAATGGAAATGACAAATAATAATATAATCCATAACATTCTAACTTATGAAATGAGATGCCCCAAACATTGGCATGGTCCTTAAATATAATAATGGTCAACATCTATGCAACCATGTGTCATGCATAACCTATATGTCTTAAATCTCACTCATATATACTATTAAATGCATGTGTGCATATAAAAGGATACGTAATCTACCAAATATGTGATAGACAACATAAATTAAAAATAAAAGCTAGAAAATTGGTCATGTTTTGGTCATTTTTTAATTTTTTGTAATATTTTTCTTTTTTATTTTCTTAGATATTTGGCCTAAATGAGATGCTTATGTGTAATACCAATGCAAATGATTTGTTTTCATACGGTTACTCATAGGTTTCCCCTTGAATATATCCAAATGATAGTCTCTTGTACCCATTTTTTTTGTAACCACAAATGGGAAAATTAGTTGGGTTTAAACTTGTCTTTGTTCTTCTTATCTGCATTATTATTCTTTTGAGATTATTTTAATACCATGTCATCAATTTAAAATTTATTATTTCAAACCTTATTTCCATTTTATCTTTTTATATGATATCGATAAACTTTGAGATATTCAATAACATATATGCATTTGCCATCAAATATTTCTAACTTGTGCAACCATTTTCCTTGATATTTATTATCCTTGATAATTTATTTTAAAGAGACATGTAAACATGGTATCTCTACTTCTATCTAGAATATTATTTTTATTCCATAAATAAGAAAATAAAGTATAGCCTTTGTATGTGTGTGAACACTTGTAAAATATGCCTATAAATCATTTATGTAGATGATATTTATAGATTATGTATCACCTTGGTCTTATACACTTGGAAAACTTAGACCTTGGCTATTCCTCTCAGTCATGGACCTTTTTTCACCTTCAAAAGTATTGCATCTACTCTTTATTATGTCCCTTGTCACATATCTTAATATGACCAATCTTAAGTTGATGACTTAGGCCTTCTATCTTTCTCATAATGTTTAAAATTTACTTATCTTACACCTCTACAAGTTTTAAGCCTATACCTACTTTCTTGTTCCCTAGACACTAATGTTTAGGATAAACACTAGCATTGACATTAGTGTCCCAACTTGACATAAATGTCCAGTGTCATAAAGTCATATATTTTATAAATGAAATGTATCTTAATGGTTTGCCTAAGTGATTTAATGTGAATTACTTCTCTAAAGGGATTGATATAAATATAAGATCGACCCTCATTCATTCCTCACCTATAAAAAATACCAAAGATACCAAGGAAACTTTAAAAAATCACTATATCAACCATTAAAATTAATTAAGTTTCCTTATTTCCATATCATTCATAGGCACAACACATATAAAAGGATCAATCTAAGAGATCAATTTGATAAGTTACAAGATAGGTTATTATTGTACTTACTTTGCACATATTGTATGATTCACATACAATCCAACACATAGGGTAGAACTACACAGCCTAATGCCCTCTTCAAAGTATTGGATATGTAGGAAAAACTCATTGATAGAGGGGTATTTTGGATCATCTTGACACCTTGTCCCCACTAACCCATTTTCTCCAAGGTCATAATGAAGATGAATAACTAGGGTTTTTTAGATCTGTGAGGAGTGATAGTCCATGACCTATATATAAATAAACTAGAGAAAAGGTGAAGTCAAAAATATTATGATCTAATTAGTCACATCCTTTTCTAGTAGGTATTCTGTACAAGATAATTATGTCTAACCCAAATAGTAGCATCAAAGCAATCATCCCAAACTGATGTTAGTGTCCAAAACTCCAGAAGTGTTAGATCTAGATTCTCTTTTGAGCTTGTTTTCTACCTATTATAGATCCATCACTATGTTAAAATTGGAACCATATAATTATATTAATTATTTGTCATTTCCATACATAGCTTAGTTATACTTTTTATATTTAGCTTATACACAATATAAGAAATTCAGTGTATATTTGTATTTGAGTTTAACATGTAATTAACTTACTATAGATATGAATATCACCCTTGTTCATGGTAATTTATATATTATTAAACATATTAACACCAATATAGGATTCATCAATATAATTTAGGGTTAAACATTTGGTGAACCTAATATGTGAACATCAAACCTAAGACAAATTAGGGTTTTCTAATTTTTTTGTTGCTTATCCCTGATTGCTATAATTTTGCAATTATGTTTGTTATGGATACATTTTTCAAATATTTCATGGTCCAATACCTTATAGTCACTATGTTTTACTAAATTAGTTTCCTAGTTCAATCCATCTAATCCATAAGGGATTCAAAATATACGTTCATACATACTTCTTGTTCTAATGTTTATAATGAGAGGGTTTTAAAGTAAAAATAATGATTGATTTATTTTAAAAAATACTTTTTTAATACCATAAATATATATATATATATATATATATATATATATATATATATATATATATATATATATATATATGCCAATGTGCATGATCTCAACCATTGATTCTACCTAAGTCTTATTCTAATGACAACTACCATCCCACACCCATTAATTTCCCACAACTTATATTGATTTTTTTGGTCTATGTTGTTACTACTAAAAAGTGTAGTATTGCTCGACCTATTCCCCCACCTATTAATATACAATATGTGCCTCCTAAACCTAAGATAGAAATAAAATATAATGGATATGAGATTATTGACCAATTAAACAATATGCATGCAAAAATTTTAATCCTTGAGCTCCTAAGGTAATCTACTATTTATAGATATGAATAAGGAGAAAGAACCATTTCCACAAGTTCCATAAAAACTATAAGAGTCCCCAACATTTAAACTTCCTTTATTAGTTGATATTGATAAAAAAGATGGCCATGTTTTATATTACTATGACAATAATGATAATACATCTTATAATATGACTTATGAGAAAATGTGAAACTTAAAATTTGATCCACTTGATCACCTACCACATAACCTATTCGAACCTATGGGTCCTAAAACTTATAAGCTAAGCCCACTTGCAAAAAATACAAACTTAAATATAGATGAGGGAAAAATTAAAATAGTAGATGAGTATATAAATTATTGTTACTCCATACATCCTTCTTAGCTGAAAAAATTGAGTCTACCTTACAAGGTTCAAATGCAAACTCATCATGTTAACAAGGTGGAGTCTTCTCAAAAGGCTTCACAACAAATTTTACATATCACGACAAAACAAGGTACTCCATATACCATGTTATTTATGTTATTTGAGCATATAATGATTTATTTACCTTTGATTACACATGTAAAACATGATGAGGAACATGCTATGTACCTTTTCAACTTATCCAATCATGATGAAAATGATGTAAAAGACCAAAATTAAGGTTTTTAGGCACTGAGTGGGGTAGATACATATGACAATCCATTGGATGAGATTATAGGTTAGTCTCTCAAATATTTCAAAAATACCCAATAAAATAAAAAACATTCAAAAATCCAAAAATAGTTTTGTCACCTACATGTTCTATTACTTCCTTGGCATCTATGTGTTAGTTTCATGTTGATGTATGGCATATCAATTACTTATACATACACACATATATGTCACACTTCTATTAGAGTGTGATATAGGTATATATAAATACATGGTTGATTTTTATTTCATATGTTGGGCCTTTGCTCTACTGATGTCATGCAGACATTAGGGGTATTCACTTATTTGATCTTGATACACATAGTTTATATGGTTCAATGATCACATTTCATTATCATGTTTGAGCTTACATATGTACTTACACATGAATTTATCCATGATTATATCTTACATAGGGTACTCGATATGTTATACACTTGACATTTTTTCCTAACACATTTTATCCTTAGGCTACTATGACATGTTTATGATGGTTTATTATGATTTACTTTATGCACTTTCTTGAGTGTCTTGCCTTTCTATTATCTTGATTGTTCAAACATTTAAATATACTCCTTTACTTGTGGCCCCCATTCTTATGTATGATTTCATTGACATTTGTATATGTCAATGTTTTTTATTTGGACATTTTAATATGCCATCCTTTTTTTGTGGACATTTCACTAAGTCATGTCCCTTTGATTGTATGACATTTAAACATTCCCCTTGTTTGTGGTCTCCTTGGACCATTACCTTTTGACTTACTTTTGAGTGTTCTTGTGTGTGTGCTTATTTTCATTTTGAGCTTGTAATATTACAATCTATATATTTTCATGATCCTTATCATGAATTTTAGGCCTTCATGTGATCATATTAGTTCTATGTGATTCAATGTTATATCCACATCAACATGTTCTTTCTATGTGCTATATGGTTTCATTCACAGATTATACAATTATCTTATCCTTTTGAGGTGAGGTAACTACCAATTCCTATCTTTCCCTCACCTCAAAGGGGGGGTCATATTATTGGGGGAATGTCATAGAAGCATGTTATTTACACATTCATAGTTTTTGAATTCAGTGGGGGCATGTCATATAGACATGGCTTCCATACATTCACAATTTTCAGATTCAGTGGGGGCATGTCATATAGACATGGATTCTACACATTCATAATTTTTAGATTTAGTGAGGGCATGCTTTGGAAGCATGTTCTCCATACTTAGTCAATATTTGAAATAATGTTCTCCACGCCTATTTAGTATTTAAAATCTCTAGATTAAAGTGGGGCCATATTTTGGAAACTTGTTCTCAACATTATTACTTATATAAGTTTACAAATTTCTCCATATATAGTGGGGGCATGATTTGGAATCATGTTTTCCACACTTATACATTTGTATTAATTAGCCAAAGCACATAGTTATATGATTCAAATTCATAATTATGGAATAATTATATACATTGGTACCATTGTTTTACATAGTTTCAACATGAGACATATCATAGGTGCATATGATATACAATTTGTGCCTGATATTATAAAACCTAATTCACTTTTAGATTTTAGAACATTCTCAAGGACTATCACCACCCACCACTTGGAATTTTATTAAGTATATTGATCCAATCTACTATAGTAGTTAGTTCACCTTTTGGTATGGTTAAGGTTATTAAATCACTCAATATCTCCAAGTTTTTAGGTTGAAATTGATAGTATCATCTAGCCTCACTAGTTTGATAGTGTGGGTGACTTGGTTCACTCACACTCACTAAGTTATAAGTTCATTGGTTTGTATGCTTGAGATAATATCAACTACCAAGTGGCAACTCACTTTAACTCCAAAGTTAGGGGAATGTGCCTTTCAATATCTCTCTCTCTCTATATATATATCTCCTTGGATAAATACACTTTCAAGATTTATCCATATGTGTCCTAATATCAATTTTATATCCTTACAATGATACATATTTTTCAAATTAACTTGCCAATAGGATAGATAGTTACATCGACATAAAGGTGTACTCCTAAACCTTATTCTTTCAATTTCAATATTTTTAAAGTAATTTCAATATCAGATTATATGCACTAAATATATACTACAACATACTCTTAGTTATAGGTCATTCACCATACACTCAAGTTGGGCACACATAAAGACAAGGTGTGTTCTACAAACCCAAGTACACATTCCTTTCCTTTAAACTAGTAATTTCATTACTAGATTAAAGGGGGGGAAATGTAGACAATATTTATGTATTATATAGCGCCTCAGTCTTATACACTTAGAAAACTCAAAACTTGGTTATTCCTATCTATTTTGGATATTTTTGTGCTTACATAAATCTTATATTTTCTATATCTTATGCCCCTTGGACTATCTCTTAATTAAACTAGTCTTATGTTGATGACCTATGCCTTTTCTCTATCTTAGGATTCTTAAAATGTACTTATATTCCACCTTTACAAGTTCAGAGCTTATACCTACTTTCATTCTCCTTGGACACTAACATCCAAGATAGACACTAGCATCGATGTTAGTGTCTTGACCCTATGCAAGTGTCTAGTTCCCTAAATTTATCTATTTTATAAATGAAACATATCCTAATGGTTATACTAAGTTCTTTAATGTGATTTACTTCTTTTAAAGGGATTGATATAAATACAAGATTAACCCTCATTCATTCCTCACCTAACAAAATACCAAAGAGACCAAGGAAACTTATCAAAATCATTGTATCAAACATTTAATTGAACAAAGCTTCCACATTTCCATACCATTCATAGGTACATCACATCTATAGGTTTGAAGCACTAAAGGAGTATCCCAAGAGCTTGATTTTACAGTTATAAGCTAGGTCATTGTTGTACTTGTTTTGCACATATTGTATGATTCACACATAAACCAATATATAGGGGAGAAATACATTAGTTTGAGGCCCTCTTCAGAGTATTGGCTATGTAGGTATCTCTCTCTGATAGAGGGGTATTTGGGTTAGATCAACACTGTGTGCCCATGAACCCAATTTCCCCAAGGTCATAATGAATATGAAGAAATAGTGATTTGAAAATTCATAAGGAGTGACACTACATGACCCAAATTTGAATGAACTAGACTGATAGAAAAGTCAAACTTATAAGCATCTAGGTGGTTGCATCTTTTTTTGATGGGTATTTTTTAAAAGATAATTGCATTGAACCTAGATATTAGCATTAACACAACCATCCCAAGCTGGAGTTAGTGTCTATAGTTTTAGAAGTGTCAGATCTAGACTCTGATAACTATTCTAGAATCTCTTTCCATCCTAATTTCTACTTTTTATAGATATAACACTATGTTAACATCAAAAACAACTAAGTATATTACTTCTTTGTCATTTCCATACATAACTTAGTTGTACCTTTTATATTTAGCCTATACTCAACATAATAAATTGAGTGTATATTTATGTCTGAGTTTAGCATTTAATTGAACTATTATATATCTGATTATCACCATTTTGCATTATCATTTATATATTATTAACCCTATTATAACCAAGTTAGGATTCCTCAATATAATTTAGGGTTAAAAAATATAATCTAATTATGTCAATGCTCACCATGTTTGGTAACTACTTTGCTTAATAGTTTAGTAATTTTTTTACTAGTTACTTCTACTTGCTCATTTTGTTGTTAATAATAAGGAGTGGATAATGTATGAAAAATATTTTATTTCCATAGGGAAAATGGCCATGGTGAAATAATATTTTTTATTTCTTGTGATTGTGCATGATTTACATTATAATGTTTTTAACATTGAGGACATGTTTTTTGAATTTATTGACATTCTTGCTCCATTGTAGGCCAATATTAACCTTGTCTTAAAATATTTTAAGAAAATAATTTCCCACTAAAAAACCCCTTTAATTCACTATCATGTTCCTAAATTAAATCCATCTTATCCTCCACATAGCTAAGGCAACAAAGTAATTATCCATCAAATGATCATTTGAATAAGGCCCCAAAAATTATGACATAACACATGACTTCATGTTTTAATTTATGTTTATCATTTTATATAGAATTTTATGGAATAAAAAACTTATATAATAAATTATAAATACCATTTTACCATTTTTAATTAACTACATTATGAGTAACTATAATACTTATAAAACAAACACACACACACAAACACACACACACACACACACACACACACACACACACACACACACACACACACACACACACACACACACACACACACACACACACACACACACACACACACACACACACACACACACACACATGTAGTTAATAATGAGTGTCATAATTTATGAATAGTAAAATTTTAATGATAATTATTTATGGTAATATGAATCATATAATTTACATTATCCATGGAATATATGTGTTGATTTTCCTTGTGAGGTATGCTTTCAATTGAAAATGTTGGAAAGTTAATGGAGAGCATCACAAGGTAACATAAGGTGTTAGTGTGTTTGAGAGTTTCATGATGAAAATTTTTGATCTAGTTTGAGTGGGATAGGTATTTTAGGTCCCATATGGTGTGTTGGATTCATTAAGAGTCTTTGGATTGTGTGTTTTTAGATCATTTAGAGTTTCTCACCAAAAAGGGGGAATTTGAAATTGTAACTAGTATTTGGAGTGGTATTTTGGGATTTGTGTGAAATTTAAATGTTTATTTATATTTTTTAATGGTCCTAGTAGGTCCCAAGAGTATTTTTAAAATGTATTTCAATGTGCAAGTCTCGAAAAATAAATGTAAGCCAAGAAAGGCAAAGAAATAGGGAAGTGTAATTGTCACTCTACATGGAGTTGGCCTAGTGAGCAAGTTATCTTGAATGATTAGAATTATGAAATGAGGGAATAAGTGTATTTATTTTGGGAGTATAGGATAAATTATAAGGATATAGAGGTGAAAAACAGTAAGAGATCAAGAAAATAATAAGATTTCAAGAAGTACTGCCTATGTTACAAAATTTTGTGCGTGGCTCTTGTTTGGAATTGACATGAATAAATAAATAAAAAATTATAAGAGTATTTTTGAGATTTCATGATATTATTGGTATGTTAAAAAATCTTAATTTTTTAAAATTTAAATATATTATATTCTTGTATTGATCTATAGGTTAGAGGCATAATACACAAACTTTGGGAAACTCTGTTTTAACACAGTCTAGAAAGAAGAGAACATGGGAGTCTTTTGAGTTTAATTAATATGTTTTGGATGATATTAATGTGTTAAAATAGTATACAATTAGTTTATTTAATTATTTTGGATTCTCAAAATACACTTAGAGAGCAAGTTCCAATTCAAACCTTTATTTTACTAAACACAATCCTAGAAATGCACTCAGAATTATGTATAACCTACATGTTGGAGTATCATAATGATTATTAATGTAAAAATGACTAGTTTGAAAGGTGAATTAAGTTTTTAGATACCTAATATAGGTATTATAAGTATTTAAAGTGGTCAATAATTCAAACTAGCCCATTTTGTAGGCTCTCGAGCTTTTATAGGCTTGTCAAAACCTAAATTAGGGGTTTGAATCTAAAAGTTGAATAGCTTTTGTTTCCATCCTCAAAATATAATGAAACTTTGGATTATTATGTTATTTTACAATATATAAATTTTTTTGGTGGTTTTGATATGGTACTTTCCCATTCAGTATGAGAACCTGGAAACAGTAATGAACTGGGCCTAATGAAAACTTAATTGCATAAAGGAGTTGTGAATTGGAGGACTTCCCTTGAGATTCTTAACTTGAAAACTTAGGGGAATTTTTAGGATATAAATAGTATCTAAAATTGGTTTTATTTTTTTTGTAAAACATTGTATTTTATTTAAACCTACAAGCTTTGTGCTTAGGAAGGGCTACAACAAACTAGGCCTTAAAGAAGAAAGAGTAGATTGGTTGATAAGAGATAGAGTTCTATCTTAGAGACTGAGTAATTATGATTAGAAATTCAAGGGAGATAAAATATTTATGTGGATGGAAATAGGATCCCTGGTGTGGAGATAAGAACCTTGAAACTATGCATTAGGATTTTAGGTCTATGAACCTATATGAGGATTAACAAGCTTGAAGTAAGAACATAGAGTGAAGTCTTGAAAGTTGTGTATGAGATGATGGTGATTTCTCTAAGGAGGATGAGATTTAAATAAGGTATGATAAGTTTCATACTTAATAAGGAGGTATATAACTAGATACCTAATAAAAGTGATTCAATCCTAAAATAGACCTAGTAATGATCAAGAGAAGGTAAGTTTGGGTTGTAATAAGTCAAAGTAAAGGTGAGAGTGTAGAGCTGAGAATAAGAAGAGAGAGTGATTAGGGAGATGAATGGTTATATCTATTGTAAATATAGAATATTACTATGTGTTAAATGAGGCTTATGGTTTTATTAAAGGTAATAATGATCAAGGATGTCAAGAAAGGAGCAGAGTACCTATTACAAGCAAGCAAATTAGAAATCAAAGAAGGTATTAAAAATAAGAAATTAGAGCTAGGTAAATGTATGAGGTAAGTGCATGTTTTAATCTAAATCAAAAGTGTGTCCTTAATCATTATACCATTTCCTTGTATGGGATTATTTTTTCTTCTTTTAAAACTTGATTAAACACAAGCTGATAGTCACCATACACACAAATATATTTTATTTTTAATCTATGTGTGTTACATAGTCCAAGTATAAATGATTCATATTCTTATATATTATTTTTAAATTAATTTTTTTTACAATATGCAAATGGCATAGGTTGTCCCTAAAAAGTAATGATAACTATACCAACTCCAAAACCCATGATGAACTTGGATCCATCTAAGTACGTGGTCTAGTTATTATCATCAATGTGATATGCATAAAAATCATAATGAAAAAAATCATTGATTTTTAATGTGATATGAAAAAATATCATCATGAAAAGCATCTTTAATTGGTATTGTATCAACTAATAGTGTTGAAACTAGTTTATTAGTAATTACTTTTCATTTTAAGGATTTTTGAGATATGAAATTTAAGTCAAACTCCATGAGTAACATTAACCAGTTATCTATATGTCTTAATATATGTTGTTTGGATATTATAAATTTTAATGTATCCACAGTTGTGATGACATACATCTCATTATTAAGAATATACTATTTAATATTTTGTGTTATAAAAATAAGGACTAGACATATACTTTTCATAGCATTATAATATCTTTCATAGTCTACTAGTGTACAACTAATGTAATAAATTGCATATTCTCTATGATCATCATCATATTATTCCAATAAATCTTTCAAGGTATGATCTATAGTAAAATCCCATAATAACATAGGCATATATAGTATTGGAGGCATGAGAATAGGTGGAGTAAGTAGATACTCCTTTATTACATTAAAAAAATTACAATTAGCATCCCATTAAAAATTTGCATTTTTATTTAATAAGCATTAAAAAGTTGTGTCATATCTACTAAGGCATGAAATGTCTTATTTCTTGAATTTGTCCTTATAGACATCATAATTATTTCAATACTTTTGGTGGTGGCATATCTAAAATATATTTTTTTTATTTGGGTTTACTTTTATACCCCTCTGAGATATGATATAACCCAATAATTTCTTGAAGATACCCAAAAAACACATTTTTGGGGTTTAATTGTACATTTTATTTCGATAAACATTTGAATATCTATCAGAATTTTGTATCATGATCCTATTGATGTATATATTTTGAAATTAAGTAATCAACATAATCACATAATATTACATAGTTTTATGTATATAATCATGAAATATATGTGCCATAGCTCTCTGAAAAGTGGTCCCTACATTCTTCAATCCAAATGGCATGACCAAATGAAAAAATTTCCCACATGGTGTGGTAATTGATTTTTTTCATAGTCTTAAAGGTTAATATTCAATTTATTGTATCCATAAAATAAATTCATAAATTAAAACATCTCATAACAATATGTAGAGCCTATAATCATATTTGCATTTGGTAGTGGATATTCATATTTGGGGTAAGACTTGTTTAGGTCATGATAGTCTATAAAACATCAATGTTTCCAATAGGATTGGAAAATTGTACTATATTAGAGACCCATTTGGTATAATAAATGGATCAAATAAACAAGACATATAGTATTCTCTTAATTCTATATTTAACCAACAAAGTTACTTTTGGATGCATTTTTCTATTTTTTAAAACTAGCTATTAATCTGGGTAAAGTACAATATTATGAATTACAAATTTAGGGTAAATTCTTAGTATATATAATTAATCCTAATAAATAACTCTAAGTAATAATGTGAAATTCATCTAAAATATTTTCCTTATTATATTTTAACATAACGACTAGGATTACTAGTCTTGGATCTCTATATGTTCCATAATTGAATTCAATTATTTCTTCATTTACCAAATTTATTATCTCCTCCACATATGGTGTGGTGGGAATTTTATCTTGTCTATTTAATTGAACATAAATTTTATGAAATTCACTCTCTCTAAAATATTTATGGGCATTTGTTGTATAAGGATTCCAATTCTTATGATAGGAAGGAGATCCTCATATGCCAATAGGTATTCTAAGAGAGACTCTTCATTAGAGAAGTTATCAAATGCCAAAATTTATGGTGAAACCTTATCATCAATGTATTCAAGATGTACTAGTTTTAGTGTTTATGAAATATTAAATTTGTGCTTGTGCTCAAGTATTGAATTAAAGAAAGGTATATGAATAGTAGCTTTTTGAGATTAACTTTCCTTATTGGGTATATAATAATAGTTATATCCAAGGCCTTGTCATCCTTTTTGATTAGATATAGTAATAGTCTCGATGATTCCTTGTGCATGTATTCCCAATCCATTTCATATATATATATCCCATATTTTGTATACATTTTAGACCAAAATCATATTATCTTAATTTTTTTGTTGTTTATGGAAGAATAGGTGAAATATATACTAGGGTTGGTATATCATTATGTTGAGAAAAATGCCCATATTCATGAGAGAGATGGTGCATATGAGGTATGTAATAACCCATGGGTTCAATCATTTCACAATATTTGAAATTTTATTTATCCAAAACACACACACACACACACACACACACACACACACATTTGATAGTTAAATTTAAGCAATGCATGTAAATTATACATCACTCATCTAATGGATCCATGGTTCTCCAAAAATATTGTTATAGATAAGGTTAATCAGCATAACCTAACATATTTTATCTATTATTATAGGATACAATTATATTCAATATAGTTTGTCTTAATACACTTCTATGGATGTTGTCAAATCCATAAATGCTCATGTATAAATAAATGATATCCCTTACCTCAATATCAATTAAATTTATAAAATAAATATTTCAAATATTTAGTCATGATCTATTTCTCACCAAGACCCATTTGATTACCTTATTTAAAATATGTACTTGAATATATAAAGAGAGATGTTGATCAATAATATGTTTAGGAGGTAAGTCATACTTATCAAAAGTAATACTTTCCTCCATCCATTGTGATGTTTTGTTGATAAAAGAAAAATACAATGATTCTGCATCACTTGGTAAAGTTGTCACATAATGCCACATAAATAATATCATTATAAATAAGTGTCTTATGGAGAAATTCCAATATATAAATTTTAGTCATTGTATTATGAGGTTATTAATATCATATTATTTGATTGATTAGACTTATGTAATGTGGATGGGGTGATGATGAACACTCTTAGGACCTATACATTGTTCTACAATATGTGTCACCATACCCCTTCATGTCTGATCACATGGACCATGGAATCTAATATAAGCCTAGGGGAAATAATAAGAGTGGTAGGGTAGCTACTATTACTTTTAAATACATGGGAGAAATAAAATGAGTCATACATGCTATTTGAAATCTAGTAGTAATCAAAATTATCTCAAATTGAATATTTAAATATTGTGAATTATGAACAAAGGCTAAATATTTTATATAATTAATTTTATCTTTGTTATTGGATAAATATTTTATCCATGGAATCAATTTTTTATAAAGGTAATATAAATTTCAATAAGAACACATGCAATGATTAAAATCATATCTTGATTTCAATTATATCCATGAGTGATTTTTGAATAAGGGAAAATAAAAAAATCAAGTATGAAATTTAGATTTATACAAAGAAATATGGAGCCCTAGAAAGAAAAAAAATAAAACCCTAAGAGAAGACCTAGGATTTGATGTTATCAATATATAAATAGGTTCATCAATAGATTTTAACTTATTTTTTATTAAGTGAACTTAATAAGAGATACCTTTCAACTAATTTAGATTTACTAGAATATAACAATAAACATAAATTTGAATGTAAAATTTAGAATTTTGTTTGAATAATTGCACTTACTATAAATAGAAAATACCTAAGGGTACATGATATTAAGCATGTTTCTATTTTTTTAGGTTTTAAATCGAATGATGTGAAAAAAGTGTGGAAATTTGGATCAAGTGTTGTTAATGGTACACGATATTAAGCATGTTTCTATTTTTTTAGGTTTTAGATCGAATGATGTGAAAAAAGTGTGGAATTTGGATCAAGTGTTGTTCGTATTAGGAGCTATGTCTCAAGATGTGTTTGGATACAATTGTAAGACTTCAGATGGTATTGATTAAAGTTAGTGTTTGGTACCTATTGTATTCTTCTAGTTATATTTCAATATATATATATATATATATATATATATGCCATTTTACCTACTTATAAACTCTCCATGTGTAATATTTAGGAGTCATTTATGTGTGTGATTATAAAATTTTATCTCCTCTTTGAAATACAAAGTCTAATCTTGACACTAGGTTTAGGCCTAAAAATTTGGAATAATAGTGGGTTGGGATGACCCTAACTACTCTATAATGAATGATTGAACACAATTTACATATCCAATACTCTTAAGATTGAATTCAAACTATATACAATTCTCTTCATTAGGTGTATGTTTACAATAGTGTTCCTTAAATTAATGCAACATATGATCCATATGTAAACACTTTTAAAATGAAAAATTTGGCTTGGATATGAGGTCATTAAGACTTGGCTATGACCTACTCTTTGTGGTTGATTCTTAAATTATAAATAATAGGGTAGTCTCTTTGCATGTGCAACTAGTTTATTCTAATTTATATGTGCTTTCTATGTATGGAATAGTTATACCTATTATGTATTTATATGGAAATATTTGGATACTTTGCCATGCCAATGACATGCAAAACATATGGGTAGACATGAATATGATTTTAAATTTGAAAAGTGATTATTGCTTGGATCAAGACAAGTTTGTAATGCTTGTATGAACACAAAATTTTAGAATAAACTAATTTTGATAGATTTGTGTAAGGGATAAAAATACTACTTTGATGATATGGAGATATTTTTAATATGATTTTGAATAGGTTAGACACATAGATGGTAATAATTGTAGGTGGTTGATAGTAAATCATAAAGATTAGACCCATGGAAAACATTTAGGTGTGAGAAAGAACATGAAAGACCTAAATACACGTTCATAGGTAATGTAAGGTAGAGATAGGTCAAAACTAACATTGCCAAGTATCTAGTAGTATATTTTAATGTCTACAATAATATCAAAAAATCCTATTCTCATTTTATACCTTTCTTCAATTTGATTTAGTGAATAATTATTTTATCATGTTTTGAAATGATAAAATGATGTTTTGTAAATAAGTGAAAGTAATTTTTACATAAATTTGGAATTTTTATTATAGATATAATAAAGCTTATAGATAGTATTTAGTGATATTATATTTTTACATCCAATTGGAAAAATAATATCTTGAAAATATGGATACTTTGATGATTTTTAGTCATGCAAAATAATGAATTGCTATTTTATTTTGATCTTGTGTGTTTAGTTTTTACTACATGATATATTTCATTAAGTAAATAATTACTATTAAGTTGTGTGTTTAGTGGGCTCGCACACATGATAATATTTTATGTTTTATTTTAATTACAAATGAATTAATACTCAATTATTTTATATATTTCACTTTTTAAAAGTGACTTATTATTTTAAAAGTATAACTTAATATAAAGTCAAAATTCAATTAACTTAAAATCAAATTGACACTAAATTTATTTAAAGATAATCATATATTAATAAATTTTTATTATAAAATTAATTATAACCAAATATTGTTGGAGGATTTTAAAATAATTGAATGAGATATTATTCATGGGAATGCATATAGGTATAAGAGATCTAAATAATTTTCATACTACATTTCTCTTATGTGAAAATTATTTGACATTAGGCACATGATTGCAAGAAGACCAAAGAATACATTATCTTATTATTAATTAAATCACTTGGTACAATCATGTATATCTAGATTTTATCAATTATAAATAAAATGATTATTTAAAAGTCATCCAAGTTTTAATACAATCATTGATTGCATAATTGTTTCAATTTTATCTTTTGCATTATTTCTATATTTTTCCTCAACCCAAGAACACTTCATGCACATATGTTGCATGAAATAATATTTTCAATTATTTATGTGGGCTTGTAATATTTTTTTATATCTTAATATATGTTTTGTAAATAGTTATGAATACAATATTTTGACTTCTTAATAAAATCTCTACTTTTTATTTTGTGAAATGACTCTAGTCTTAAATTTGGTTATATTTTAAGTTATTTATATTTTTATTTAGTTTATTATATTTCCTTTAATAATATTTTTGTCTATGTAGGTTTGTAATATATATAGTTTATCTTTCATATATTTCCTATAGGTTGACATTTTAATCCTTTATTTCCTCTTTATTTTATGTTTTATCTACTTTTATTTATTCTTTTAGTAAATATTGATATGTTAGTTCTCTTTCATAGTACTATTATATATATTTTCTTTATTAGTTAAGGTTTCATAGATTCTTATAGACATTGTTTGAATAGTGGTTAACATTTTTTAATGAATTTATTTAGATGTTCGTAATATGAGAATATTATATCACATAATTAAGAGTATAATAATCAAATCCAAAAAAATGATTGAATAAAGAGAATAATATTTGATAATAATGACCAATCTACTTAACGGGGGAAACCTTCACAATAATGTAATAAGAGCAGATTTTTTAATATGATGATAAAACACTAACCACTACCTCCTATATATACTCTACTTAACCAAGGTTATTTTTTAGGCCAACTATGCTAAGAATATATAAAAATTCAATAATATAATATAAAAGGTATGTGATCCACAACTCAACTACACATATTCCTAGTCACACTATAGGTTAATGTTATAACATGCCCCTCCCATTCAAAATAATGTTATACTCAATGTTGAATCAACTATCGATGTTACTACAAGAAATCTTCATCCTCCCATATTGCAGCTTCATGATTCAAACTCTTCCACTTGATCCAATACTCCTTAAGCTCTCTTGTTTGTAGCCATTTTATTTATGTGTGAAAGGTCTCCTAAGGTTCGAAAATGACTCTTCCTTCTTCATCTAGTTTAGATAGTTCAATCTTGGTATAAAATCTCTACCCAATGAAATTATTTAGGTAATATACATGAAAATTAGGATGTATGTGAGTGGATTTGGATAGTTCTATCTTGTATGCCATACCACCAATTTTCTATAGGATCTTATTAGGGACATAATATTTAGGATTTGTTTTTATCTTTTTATGTTGCTTCAAATAATTTTATTTATATAATTATAAGCACATAAAGATCCAATCAATGATATCAAAATAACTCTCACTTTGAAGTTGATCAACTTAATACTTCATTCTATTCTGTGTTAAGGTTAAATTATCTGTTAGACCAACTAATACCTCTTGTTGATGTTGAATGTGTTCCTCAATATCTTTAACTTTAGGTTACACCTTCAAAGATGAAGTGTGGATGAGGGGTGATTTACATAAATTTCCACAAAGGGAGACACTTTATAAGAGTTAGGAAGGAAGTTTTATACCACCATTATTTTTTTTTAACCAATCAGTCCAACACTCTTGCTTTTCTAATGTAAAATAATGAATATACCCTTCTAGGCATGTGTTAGACACCTTTGTTTTCCCATTAGATTAAGTATGATAAGACAAGATATGAGCTAATTGGGTACCCAAAATTGAAAATAACTATGTCTAAAAGTTACTGGTGAAGATAAGAACATGATCACTTATGATGAATTTTGGGGTAACATGCATCTTTAAAACTATATTGAAAAAATCAGAAGCTACTATATGGTAATAAATGGTTGTGATAATGAACAAAAATAAGCATATTTTTTGAGTTTGTCCACAACTACCATGATGACATTTTTACCTTTAAATATGAGAAACCTTATAATTAAATCCATGAAAACCTCCTCCCATCACTAGATAGAGATGGCCAATGGTTATAGAATAGTTGGTGTCTGAATTATTTTCCCTTTATTTTGTTGATAAACCATGCATTCTACCACAAATTTTTGTTTATCCCCCTTGAGTCCATCCAAAAATAACTCTTTCTTTATGTGATGATATGTATTCAAAAACATCGAGTGCCCCCTATTGGAGATCTATGAAGCACCAGAATTATCTTGTGTCTAAGGACATAATCCTTACATAGGTATAATCTATGTTTATACCATAATGTGTTTCCTTTCCACCCAAATTTGTCAAGAACACCCAAACCATGTTGAACATTCTAAATTAGGACATGTGTATCCCTATCATTCTCTCATTCTAATCTTTTTTCCTCTAGCTATTCTAATTTATAAATGGTCATTGCACATAACAGTGCCTTAACTAATTTATCCCTCCTACAAATTACATATACTACCACATTTTATTTTTATTTATTATATACTATTTTAAATTCATAACCCAACATTTTAGTCACCCATTTTTTTCTCTTATGATGATAATCATTTTTCCAAATTTTATTTTAGACTATCATGATCGATCTTTACCGAAAAATGTCTACCCATTAGATAAGGTATCCGTTGTTTGATTACATGAAGAATATCCATCATCTACTTCTCATAGATTGGCTTGAGCTTATTTTATCCCTTTATTTTATGACTCTTGAATATAATGGGTATTCATTATTTCATGATTACTACTCCCATGGCATATATTGATGCATCACATTTGACAATGAATGATTTGGAGAAATAGGGGTCGCCAAAATGGGAGTGGTGCACATATACTTATTTTAATTGCCCAAATTCCTTAGTATCTGGTTCAATCTAATGGAAATAATCTTTATTCAACAAGGTTTTGAGTGGAGATACTATGCTTCCATATTATTTTAAAAATATATGATATTATCTTGTTAGCTTTAAAAATACACAAATGTTATTGGGGGTCATTGACACATGCCACTTCATCATAGCTTTTATCTTATTACAGTTTAATTTGACTCCTTTTATGTGAAACAATATGACCCAAGACCTCCACATCATAGATGCTAATAAAAAATTTGGAAGGTTTTACATAAATATTATGTTGTTCCAAAACTAATAGTACTTGTTTCACATGCTTCAAAATGTTCTTCCCAAGTTTTATTGTAAATTAGGATGTCATCAAAAAAACCAACACAAACTTCCTTAAAAAAGGCTAAAAATAGTATCCATCAAAATCTAAAATGTATATGGTACATTTTTGAAACCAAAATACATGACCATAAACTCATAATGGGCTTTATGAGTTTTAAAAGTTATTTTAGGGATATCCTCATCTTTAATCCTAATTTGATGATACCCAGAATAAAGATCTAGTTTGGTAAAATAAACAACACCATGTAATTCATCTAAAATTTCATCAGTGACTAGAATAAGGAACTTATCCTTGATGGTGAATTTATTGATTTATTTATAGTTTGGGTACATCCTAAAAGTGTCATCCTTATTCCATACTATGACCACTGGGGAATAATATTCACTTTGGCTATGTCAGATAATACATGCTTCCAAAATATCATGTACCATTTTTTCAATTCCACTTTTATGAGCATATAGATACTTGTGTGATATGAATTTCGGTGGTGTACCACTTAGAATCCATATTATGGAATGATAATGTTCTATGCTAGGTGGTAGGTGTAAGCAAGTGGAATAATAAAATTCTATAACTTATCATACTTAGTAATATCTAAACTCAAATAAGGTAATCAACTAACATTCAAATAGCAATACTTTACTATACTAATCAAGGTCATGACCAATTATGGATCTTCTAAATCTAACTAAGGGATCTATTAATACACGATACTAAAAGAGAGGTTTTCAAGGCCTCTATTCAGATGACATTATGCAATAAACATATCTAGGTCTTATAATGTAGTGAAAGGAAATAAGCTAATCTATTAAATGAACATAAAATTTAATCTAGTAAATAAACATACAAGCTAATATATTTCTCACCAAATCTTGTAGCACAAAAGATAAACAATAAACAATCAAAGATAATTCTATTCAAGACAATATAGAAGTAATCTAAATAAAGAGAGATATAATTCAATCCATTAGTTATGAAACATTTACATATAAAATTAAGAACTAAGAATACTTACCTTATTTTATTTAACCCTTCGTGCCTCAATTTATCCCTTCGCCAATGGTGATTTGTAAGAGATTGTTGTTTTTTGTAAGGATCACAAAGATAGATCGGCTCTAGGCTACAAGACTTTTCCTATGCATCCAAGACTTCCACAAGAAAAATTCTACTACTCCAATGAAAAACCCTAAGCAATAAAATCCTCAAATGATAATATAAATTTGTGAAGTATAATGATGTATAAATTAATTATCATCTATTTATAAATGACGAGAAGTGGGTATTTATATCCAAGTATTAACCCTAAACCCTCATAGGAATTTTATCGATAAGGTCATCCAGGTTAGTCCTACTTGGTGGGAAATAGAGTTATTAGGATTTAAACTAGGTTATATGGAATAACAAAGTTTTGTGATTTGCACTAAATTCACAACAAGATTGATAAGGTTAACATAGTCTAAAAATTAATAAAAGGGGTGTATGCGTAGTTAGGGGCTATTTTGGAATGTGAATTATATAGGGGAATGTATGAGTGGGTTTTAATTACTTAAAGAGTTGGATAAAATTAACTTGTAGTGGTTTTACATAATAGTATAGGGATAAATAATTGTTTGAAACACCAAAGGTATGCCAACCCCTTTCTTGATGCACCTTAAAGGTGTGTGTGCACTCATAGAAATGGAGACTTGGCATGTTCTTATAAGAGAAAAAACCTAAGTAAATGATAAAGTTTGAAAATATTATGTATAAATTTTCCCCATGTGAATCTTATCACATGTCATGTAGTTATAATATGGGATGGTGCTTCAATAAATAATATAGTGATGCACAATGTTGAGCTAATAAATTATAGTAAAAGCATAAATTGAAATGATAGTAGGAAATAATCAAAATTATCATAGGTTTACCTTGACTTAAATTTATCACTTAATGGCTATCTATTGTATATTTTGTCTTTTATTATGGAGTTTGCATTAACTACTTTGTTAAAATCCTAAGAACACAAGGCTAAAGAGCAAAAACAACTAAATATAGGGAAATCAAGATAAATGAGATTTGTATAATGAAATAAGTCATTTGAAAAATTGGTAATCTAGGGTGATAAATGCTAAATTAGAACCAAAAATACCTAGGAAAATTGGATAAAAAGTAAGTCAGGTAACTGAAAATCCAATGTTACTAAATGATCAACAAACCTATGCAAAATTACTTTTAATAAGAAAAGTAACAAACTAGATCAAACCAAGGACACTTAAAATTGAAATAATATATTCAACATAAAATTAAAATAATTAATACATATTAACTAAAAAAATATGGAAAAATATAATAAAGTAAAATAATATTGATGAATGATAAGTAACAATCCAAACTCACTTAATGAATGGAAAACTGAAATAGAAAAACATAACAAATTTTTTTACAAAAAGAGTGATAAACAAACTTATGATTTTAAATAAAAATCAAGAAAATATGAGAAGGATAAAGAAATGGTGTAAATAATTAATTCATAGTCTCTCAAAAATACATTTTTTGTTCTTAAGATGATTAAACTAAAAAAAAAAATTAGCATGTCTTAGAAGATGTGAAGAATAAGGAATATAGAAGTTGGGAAATAGATTTAGAAGCAAACTTTCCCATCAAGGGGGAATATGAAAATGGGCATTGGGGTAAATGTAGGAAGTACCTAGGTAATAAATATTTATCATAAAATATACATTCCAATTAAGTTATCAAAATAAGAAGAATTTTGACATTAACGACTCAGAAGACTTGCCTTAGCTAAACAAATTTGGGTTATCTAGTGAAGTATAAATATCATCCTAGGAAGGCTATATGCATAAAAAGTAAAATGAACCTACTTTCCCACAACATGTCACCCATTATTTAAGACCCCTTATAGATTCATCAATCTACTATGAATATTAGATACTTGCATGAGAAAGTAGGTAGAACTATACATAATTTTTAGACCTCCTATCCCAGTCTACTAGCCTACTACACCCTAATGGACCCTAGTTCTATCATGAGGCCAACTATGGAGTTTGAAATTTGACTATAATTGGAGAAGTGTTTGATGGTGTGAATGTGACTTTTGATTTTTGATTTTATATATGCATTTTGTGTTAAATGATTTAGGTTTTAAATTATTATGGATTTTTCTATTCCTCCTCCAAAAAGATTCAAAAAACTAAACATGGGTGTTAAAAAATGACTATCACTAGAAATCTTAGATTTGATAGCTAAGGAAAATAACTTAGAGAGCATAGTATCTAAGACTCTTATGTTTGCATGTTAAATAAGAATGTTATATTGAAACTAACCTTGGTGTGCCCAAAGTGTAATGAAAGTTAGGGGAAGATGAAAAGGAACATGAAACAATTGAATTACTTCAAATCACAAAAAATGTGAAATTTGAAAATGATACAATGATAGGTAAACATGATTGCATATCATAAGTAGTAACATAAGTGCAGGGAGACATGAAAAAATAGTTTTGTTTAAGGTTGTTACCAGAAAATAAAATAACTAATTTTGAGAGTATGAAATCACAATCCTTAAATTATTATCATAATTCTTTAAGGAAAATACTTAGTTAAAGATAGTTTAAGAATTTTTAAATTTTAAGAGGAAATATTGGTCCTATCTAAGGTCTTACACTACAAATTATAAAAGAGAAACCAAAATAGGTCCAAAAATGAAGACTATATATAATGAGAAATCAATGATCGTGTTTTGAGTAAAAATTAAGACATATTAATGAAGATGGCTAGGTCTTATTCATGATCTTACATTGTAACTTATAAATAAAAAGAAGTATAAATATACTTAAGAACCAATGATAGGAATTAAGGATACTGAGAATAAAGTAATTACACACTGTGGATGTCTTTGTATAAAACCTACAAAAATTATTAGTATTTATAGTATATGGAAGTGTGTAAAAAACATAGTAAATATTTAAGACAAATATTTATTTAACAAATGAGCATTAGTGGGTTCTTTGAAAATATGTCATTTTTTAGTTTGTAGTCTATAATTACTAAGACCTATGATGTCTTTGATGAGGTAAGGACCCAACCTTTTTGGGTGTACTTTCCTTATTTATCATGTGTATAATATAGTTTAAGGACTAGGTCACCAATATTGAAAGTATGTACTTTGAAATTTGTGTTATGTTGTTTAGTAATGTGAGCTTTGTATTGGCATTTATGTTGTAAGGTACCCATACGCCACTCATCTAGGAAATATAAAGTATAGAGGCAGGCTTCACATAATTATTTTTTAGGAATAATACCATGAAGAGAAATACATAATGATGGTATCTCAACTTCTAAAGGTAAGACTGATTCATAACCATATACTAATGAAAATATTGTTGCCCTTGTGGTAGAATGCATACTAGTGTGATTAGCCCAAAGTGTAGAATAAAGTTGTATATGCCAATTAGTGCAATGTTATCTAATAGTCTCTTACAATATTTTGTCAATAATTTTTTTATGGATGTTGCTTGGCCATTGCATTGAGGATGATAAGGTGTTGAGAATTTGTGTGTAATTTTGAATTTTTCACATAGTTGTTTTATTCATGTCTTTATTTTTGAAATTACCACCATTATCAAAAAATTTGATATGATGAAATACAAAAAATAGATTATTTGATTGAGAATAAATTTATAATGGTAATACTCTTGGCATTAAAAAGAGGCATTACTTCCACCCACTTGGTAAAATATTTAATGATGGTGATAATGACTACATGACCATCTTGTGATCTAGGTAATTTGCCATTGAGATCTAATACCCATATAGAGAATGGCATAGGAGATTCCAAGGTTTGGAGTTTAGTCAAATGAGATTGAATAAGATCATCATGCAATTGATAAGGATAAAACTTTTTATTAAGATTAATGGCATTTTTTTAGAGTAGGCCAAATATAACCTATACATAGGAATTTTTACAAGCTATGGTATGGTTGCTATAGTGAACACCACATATTCCCACATGTTCTTGTTTAAGGAGATCAATAACTTATTATGGCATTACACAATAGAGTAGGGTGCCTTCTACATTATGATAATAAAGTGTGTTATATCAAAGTACATATTTTTATGTTTTTTTTGTGAATTCAAATATTTTCACGAGAATTTGATTCTAGAGGGGAAGTATGATGTTTGAATTGAATGATATTTTTATACCATGAGATTTGTCTAATAGTGATAGATTATATCTGATAGATTAGAGAATAATTTTTTATTTTTAATAAAAGAAGGTAACTTCCTCATTTGTATGAGGAATTGGGAATCACAAAGAACTTCATGAGGATGAAATAGAGATGTTGATGAAGTGAGAAAATCAGATATAGCATTTTTATCTTATGGGATTGGGTTAATGGTAAATGAGGTGAATTATTTGCAAAGCTTAGTAGAAAGTTGATGGTATGTGATAAGGCTTCACCTTTACATTTATAATCTCCACTAAATTTATGAAATATGAGTTACAAATTGCCTAAATCATGTAAATATGGGATGTCTAAATCAATTAAAACTTGCATGCCTTGTATATTATTAGTGACATCAAATTTTAATCTAAATGCAATTGGTATGATTTTGCCATGTGGGTTTGTTAATACACATCCTACCCCAAATCCTTGAAGGCATATTGCAGCATTGAAGAGAAGTGTCCAAGTTTCTTCATGAAAGTCAATTGTAACTTTTGGTAATTATTTAATGTCTGATTCAAATTTAATGGTAGAAGGAGGAGGATCATGTTCTTCATGGTTATTTACTTCTAAATCAATAGTGAAATTATGGAAAAAATATTTGAGTGATATTTATTGGTTAATACTTTTGATATAAAGAATCACTTCATTAGGAAGGGTATCTTGAAGGTGGTTTATATCTAGTAGGGAGGATGTTGCAAGTTGGTCTATGATGACATGTTCTTTGACATATTTTTATGTGATAATTCAAAGGTATAATTCCATCAATAAGACCATACATTTGCCAATTTTGTATCCAAGTAAGAAAACCTTAGAGAAAAAATGATGAAGTGGATTAGAATGGACAATGACATAAGTAGTTTGATAGAGCATATAATGACAAATCTTTTTATCTATGAAATAGATAGTAAGACAATAAAATTATACTTTTGTATAGATTTTTTCATAATTTATTAAGGTTCAAATGATATAATAGATAACATATTCTCTATTAGTATCATCGTGTTGGGTGAGCATTGTCCTAATTGTTATGGGGGTACATGATGTATATAGTATTAATATATGATCATTTAAAGGTGGGTGAAGAGTAAGAGGATGAATAAAGGATTATTTCATGTTTGAAAATTATTTTTGACATGAATCCATACATTCCAAAGAATTACCTTTTTAAGAAGAGAACTAATGGAGTAGATATGGTAAGCTATTTCTAAAACAAAGTAGTGAATTCCCACAAGTTTCCTAAGGTACATTCATATGTTTGGAATAGATAGAGGAATAGGTATGTGAATAATATATTTGATTTTAGTTAGATCAACATCAATACCTTGATGGGATACTTAAAAAATGATAGGTTACTAGAAGTAAGACCAAACACATATTTACAAGGGTTAAGTCTAAATTTGTATTTAATGAGTCTATCGAGGATGATAACTAAATCATAAAGATGAGTATGAAGATTTTTAGACTTGGAAATGAGATCATCCACATAGATTTTGATGATTTTTAGAATAATATCATGAAATATATGGTCATTACTTGTTGATAAGTAGCTTTGGTGTTTTTTTGGGACTGAAAGGCATTTTAACATAACAATAGTGCCCTATTCTATGGTAAATGTTATTTTATGTTGATCTTTAGGGGAAATGTGAATTTTATTATATCCTAAGAAACCATCCATGAGTGATAACATTTTTAATTGATAGTATAATAAAAAATGACATCAATCAATGGTAAGGGAAAATATATTTTAGACATGATAAATTTAGGTTACGAAATTTGATGCATATGCAAATAATCATGGTGATGTTTTTGCAAATAGGGATAATGTTTGAGACTCATTTTTAGTAGTCTATAGGTTTAATGAATTTATCATCCTAAATTTTGATGATTTCTTTATGACATAAGCTAGAAAGATCAAGAGGGAATTTTCATTGCTTTTGTCATATGGATTTGGCATATGGATAGGTGATGATATTATGGATAATGATGCTAGGATTCAATTATAGGCATGTATTCATATAAAAAGTGAAATTTTTGAGATATTTATCAAATAAAAGACTAAAATTATCATGTTCTTCAAGAGTGAACTCTTTGGAGATGATAATAGATCAAGGACATGTAGGTGTAACATATTATATTTTTCTAGTTTCTTTGATAAGAATATCATTTCTATCTTAGAAATTATATGGAATGGGAGGGAGGAAATAAATAGGATGTGTTTTAAGATCCACACTAGCCATGAAATTATTTAAACAATGAACCTTTTGTTGAAAGTTCCAAGCTTATGATGTTAGTGTGGAAGTTGGGGTTCTCTAGAATAGAGGAGTTCTAGTATAGTTTCATCATTAAGAAACATTCATAAAGGTACATAATATTTGATATCTACTTCAAGATCAATCATTTGATTACCTTTGCTTTCATATTTAGAATGTATTTGTCTCATGTCAATTAATCTAGCATGTAAGGTAATTTTTATTGAAGTAGTGGATATAGATTATGCGTTGGTGAGATTGGGTTGAGCTAAGTCAACAAGTTTTATAGTAATTGTATTGGTTTTTCCAATTGATGGTTTTTTAGGTGATGATTCAAGAAGAGTTGTCTCAATAAATTTTGGTTGGATAAATTTAGATGGTGATAACTTAGATTGCTTAGTAGAGAAGGTAATATTTATTGTTGGTAAAATGGGTTGTGTTGAATTAATTTATAGAGAAGGTTTAAAATATGTCATATCCATGATTTCATCGATTGCCCATGGGATATTTAATAATGTTATATTAACAGAGGGTACATAAACATTAGTCTATGACTCAATATTAGATCAAATATGAATAATGTGGACATCATGGTTCCAGGCATGTATTTTTTCTAGTGTCTTTTAATAATGTTATACATCCTAAAATTGTGATTAGGCTTATGAATGATATGATTATCATCATAGGTGTGATAAATAATGCATGCATTAGTTTCCTTAAGATAATTAGTGGTAGAAACACCTATGCTAATAAATTTGTAAGGAGACATAGTTAAAGGATATTGAAATAGTTATTCCACTCCATATTCATTTCAAGTGAAATCATCTTCTATGTAAGATGTTTCATATGAATTACATGAAGGGGGAGTATCAATAGTATCATCGATTAGGAGAATATTATGATCACATGGGAGTAAAGAAAGAGGGATCCATTCATCTATATAATGAGGTAATCAAGTGGTATTGTAGGTATCTTATAATTCATTTGTTTCATCATCATCTGAATCGATAAGAGTGACATGTGGATCAGAATGCATGTGAACAAATTTAGGGAGAGGTGGATTATTGATATGGGAAATAGTCAGAATATGATATTGAGATTTAGGATTTGGTAGTTGAATACTCCATGGATTAGGATAAAATTCATGTTTGTCACTATGTATGAATTTGATACATTGACTTTGTGAAGAAGCAATGACATGCATATGATGTGTCCATGGGTGACTAAGGAACATGTTGTTATAAAAGAGGAGATCAAGAACCATAAGCTTAGTTTAGATTATCTTGGGTTCAATGGTAAGTGTGAGCCAAATATAAAAAAGTGTTTTTTGATTGGTTTTATCAAATCCTCTATATATGAGGAAAGTTTAATTGATATTTTATTTGGTGTATCTAATTTGTTGAATTAACCAAAGATACGTGACATTAATACATGATCCTTCATCTACTATAACTTTTTTGATGAGGTTATTGTTAATACTAATTTTGATAAGGAGAGGTGTATTATATTATTGAAATATAATATCATCATTAATCATATATTCTTCAATAAATTCTATGGAAGGTTTTATGGATGAGGGAACTATTTTGATTGTATGAACTTCTGTAAGTTGGGGATCATTAAAAGGGATTTTTGAATCATGAGATTGTGGTTATTTGATGTCTTGTAATTTTTACATAAGGAATTTATGATGATAAGGGGAAGTTCAAAGAAATTCCATAAGGAGAATTTTTCAAGACATTGAGTTAATTTATTCTAAAAAATTCTAATGCAATTTAGAGGATGAAGATCCAACATAAGGTTTATAATAAATGATGTTTTTCATTGGTATTAAAGAACTAGGTTGGGGTTATAATTTTGGAAGTGGTTCATCATTTGGTTTAGAATATTTGGATGTAGTAATTTTAGTATCATTAATCAATGATTCATTAGTATAGTATTTCTTAGGTTTGGTGACTAGATCCTTGTAAGCAGTTTTACATCTATAGTTAACTTTTGTTGCATTCACATATTAAGATTTGGTAAAATATTGGTTATAATAAACATCAATTGCATAGATATTATCATTTGAGTGTTATGTATTTAAATTATAAGAGTATTTTTTAGGTTTTGATGGTATGGGCTTAGTAACTTATTGCTTTTGAGAAGCTTTGAGATAATCTGTTGACCAAATTTTGACCCCAAGTCAAAATGGGTCAACCCCTCTAAGTTAAAACTTTTCATGGGATTATCAAAAATTATATATGGTCTAGTTATATACTTAAATGGTCCTAAATGGTATCCATATGGTCACATTAGTCATTGTATAGCCTTGTCCAAATTTTGATCTCATGAGTACTTGTCTAGTCCTAGGGGTCATTTATGAGGCTTGTCAAAGGTTTGAAATGGTTTAGAGTTATTATAAAAGGTTATTAATGTGTATTTAATGTCATATTATCATGTGTTAACATTTATTATGTTTTTATATTCTAAAATATAATTTTGATCACCTTTTGGACTATTTGGAGCAGTTATACATATCATATTCAAACTCAAAAATTTAAATAAGGTTACCTAACATACCTAATGTCATAGAATGTCTAGGAATGGTTAGAGACTTGTTGGATAGATATCAATGATTTCATGAAGGTGTCTAGGTGAGTGGATGAAGTGTCTTGATAGTCTACGTGCCAATGACAAAGTGTGCAATGTGCTTGTCCTAGTATGCTTGAAGTAGGCTTAGTTGATCTTCAATTTTGGCATGATTAGGGATGGGTTTAAAGTATTGAGTATGTGTGATGGGTCCAATCAGAGGTCTAGGATGATTTGATATCTTGTGGAACTACATGGAATTCATCTGGTTCTTCATTAAGTTTATCTTGGCATAGTTGGTTCTATTGTAGAAAAATATGAGTAGATAGTTTACTGAAGTCACCATTGCCACATATGAATGAGTTAGGGGGATTTGGTTATATGGGTGTGATAAAAATAGTCCCAAGTTATCGTGGTTTAAATTTTAAGCCATGATGTTGAGCGTAACTAAAGATATGTGGGTGCAAAGTTGGCCTCTCAAATAGAAGTTCACTAAGTTCCTATACTTAGCCAGATTGTCATTGCAAGTCATGTAGATATTTATGAACCAAAACATTTTTTCCTTTATTTTAGGTACAAATAAATTCAATAATGGTCAAATATTTACATGTAAATTTTTTATATAGTGCCAAGAAGCCACCCTAAAAATTTGGAGTCTCGAAGTGATTTCTAGCTCAAATTATAAAGCTTCATAGTTGATTTAGCAGTCTGTGATAGGCCAAAGACCATCAAGTTTAATCATGTTTAAGTCTAAGGTCATTACTATATAAGATCCAATGGTGAGTGTTTAATTATAAATATTGAGATCAATAGTGCATATGAATTCAATATATCAAAGGTTGCACATGTTGGTGATAAGTGTCACAAGCTTGCTAATTGAGTAGAAGATCAATGGTGAGCAGTGGTTTCTACTTATGAAGATCGACAATGTGGGACAAGTCAAAGAGTCAAAAAATATGTAGGGTTTCTAAGTAAAATAGGTGCATGGACTGATAGAAAAGTGTTTAGAAGGCTTACAAAGGTGCCAAGTGTCATAATCATAGGAGTTTTGATCAAGATCTAATGATGAGCATTGCAAGATAAAGACCTGGCTGATCAAAGGAGATCAATAGTGTGTATTTGGTAAAATTATAATGGTGCATGAGATGAGGTCAACATGTTCAATGTTTAACAATGAGAAAGGTAAAGATTGAGTTACTTCTAAGAAGATCGATGGTGTATATATTTTCAAATTTTTCAAGAAGCATGACATGAGGTGAAAGTGATAAATGTTTGGCATAGTTAAATATCAGGCTACTCTCAAAGATATCAATGGTGCATATTTGATTAAATATGTGAGGAAATGAGATGATGTAAAAGTTTTTAAAGTTTAACAATTTCTTAGTGACTATTGGAATTCAAATATTTGAATTTGTGAGGGAAGACTAGTATGTAGTTTTTGTGCTATAAGTTTTGATATATGTAAAATTTGACCATGGTGTAAAAGGAAACATTTTAGAAGACTTCATGTACATATATAAAACCTAGTTGTAAGGTATAATTGTTTTTACAATCAAATATATGGATCTCCAAAGTTGAGTAAGTATGTGTTCATGTTCTGAAACTAACCCAAGAAGGGTAATTGAGTTGTTCTTAATGGCATTTTGATGTTTTAAGATGAACTAAGTATTGGAACATGTTTTAGACTTCATGAGGACAATATGTGTGGATTATGGAGGTTTGAAAAATACATATTTTATATGATCAAAGGCTTATAAGTTGACTCTGTGTTTATTCTTGGTGATCATATGTACAGAATGATGTTTGGGCTAATTATGTCGTAGCAGAAGGGTGTAATGATGGATGTTGTCAATTAAGGACCTATAGGTTATATGGCATGGTTATATGTATGTAAAAGTGTTATTATGTTCTAATTTTTCTTAGGGAAGTGTCAAATAGGTGAATGGGTGTCCATATGACCTAAAATGACATTTAGGCATATTTGAAATAGGGTATTGCTTAAAGGTGACCCATATAGATGCCTTAAGAGTGAAGAAATGTATTGTGTCCAACAAGGAAGGTTTTGAATATAATAATTAGAAAGGATATATAAATGTTGAAATCAAAGATGGTGATTTATAGATATGAGAGACCTAACAGAAGAGGTATGTGTAAGAGTTATGGAACAAAGGAAAGGGTGTGTATCCAATGGATTGGTTATAAAGCAGAGTAGGTTGATGATTGTGTGTATAACCTTTAGGTCATCTTTATGGTGTCATTAATAGTGCTCTTTTATGTTTGAATATTGATTATGAATGAAGAGGTCTAGAGTGATCCAAAAGGATGTTTTGGATACCTTGAGTATGAGCAAAGGATAGATGATGTCTGTGTGAGTTTGGTGGTTAATTTGAGAGGTAGATCAAAGTGTGGAATATGTGTATGACCATTTGGTCATATTTTTGAGGTTGTGACAAAGTTATTTTTGAGAATTGTAGAGTGATCCAAAAGGTGGTTTTTGATGTTTTTGGTTGTGCGAGGAATTAATGGGGGTGATATCCATTGTATCTCCATTATATTGGTAAGAAATCAATGTTTAAGATATACTCATATCATAGGTGTTGAGAGGGTGCTCAAGATATAGGTAAAAATGACTTGACCATCCTAGGTGTAGGTTCCCCTTATGGAATAGGTGTTTCACTAAATTTTGGTTAGAAGGACTTGACCATCCTAAAGGTAGGTGCTTCTTGCGGAATAAGTGTTTCACCAAATTCTAGTTAGAAGGACTTGACCATCCTAGGGTAGGTGTTCCTTGTGGAATAGGTGTTTCACTAAAGTCTCATGTTTGTATAATTCTTATAGGATAATTAGTCCATGTGTTTGTAGTTTTGAGAGTGGGTTTTATTCCCCAAGAGGGTTTCCCACAAAGCTTTTGTATTATGTGTGTAATCTTACACTATCTATTTGTTCATTGCTATAAACATCTTGAATGCTTCATGAATGGTTGTATTAAATACTTAAAGGTTTGAAAGGATTATAATTGAAGTTAAAATTTCTTGCATCACTGATTCATCCCCCCTCTCAGTGATTTTACCTTTAACCATTAGTATCAGAGTAGGTCCTTTGGTAAAGGTTTGATATCTTAAAGGAGATCCAAGGTGTAATATGGGTAGCCATCAAATGCCAGGAGGTTTTTTCACTAAGAAAGCACTAATTTTCAATTGATATAATTATGATTTTTGGAGTGCAAGGATGAGGACCTAAATCATGTCCCTAAGCTTTGATACTTGGCAATCTATTATGGATGGTTATTTTACACCATAAGAAGTTATTTGAGAATAATTCTAAGGTGATGAATGTTATCACTTGTGGTCTCTTAGAGACTAAATACACCAAGGAAATCCATTGTATATCTTCCAAGTAAATATGGGATAAATTGAAGACTATTTATGAAGAGATTCAAAGGTTAAGTGGGTAAAGTTGTAGACTCATCAAAGGTAATTTGAGAGTCTTAAGATGAAGGAAGAAGATTATATGACATCCTTTTTATAAAGAGTTGAGGAGATTTTGAACATTGTCAAAGGTCTTGAAGATAAGCTTGAAGAAGCTAATATATTTCAAAAGGTATTAAGGTGTCTCTCTCTCAAGTTTGATTCTAAAGTATTTGCTATAGAATAAAGTCATGATTTTACTCAATTGAAGATGGATGAATTGCATGGCATTATTACTGCTTATGAGATAGGAGTCGATGATATAAACCACCAATGAAGGAAGAAACATTCAAGACAAAAATGAAGCCAAAAAAGAAGTTCCAAGGTAATAAAATCAAGGAGGATGACTTATCTGATATTGATGAAGATGAACTAATTGCTTTATTTACAAGTAAATTGAAAACAAGGTTAGCCAAGTATAAGGGTAAACTACCCTTCAAATGCTTCAATTATGGAAAGGTAGGACATTTTGCTAATAATTTCCCTTATCAAAATAATAATAATGATGATTAAGAGTATGGTGATGGCCAAGATGAAGACAACAAGACATACAAGTCTAATAAAAGGAAGAAAGGATTCAAAAAGTATGACAATAAGAAGAAGTCCTTCTAGAAAAAGAAGAGTCTCTACACCGATAAATATCACAAATCATCAGATAAGAGTGAAGATAGTGACCCAGAATATGATCATGAATATGATGGTCCTATTGAAGATAAATCCCTCTTCATGTTTGAGGAAATAAGTTTCTCATATCAAAAAGAGTCTACTTGGAGTGATTTAGATGATGATAAAGATGAGGTGGACTATGAGACTAAATTGATGAATGCTCTTGAAGAACTAAATATTGAGAAGAAGATTAAAAAAAAGATGAAGTCTCAAATCAAGGACTATGAAGAGAAATTTAGTGTTTTTTAGGTAATAGTGAATGAACACACCAAGGAACATGAAGATATAGTCAAACATCTCAGTTATCAATTAGAAATACTATTTACAAGCCTAAAAGCTAAAGAAGATGAATGTTTAAGGTATGTAATTGAAAATGATTCATTAAAAGATAAGATAGAGAAGACATCTAGTAAGATGTATTCATTTATGAGATTTGAAAATAGCTCTAGTGATCTAGACAATATTCTGAGTAGTGAAAAGCTTATAAGTGATAGAACTGGTCTTTGATACAAAGAAGAAATAGAAAATGAAACTCAAGACAAGATGAAGGCTAATGTAAATCAGATATTTAAGGTCAAAAATCAATCAAGGAATGAAGATTTTAGGATAATGAAGACAAATCAGATCAGACAACCAAATGCCATGAGGTATGCAAGTTTCAATGGTTAATTTTACACATGTAATCAATTTGGGCATAGATCTAGAGAATTCAAGAGACTTGTTAGAAATGAGTTTGCATGAAACTATGATGGGAGTCATCAATCAAAAGGTGAGTCTTCTTCAAAAGGAGTAGTTTTTTTCAATTTTCAAAATAATGGACATATTGAAATATTTTGTTATAATAAAGAAATGAAGGATAATCTTCTTATAAAAGGTATAGTATGCTTCAATTGTCAATAGAGAGGTGACATTGATAGATTTTGCAAGCAAAGGCCTACAAGATAGAATAATTTTAATTAAGATCCTAGAGTATAAGAAAGAAGGCAAGTTAATTCATGGAAACCAAAGGTGGTAAGTGTGAGTCATGATGAGTTTGTAGGTCCAAGTAATCTATCCACTATGGTAGAGAATGCTACAAAAGTCCGACAGTGCCAAGAGATCTCATTGTCTACTCATGTTGTTAATGAAGAGACCAAGCTCAAGGATAATACCAAGGTTCTAGTTGAGGTTAGTTTTGAGATGTGTTTGGATGATAATGATCAAAATATTGTGTGAGATCAAGTTTCAAGCTTGGTTCTCATGCTATCAAGGTTTGAAGGTGATGTTTTACAATGCAAAGAAGATACTTCATTGATAAAGGTATGTAAATATTCCTTAGTTGATCCAAATGTTGTATATCCTATCATAGAAGAGAAAGTGAGTGATGTAGAAAAGGAATAAGTTGTTGAATTTCAAACTAAAGAGAATAAGAGCAAGAAGTCTTATAGCTATAAAAGGATTCCATTGGTTATTGAAGAGATTTGGACCACTCCTAGCTTCACTTTATTTTAAGATCATTATGGTATAGAGGAAGTATCTATCTATGCTTCTTAAGAGACTCCTTTCAGTGGAGAAGCAAGTGTTATTTTGGTGTTCTTCAGAACGTCCTAGAAGGCAAAAGATGAAGTGTTTCCAATTGGAGTTGGTGTTTCAAGATGGGATAAGTTCTTTGATGAGATCAGAGTCACGTCATAAGGTGTTTTTCTATGTATACAGTGTTTGTAGGATCAAAATGGGTGTTTTTAGGTGGCATAATAAGATTTATGGAATGTCAAGAAGAGTTTGGTGCTTAAAAATGTCTATGCACTTCTTTTTGATGTGTTCTAGGTGGTTTTGTGTCTTGATGATCTTGTTTATGCCTTTTAGAAGTTTTTGTGTGCTCCTAGGTTTGTCTTTCTTATTATAGATCAAAGCCATGGTATAGTAATTCAAGGTTACTAAATGTATGAATGCTCAAATCTTGGTCTAAAAGTGCGTGATGGTTGTCTCCAAGTGTGAAAAAAATTTCATGATGGGCATTAACTAGAAGGAGGTTTGTTTATCTTATTTGTTTTGAGATTCTAGAGTTTTAAGATTTGCTATAAAAGTGGTTTTCATTATGAATTGAGGTTTGAGGCTTCTTAATAAGTTGAATGAGCCAAATGGGTTATCAAATACATCTTCATAGAGATATAAATGCTTTTGGTTTTCAAATTATTCATGATTTTGTCAAGATGGAGGCCTAATTGGCTAGTAGGTTTATGAAGGATGTTACAGAGGATGAACTAGGAGATAAAAATTGGTGTTCCTAAGGGGGAATATGAGATTGCTCTAGATATGAAGTTTTAGCTCTTGAAGGCATGTCTACTAAAAGTTGTGGTCTCTATAAGTACTAGATACGACTACAAGGAGATTAGATGGGCTTAGTATGAAGAAGAGTGAATTTTGATAAATTTATCCAAAAGAGCATGGTATGAGTGTTTCAATGTAATTTATTAGGCTTGTTTATAACATGTTTCCTATTTGGTGAGTGCCATGAAGTTTTGTTGGTGGTCCTTGAGGTGGCTTGAGAGAGAAGTCTAGTAAGCCTGTGTGGTGGTTCTTCATGGTGTGTGACTGAAGATGCTCAAGAGGTGAAATGGCTCAAATATCTTAGGGAGAGTCCCTCTAAAATGTTTCTTGGTGAGTTCCATCAAATTTTAGTACTTTTGTGTTCTTTTTTAATTAGTTGCAGTGCTTGGTTGAAGAGAGTGTTGGCATGTAGTAAGAGGAAGTTCTCAAGGCAAAGAAGAGGTAGGCTCAAGGTAAGGGGGAGTTTGTATCATATTTTTAAGGTGGTAATCTCCTATTGGTGGTATTTTTAGGTCCTTAGGATCATTTTGTGCCTACTTTGTCATTGTTTCAAAGGGACAAAAGGTTCCTATTGTGACAATGCTTGAACAGAGAGAAGGAAGGTGAGATTTATGATGGGTGTTGACATAAATGACAAAGGGGAAGATTTTTGGAGAGTTTTTAGTGATTTCATGAAGGTTTCAAAGTGAGTGGATGAAGTGTCTTGATAGTCTAAGTGTCAATGACAAAGTGTGAAGTGTGCTTTTCCTAGTATGCTTGAAGTAGGCTTGGTTGACATTTAGTTTTAGCATGATTAGGGATGGGTCTGAAGTATTGAGAATGTATGAGGGGTCATATTAGAGGTTAATGATGATTAGAGAGCTTTTGGAAGTACATGGTATTCATCTAGTTCCTCATTATGTTCATCTTGGCATAGTTGGTTCTGTGATATAAAAATATGAGTAGGAAGTTTATGACATCACCATTACCATGTATGGATAAGTCAGGGAGATTTGGTAATATGAGTTTGATCACATTAGTCCCAAAGTTATTTGGTTTAAATTTCATGCCATGATTTTGATCTTAGTTAAATATATTTGGGTGAAAATTTGGCCTCTCAGACAAAAGTTCACTAAGTTCCTATACTTAGCCAGACCATCACTGCACGCCATGCATATATGTATGAACCAAAAATTTTGTGAATTTATTTCAGGTATGAATAAAGTTAATAATGGATAAATGTTTACTTTTAGATGTTTTATATAGTGCCAAAAATCTACCCTAAAAATTTGACATCTTGAAGTTATTTTTAGCTCAAGTTATAAAGCTTCAAATTTGATCTAATAGTCTATGATGGGCCAGAGACTGTCAAGTTTAATCATGTTTAAGTTTGAGGTCATTGGTATAGAAGATACAATGGTGAGTTCTTAATTGTACATATTGAGATAAATGGTTCATATGAAATCAACATATCAAAGGTTGTATGCATTGGTGACAAGTGTCACAAGCGTGCTAATCTGATAGAAGATCAACAGTGAGTGTTCATTCATACTTATAAAGATCAATGGTGAAAGACAAGTTAAAGAGTCAAAAAATCATGTAGGAATAAGAAGTGGCACAAGTGTATGGACTGATATCAAATTTTTTAGAAGGCACACAAAGGTGCCAAGTGTCATAATTATATGAGTTATGATTGAGATCTAATGGTTAACATTGTAAGGTAGATACCTAGCTAATCCAAGGAGATCAACCATGTGTATTTGGTCAATATTTCAAGGGTACACGAGATGAGGTTACCATGTTCAATGTTTAACAGTGAGTAAAGGTAAAGACTAAGCTACTTCTAAGAAGATGGATAGAGCATATTTTTCCAAAGTTACCAGGAAGCATGAGATGAGGTCAAAGTGATAGATGTTTAGTAGAGTTAAAGATCATGCTACTCTTGAAGAGATTGATGATGCATATTTTGTCAATGATGTGAAGACACAAGATGATGGAAAAGTGTTTGAAGTTTAACAGTTTCTTAGTGACCGCTGGAATTCAAATATTTGAATTTGTGAGGGAAGACTAGTATGTAGTTTTTGTGTTATAACTTTTGATATATGCAAAATTTAACCATGGCATAAAAGGTAAAGTTATAGAATAATTCATGGCACATCTATAAAATATATTTATAATTTATAATTATTTGTATTTTCAAATATATGGAGATCCAAATTTGACTATGTATGTTTTCATGTTGTGCAAGTAACCTAAGAAGGGTAATTAAGTTATTCTTGATGGTATTTTGATGTTTTAAAATGAAATAAGTGTTGGAGCATGTTGTAAACTTCATTAAGAACATATGTGTGGATTATGTAGGTTTTACCAATATATATTCTATATGATCAAAGGCTTATAAGTTGACTGTGTATTTGTTCTTAGTGATCATATGTATAGAATGATGTTTGGGCTAATTATGTTCTATCAAACGGGTGTTGTGATTGATGTTGTCAATTAAGGAGGACCTATAGGATATGTGTCATGGGTATATGTATGTGAAAGTGTTCTTGTGTTTTAAGTTTGCTTAAGGAAGTGTTAAAGAGGTTAATGGGTGTCCATAGGACCTAAAAGGACACTTAGGCTAATTTAAAAGAGGGTATGGCTTAAAGGTGACCCATGTAGATGACTTAAGAGTGAAGGCATGTTTTGTGTCCAATAATGAATGTTGTGAAGATAATAATTATAAATGATATATAAATGGTGAAATCAAATATAATGATTTCTAGATGTGAGAGACCTAAGATAAGAGGTGTGTGTGAGAGTTATGGAGTGAAAGAAAGGGTGTGTGCCTAGTGGATGGGTTATAGAGTAGAGAAGGTTGATGACTATGTGTATGACCTATAAGTCATATTTATGATGTCAATAATAGTGATCTTGTAGGTTTTAATATTGACATGAGTGAATAGGTATATAGTGATCCAAAAGGATATTTTGGATGCTTTGCATGTGAGTGAAGGATAGATGATGTCTATGTGAGCTTGGTGGTTGATTTGAGAGGTAGATCAGAGTGTGGACTATGTGTATGACCATTTGGTCATGTTGTTGAGGTTGTGACATAGTTGTTATTAAGAAGTGTAGAGTAATCCAAAAGGTTTTTTTGGATGTTTGGGGTTGTGTGAAGAAGTGAATGGGGATGATATACATTGTATATCTATTAAATTGGTAGGTAATCAGTGTTTTGAAGATGTTCATATCATAGGTGTTGGGAGGGTGATCAACATCTGGGTCAGAAGGACTTGACCATCTTAGGGGTAGGTTATCCTTGGGGAATAGGTTTTTTACTATATTTTATTCAAAAGGAATCGACCATCCTAGGGGAAGGTGTTCCTTTTGGAACATGTGTTTCACTAAATTTTGGTTAGAAGGACTTGACCATCCTAGGGGTAGGTGATCCTTGTGTAATATGTGTTTCACTAAATTTTCATGTTTTCATACTTTTTATAGGATAATTATTCCATGTTTTTATAGGATTGAGAGTGGGTTTTATTCCCCAAAGGGTTTCCCACATAGATCTTATGTTATGTGTGATATCTCGCATTATCTATTTATTCATTATTATAAACATTTTAAATTCTTCATGAATGGTTGTATTAAAAACTTAAGGATTTAAAAGGATTGGAATTTAATTTCAAATTTCTTTCATCACTGATTTAACTCCCTTTTAGATATTATACCTCTAACAAGACTGATAAACTTGTAGGATCAATGCCTAAACTAAGCAAACTACCCCTTTACAAGCAGTTTTGGGAATTTGTATAGCATTGGATGATATACTTGTGGGTAAAAATAGTATTATAGTGTCCCTTTTGATTCCAAAATTAATATTCCATATTTGTATCAAGTTTCACTTCGTATAAATGCTTTAGACATTCTCTCTCCTCCATCACTACCTTCACAAGCTTAAAAAGGAAAAAATTAGATTCATGGTATGGCCAACAGAGAGAGAGAGAGAGAGAGAGTTGGGAGATAATTTTTTTGAAATTATTAGGGGTCATAATAATATTATAATTAGTTGATCTATTTTTAATATTCATTACCCCTCCATTATGAACAATCACTAAGAGTGATAGTAGGTCACTATGCCTTGTCCATCCAAGTAAGGTCTGATTTTGCTCCTATTTCTCCACTTCATAATTAAATAGAGAAGAATGATTTGGAGGGATGTTTTTAGATTCCAAATATCTATTTTAAATGTTAGTTTTATCATCTAATTCAACTCCATGAAGTGTCTTTAACAAGAGGAAAAGTGTCTTAAGTGTATGGGCATATCATCCTATTGCAAGTCTATTTTATTTTATTTGAGATGTTTGTCATTTTCATAAGTTTAAAGTAATTCATAGTTTATGAAAAAATTCCCCACTCTCCCATAATTCATGTGTTTTCTCTTGAGAATTATCTCTTTGTAAATAGTCCTTCAAGAGGCATCATGTCCTGCTCTTTGAAAAGTATGGTCTATGCATAAATGGTCTTCTACAAGTATGAACATCAATGTTGGCCCAAGTGGAAATAATATACCAAATTAACATGATAAAAATACTATTTAATATGTTTTAAACTCAATAAGGGATCATAAATCTTAATGTACCCTCCAATGAGGGCTTTAGATAGGTTTCATTCACCTACATGTCTGTAAACTTGTAGGTGAGCATCCATTAAGTTTGAGGTTTCATTTTTAAGTATTAAAGCCATGAATAAGGGTGAAATAGACTTATAGACAACCATTTGACCCTAATAGACACAATTTTATCATCAAGAACATGAAATTTGTGCTAGAATCCATTCCATACATATACCTTGCACATAAGTTTACTATATACAGTCCATATAGGTGAATAAACAAGTTGAAGTGGTGCAATGTTGATCAAAGGTCTATAAATTTTTTTGAAGTTTTAGAAAATATTATAAAATTTGATAAAACACCAAAGTTTCTAAGGACTCAAGAAGTTGTCTTTGCATCCCATACAAGCAAAATGAAGACCTACATGCCCTAGACCTGTAGGCCCTCATTTTGGACTGAAAGTTAATTATCCTCCAAACAAAATCAAGGTCAAAATAGGAATCATAACTCAATTTATATGATAATAGCAGACATAAACCAATTAATACCCTAGACCATTTGAAATCAAGTGAGAGCTGAGAGGAAAGTCTACAAGCCTTAACACTCATGCATAAGTTTATGTATGATGACAGAAGGCAAAGATTTGAAATGATATGAAAATTCAAATGGAACTTGTATAAAATGAGAAAAAACTCTCCATAAGGTTTTAATATCTTAAAAGTATAATGATAGAGTTGATAGAGTCGATTTCAAGGCTCATGTATTCAAACCCCTCCAATCAACACCTATAACCACTTTGAAGGTAACCTAGAACATGTAGGTAAAATTTGCAATTTTTCAAAAGGTTATGAATCATAAATTGGGTAGTTGTCATATCTAATGACTATAAATAGGGTCTCAACTCCTAATTCATAGTCAAGACCTCAAGAATTGACACCTATAATCAAAATAGTTCCACAAACCTGTGTGTATTAATTGCAAAGAAAGGAAGTAATGAGACTTGGGATTAAGTGAATGAAAAAAGTGCCATGAATTCATGAAGGAGAGTCACTGGTAAACATAGGATAAAACCTTATTTAGAGCCTTTCTTAGTATTAAAATTCTTGAGGACCTATAGGCAAAATGGTCTAAATGACTTAAAGCCTATGTACACAACTAGTTTGGCAAGAAATGTTGTTTGTTATAGATAATGTGGTCTAATATTGGTAGGTTGAGTGTCAATTATAATTATTGAATAAATTATGACTCATATACAACACTTTCAAAATATCTTGGTGCTTTAGGATCAAATAATGAGAGCTTAGTTATGGAGTTGGAGAGACTTATAGGTCTGCTAGGTAAAGTATGGTAGTTTCAAGTTTGAAAAATAGGTAGATTGTACATAAAAAATATGGGATTTTGGGTAAAGTGATATAAATTTCAAAAATAAATTTTTAATAAAAATTTAATATGAAAATTTACCAAAGAAACTTGTCAAAATAGAGTTCACCCCAACCTGACATACATAACTAGTTTGACACCATAAGTATGCCTTGTCAAGTGAAGGTGTAAAATAGGTTTAAAAGAAGGTTTTTATGAATGATATAATCATTAAAATTATTATATTATTTTTACACAACATAAATACATTCCTCAAACCCATAAAATGGATAAAATTTTGATAAACCTTGTTTAGGATAGATAAGCTTAAGATCAAGCATAGGCAGACCTATAAGTAAAGTCATAAGAAAGGAGGATTGGTGAGGGTGGTATGAAGTTATAAGGATATTTTAAGGTTATATATGTTAATATAGTCCTTTGAGAGTCATTAAAAATCAAATAAAATCATGAAAAGTATATTTTGACCTCTCAAAACCATTTTGAACTCCTCTAATGGGTGATTGCACTTCAAATCATAATGTCTCTTAGTTGGTGAGGCCATGACTTGTGCATGGAGATAATTGGTTTTAAAGTATGGTATTTAGGTATTAAAACTTAATTATTTTGGTTTAAATTGATGTATTTGACCCATTACATATATGAATGATAGCTAAGACCCTCAACCCCTCTTCAATGGCCTACTTACAACTCAAGAGAAATCATATTTTACACATAACTTTCATGAGGTTTTCCATGGTACCCAAAGGTTTTTTTATGTGGTTGAGGGGTCCCCTAACTAAAATATTGTATAATTAGGAGAGATAAAGAGGATATGTTCTTTATGAATAATGATTAAGAATAAAACATGCTTAAAACCCTATTAAAACCTTAGTAGTGACCATTCAAGAGAAATTGACTTATAAAACACTTTTAATGAATTTTTTTAACTATCTAACCTCATGGATATTGTTTATGACTCAAATTAGGTTCTCTATTTGTATTTTTTATATACTTATAGTTGTACAAATTGCAATAAATGTACTATTTTTCATGGTTTTTAGTATTTTATAGGCGGTTTGAGTAAAAGAAAACTTGAAAACTATTGAAGGATGTCACCTAATATGTATTTCATCTAATTAAGCCAAAAAATATGCATATTAAATCTTTTAATTAATCCAAAAATCTCATTTTCTAAGGAAGTCCTAAATGGGCCTAAAATGAGATTAGGTCTCAAGGCCATTTCATGGTTCTCACACTTTCACAAGGTCATGGGCCTCAAATTTAATAAAGAGGTTTATGATTATGATAATTAAATTAAATCACACACTTTTGGGTATTTTCAAATTTGTGGGAGAGATCTAGAGCAGTAAAATAGGGTTCTAGGAAAGGAGGTCTAATCGAGGCCTAATTAAGGAGAGAGAAAGGTAGAAAAGGGCACTTTCACTCACTCTCAAGACTTGAAACTTGGAATGAAGCTATAAATACATACTATATCCTCAAATATTCCCTTATTTTATCATTAAAATACATACACTTACCTAAAAAATGAGGTTTATAGCTTTTTAGGGTTATAAGGAAAATAGGCCTAATGAGAGCTTGAGGAGCAAAATGGAGTTTTGTAAGTTGTTTTAGGGACAAAAATGGATTGTTTCAAGTTTCATAACATTTTTTAAGGCCATACATGGAGATAAAGTTACTTTATAAGATGAGATCAATTTTTGAGCCACTTGGACAAAGTTAGGCATGGGAAATGTGGCATTTCAAGACACTTGGGCACATGAATGATGAGTGCCACTAAAATGTCAGACTAGAAGAGTTTATTAATGAATGATAGGTGTTAAATGATAAGGTATGAATATATTCATAGAAAATTGGTGATTTATAATCCCATTTATCATTCTTATTATGTAAGGAAGGGTAGTTTTCAAGAAGATGATCAATGTATCGAGTTAAATTCTAACTCCTATGCCACTTGGAAGATGAAGAATCTTTAGAGGAGATACACATGGATTTGTAAGTCTATTTATACTATCCATAACTCCTCCTTGTTTTTAAATCTAACATGGACACTTGTAAATCCCCTTCTCCTATACTCCCCTCTCTCTTCCCAATTCTATATATAAGTAACCACTTTTGGCCTTGTAGGATATCTACATTATGGTGAAGCCCTGCTAGTTTGAGTACTAATTTTTCCTTAGAATAAAGTATTTCAAAGTGTTTTTAAATTCTCAACTTATTGTCTAAGTGTGTGAATTAGTTCATGGTTGAATGACACGTGATATTTATCTCTCCTTATGTTCATCTCATTCTCTCATGCCTTGTGCAAGTAATCTACCTTCTAATAGGTCACATGAAGTGTAGTTAGTTATTTTTGTGTATATTTAAGTGTAAATAAGATTAATAACATATATAATCATACCTTTTATTCATCTAACTTGATAAATACATGGAATCTTACCTTCATGTTCAAACACTTTTGTTAAAAGAACCTTGGGTGGTTAGATCAGTTTTGTAAATTTCCCTTTCATAGTACAAGTTCAGATAGTCTTGTGAAGTTAATCCTGGTGCATCACCTCTATAAGGTTAGTGTTAATCTCATTCTATACCTTTTCCTTCAAATCAAGTATATTAGTGGTTAATTATAAGCATGATGCAAGGGATCTTTCCCTTTAATCTAGAGACTCATCTCTCCCATAGGTCACCCACAACTTGAGAGATGTTTCCATGTTACATAAAATTGAAGGAGGCTAGAGTAGACCTACTTAGGGTGAAAATTTGATTGATAATTTTTTTTTTATGCCTAGTGGGACTTATATTATAATAAGTTATCAAGGGTAGATGTTATCATTGGAAAATTTGAAGTTTTAAAGTTTCCTTTATGTAATATCTTACGACTCTAACACTCATTGGCTCTTAGTTGTATACTAGTGCTTCATTTCCATGCCTAAGGTAAACACAATATCTTATACTAAAGGCATTTCATTTTAATTTCTAGAGTTACCATATTAATATCTTAGAGAAAAGTGGTTTTCTAACACCTGTCCATACTACAGTAATTCTTTGGCTACTCACTTATCCATTATGAGATTTTTATTGGGTCTAACTTGTAAGATGGTATCCCCAAGGAACATACCTTTTATTTCCTTCAATGACCATAGTCCTTTATCATTTCCCATTATAATGAAATTCCTATGTTATCCCTCAAAAGTGTGCTTTCATACATGGGAGAATCTAGCACTACTCCTATTGAACACATAATAAACATTACAATTTTTTGCAATATACATAACATCACTAAAGAGGAAATTTATATCAAATTTTTGGTTGTTTATTTCAACAGAAATTCACTTTAATGGTATGACACTTTGGCTTCTAAATCTATCACTACATGGAATGAATTATGAGATGCCTTGAGAAGGAGATTTGAATACAAATCTGACCACTTGTCTTTGATTGAGAAACTAACTACAATAAAGAGATCACCACAAGAGGACATTAAATAATTCAACACAAGATTACAAAATACTTTGGATAGGATCCCACTCTTGGTAAGGCCTATTTCCCATCAAACTTTCTTTACTATCTCAAAAATTTCAATTGTGATATATCCATGATGATTCAATCCATGATATGGGATAATTTTCTTAATTATTATGAGACTACTATAAGAGCTAAGAAATATCTTATACTAGCTAGGAAGATATCCCCTAGACCTCCCATTCCCTTATTTCTTGATGTGAAAGCTCCTATGCCCACCATTTCTCCCATTCCCACACCTAATAAGAAGTAAGATGTACATAATCAACTAAGCAAGGAAAAGGAGGAATATATGATTAAGACTCTTAGACAAGAGGTTCAAACTCGTAAGAGGAAAAAAACAATAGAAATGGAGGTATTTTGAAGGCCCTTTCTATCCTTATCAATTTAATCAAGCTCCTAAACAACCTTTTCAAGGTCAATATCAAGGACAAGGGTAGTTAACCCAAGTGAGGCAATATAATAGACAACATCTGAATGATCCTTCTACTTCTAAAGCATTTTTACCTATAAAAAAACAATCTTGTACAAGATAATGTGGAGCAAACTTCATGGAACTAGCCTCATGACTCTTCCACCTATGAAAATGAATCATTCAATCAAGCCTATATGGCTCAATGGGGAACAATGCCTTTTATGACTCAAGAGGAGATGCGTATTGGAAGAGAGAATAATGGAAGAGATGATCAATCAAATTCTACCTCAAGGAATTAATATTAATAGGACTCATGTGCAATCAACTACCAAGGTAATGTGAACATTGGATTAAGCTCCATAGGTGTAAACACAAGGTCAAAGAAAAGAGTTGTTGAAGAAGTACAAGGAGAAATTAGTGGTCTAAATATGAACTCTCAAGCACCTCAAGGATTAGGTATGCCAAATTTATCCCCTATAGCTTAGGTAAATTATAAAAATAAGAATATTAGAGCTCTTTCTATGCCTTTTACTATGCATCAAGTTACATAAGCTAGTGGTAGTGTTATAGCTCCTAAAGGACATGATAAAGTTGTAAGATCTCCTATGAATATTATGGAGCAAATGAAGAAGGTTCACATAATAATCCCAATGTGGGAAACACTATCCATCCCTAGATAAAGAGACCTACTCTAAAATAAGCTCTCCAAGCTTAATGCATCATTTAGGTATCCTAGTGAAAGAATGGTAATTTTGACAAATAAAGTGAAGAACAAGGTTGGGTAACCAATAAAATCTATAATAAAGGATAAAACTCCTCCATTGTACCTCTCCATCATCATTAGAGACTCATTGGTGCACAATTTCTTGATTGATAGTGAAGTAATTACAACAATCATGCCTAAAAAAGTATCATACAAGCTAAATTTTAAGTATGAGTCACATTCCAAGGGGGTGTTGTAGTTGGATTGATCATCTACCAAGATGTTTGGAATTATCAAAGGTTTTTAGCTCATTCTCCATCCTTGTCCTACATTTTATAGCCCTAATATGTGGTGTTTGGAATTATCACATGGTATTAATTAAATATAGTGTTTGGTACCTATTGGATTATCTAATTATAATTCACTTATTTGTTTATATATATGCCATTTTACCTACTTGTAAAATCTCTATGTGTAATATTCAAAAGCTATCTATGTGTGTGATTATAAAAATCCATCTCCTCTTTGAAACCTTAGGTATAATTTTGACACTAGGTTTAGCCTAAAAATGGGAAGAATTGTGGTTTGAGATGACCCTAACCACTCTCTAATGAATGGTTGAACACAATGTACATATATAGTACTCTTAAGATGTAATTTAAACTGTATGTAGTTTTTTTCATTAGGCATATGTTTACAATAGTGTTTCTTAAATAAATGTAACATGTGATCCATATTTTAACACTTGTAAAATGGCAAATTAGGGTCAAATATGAGGTTCTTCAGACTTAGATATGTCCTACTACTTGTGGTTGATGATTGAATTAGAAAGAATAGGGTAGTCTCTTTGAGTGTGTAACTAGTTTATTCTAAGTGATATGTGCTTTCTATATAGGGAACATTTAGACCTATTATGTATTTACATGGAATTATTTGGATAATTAACCATGCCAATGACATGCAAAAAATATGGGTTGACATGAAGATATTTTAAATTTGAAAAGTGACTATCATTTGGATCAGAATAGGTTTTTCATGCTTGGATGAGTACAAAATTTTAGAATAAACTAAGTTTTATGGATTTGTTTAAGAGATAAGAATACTAATTTAATGATGTGGAGATAGTTTTAATATGATTTTGAATAGGTTAGACACATACTAGGTAATCATTATAGGTGACTAATAATAAATCAAGAAGATTAGACCCATAGAAAACATTTAGGTGTGAGAAAGAATGTGGAAGACCCAAATACATGTGCACAACTAATGTAAGGTAGAGACGGGTCAAAACTAACATTGTCAAGTATCTAGAACTATATTTTAATGTCTACAATAATATCAAAAAATCCTATTCTCATTTTATACCTTTATTTAATTTGATTTAATGAATAATTATTTTATCATGTTTTGAATGATAAAATGATGTTTTGTGCATTAGTGAAAGTAATTTTTGTAAAAAAATGGCATTTTTATTATAGATATAGTGAAGCTTGGAGATATTATTTAGTCATCTTATACTTTTACATCCAATTGGAAAAATAATATATTGAAAATATGGATACTTGGATGATTTTTAGTCGTGCAAAATAATGAATTGCTACTTTATTTTAATCTTATATGTTTAGGATTTACTACATGATATATTTCATTAAGTAAATAGCTACTATTAAGTTGTGTGTTTAATGGGATCCCACACATGAGAATATTTTGTGTTTTGGTTTAATTAAAAATGAATTAATAATCAATTATTTTATATATTTCACTTTTTAAAAGTGACTTATTATTTTAAAAGTATAACTAATTAATATAAAGTCAATATTCAATTAACTTAAAATCAATTTGGTACTAAATTTATTCAAAGATAATCATAAATTAATAAATTTATATTATAAATTTAATTATAACCAAATATTGTTGGAGGATTTTAAAATAATTGAATGAGATATTATTCATGGGAATTCATATAGGTCTAAGAGATCTAAATAGTTTTCATACTACATTTCTCTTCTGTGAAAATTATTTGAGATTAGGCACATGATTAAAAGAATACCAAATAATACATTATATTATGGTTATTTAATTCACTTTGTACAATCATGTATATCTAGTTTTTGTTAATTATTAATAAAATGAATATTTAAAAGCCATCCAAGTTTTAATATAATTATTAACTGCATAATTACTTCACTTTTATCTTTTGTATTATTTCTATATTTTTCTTAAACCAAAGAACACTTCATGAACATATATTGCATGAAATAATATTTTCAATTATTTATGTGGGCTTGTAATATTTTTTTATATCTTAATATATATTTTGTAAATAGTTATGAATACAATTTTTTGACTTCTTAATAAAATATCTACTTTTTATTTCGTGCAATGACTCGAGTCTTAAATTTTGTTATATATTATGTTATTTATATTTTTATTTAGTTTATTATATTTCATTTAATAATATTTTTCTATTATGTAGGTTTGTAATATACAAATTATCTTCCATATGCTTCACTTTTATCTATGTAGATCTATAATATATATAGTTTGTCTTTCATATATTTCCTATAGGTTGACATTTTAATCCTTTATTTCCTCTTCACTTTATGTTTTAATTACTTTTGTTTATTCTTTTAGGAAATATGTGTATGTTATTTATCTTTCATAGTACTATTATATAGATCTTCTTTATTAGTTAAGGTTTCATAGATTCTTATAGACATTATTTGAATAGTGGTTAACATTTTTTAATTAATTTACTTAGATGCTCAAAATATGAGAATATTATATCACATAATTAAGAGCACAATAGTAAAATCTAAACAAATGATTGAATAAAGAGAATAATATTTGATAATAATGACTGATCCAGTTCGAGGGGGAAACCTTTACAATAATGCAATAAGAGCAAAATTTTCAATATGATAATAAAATACTAACCACTACCTCCTATATGTAATCTACTTAACCATGGATATTTCATAGGCCAACCATAATAAGAACATAGAAAAATTCAATAATATAATATGAAAAATATGTAATGTAGAAGTTAGACATGCATATCCCTAGTCGCACTATAGGTTAATAGTATAACATGCCCCTCCCATTCAAAAAAATATTGCACTCAATATTGAATAAACTATAAATGATGATACAACAAATATCCATCCTCTAAAGTTGCATCTTCATGATTTAGACTCTTCAAATTGATCAAATAATACTTAAGCTCTCTTATTTTTATCCATTTTGTTTATGTGTGAAAGGTCTTCTAAGGTTCCAAAATGACTCTTCCTTCTTCATCTAGTTCAAGTAACTCAATCTAGGTATAAAATCTCTTGAATGAAATTATTTAGGGAATATACATGAAAGACATGATGTATGCATGTAGATTGGGATAGCTCTAGATTGTATGCCACATTGCCAATTTTTTATAGGATCTGATAAGGGCCATAATACTTAGGAGAAAATTTATTATCATTTTTATGTTGATTCAAATAAATTTATTTATATAGTTACAATAACCCAAAGATACAATCACCAATATCAAAATGCCTCTCACTACGAGGTTGATCAACTTTATAATTTATTTTATTTTGTGTTAAGTCTAAATTCTCTATTAGACTAGCTAGTACCTCCTGATGATGTTGAATGTGTTCATAAATATCTCAAAATTTATGTTGTACCTTCAAAGATGAAGTGATAGATGAGGGATGATATCAATAAATTTCCATAAAGGGAGACACTTTAGAAGAGGTAGGAAGGAATTTTTTTACCATCATTCTGCTAGTGTTAGTTAATTGACCCAACATTCTTGTTTATCTAATGTAAAACAATGAAGATACCCTTTTAGGCATGTGTTTTCCACCTTTATTTTCCCATTAGATTGAGGATGATAAGATAAGATAGAAGATAAATGGGTACACAAAGTTGAAAATAACTATGTCTAAAAGTTATTGGTGAAGATAAGATCATGATCACTTATAATGATTTTTTGGGTACCATGCATCTTTTGAATTGTATTGAGAAAATTAGAAGCTACTGTACTAGTATTAAATGGTTGTGATAATGAACAAAAATGAGAATATTTTGTGAGTCTATCCACAAATACCATGATAACATTTTTACCTTCAAATATGGGAAACCCTATAATGAAATCCATGGAAACCTCCTTCCATCACTAGATAGAGATGGATAATGGTTATAGAATACTTGGTGTCTTAATTATTTACCTTTTGTTTTATTGATAAACCATGAATTCTACCATAAATTTTTGTATATTTTCCTTGAATCTATCCCAAAAAAGTCTTTCTTGATGTGATTATATTTCTTCAAAAATCCTAAATACCCCTATTGAAGATGTATGAAGCTTTAGAATTATCTAGTGTTTGAGGACATAATCCTTACATAGGTATAATCTATATTTATACCATAATGTGTTTCTTTTCCACTCAAATTTTTCAAAAACACCCAAACCATATTGAACATTCTAAGATATGAGCTATGTATCCATGTCATTCTCCCATTCTAATTTTTCTTCCTCTAACTAATATAATTAATAAATGGTCATTGCACATAATAGTGCCTCAACTAATTAATCCCTCCTATAAATTACATCTACTACGACATTTTATTTTCCTTTATTATCTACTATTTGAAAGTCATAACCCAACATTTTATTCACCCAAATTTTTCTCTTTTAATGACAATCATTTTTTGAAAAATTATTTTAGACTATCATAATCAATCTTTACCTGAAAATGTCTACCCATCAGATAAGGTCTTTATTACTTGACTGCATGAAGAATATATATCATCTATTTCTCATAAATTAGCTTGAGCTTATTTTGTCCCTTTATTTGATGACTCTCAAATATAATAGGTCTTAATTATTTCATGAGTACTACTCCCATAGCATATATTGATGCATCACATTTGACAACAAATGTTTTGTAAAAATTAGGGGTTGCCAAAATGGGAGTGGTGCACATATCCTCTTTTAGCTGATCAAATTCCTTAGTCATTGGTTCAATCCAATGGAAGTAATATTTATTCAACAAGGTTGTGAGTGGAGATACTATGTTTCTATAATTTTTTATAAATTTATGATTATATCATGTTAGCTCTAAAAATACACAAACGTTATTGAGGGTCATTGATACTTTCCACTCCATCATAGCTTTTATATTATTAGGGTCGAATTTGACTCCTTCATGTGAAACAATATGACCCAAGAAATCCACCTCATGGATGTTAAAAACACATTTGGAAGGTTTTATATAAAGCTTATGTTGTTTTAAAACTAATAGTACATTTTTCACATGCTTCAAATGTTCTTCCCAAATTTTGTTGTAAATTAAGATGTCTTCAAAAAACACAAACTTCCTTAAAAAAGGATAAAAACAATATTCATCAAACTATGAAATGTAAATGGAAAAATTTTGAGACCAAAATGCATGACCATAAACTCATAATGGCCTTCATGGGTTCTATAATCTATTTTAGGGATATCCTCATCTTTAGTCCTAATTTGATGATACCCAAAATAAATATCTAGTTTGGTAAAATAAAATACACCATATAATTCACTTAAAAATTCATCAATGCCTAGAATAAAGAACTTATCATTGATGGTGCACTTATTGAGTTTTTTATAGTTGGGTCACATCCTATAAGTGTCATACTTCGTACATACCATGACCACTAGGTAATAATATTAACTTTGGCTATGTCGAATAATACATGCTTCCAACATCTCATGTACCATTTTTTCAATTTCACTTTTATGAGCATATAGATACCTATGTGATATGATGTTTAGTGGTGTGCTATCTAAAATACATCTTATGGAATGATCATGTTATATGCTAGGTAGTAGGTGTAGGTAATTTAAATAAGGTAAATCTACAACTTATCCTACTTAGTAATATCCAAACTCAGATAAGGTAATCAAATAACATTTTTCTAGAAATACTTTGTTATAATAATCAATGTCATGAGAAATTATGGATCTGTTAAACCTAAGGGATTTATTACTACACATTACTAAAGGAAAGGTTTCCAAGGCCTCTATTCAAATTAAATTATGCAATAACCCTAGCTAGGTCTTATAATGTAATGAAAAGAAACATGATGATCTACTAAATAAACATACAAGCTAATCTAGTAAATGAACATACAAGATAATTTAGTTCTCACAAAAGCTTGTGGCACAAAGGGAAAACAATAAACAAGCAAAGATAATTCTAGTCAAGACAATATAGAAGTAATCTAAGCAAGGAGAAATATAGTTCAATCCTTTAGCTATGTAACATCTACCTATAAAATTAAGAGAAAAGGATACTTACCTTATTGGAATGAACACTTCATGCCTCAACCTCTCCCTTAGCCAATGATAATTTGTAAGAGGTTGGTGTTATTTGTAAAGATCACAAGGATAGTTCAACTCTAGGCTACAAGACTTATCCTATGCATCCAATACCTCTAAAAGACAAATGTTACTACTCCAATGTAAAACCCTAATCAATGAAATCCTCAAATTATAATATAAGTAAATTTGTGAACAATAATGATGCATATATGAATGATCCTCTATTTAGAAATGATGTGAAGTGGGTATTTATATCCAAGTATTGACCCTAAACCCTCTCAAGAATTTTCCTGACAAGGTCATCTAATTTGATCTTACTTGGTGGGAAATAGATTTATTAAGCCTCAAACTCATTCATATGGATTTACGAGGTCTTGTAATGTGTGTTGAGTTCCCAACAAGATGGATTAAGCTAGCGTAATCTAAAAATGATTAAAATGGGTGTATGATTAATCACAAGTTATTTTGAAAGGTGAATTATTTAGGGGAGTGTATAAGTAGGTTTTAATTACTTGGGGAGTTGTATAAAAGTAACTTGTATTGGTTTCAAGTAATGTCATAAGCACAAAAAATCTTTTCAAACACCAAAGGTATGCCAACCCCTTTTTTGATGCACCCTTTAAGGCATGCACTCATAGAGATTGAGAATTGACAAGTTCTTACAAAAGAGAAATCATAAGTAAATGATAATGTTTGAAAATATTGTGTGTATACATATGCCCCATGTGAAATAATTAAATGTCATGTAGTTATAATATGGGATGGTGCTTCAAGAAATAATATAATGATGCACAATATTGAGCTAATAAATTATATTAAAAGCATAAATTGAAATTTTGAAATTAAAATGATAGGAAATAATTAAAAGTATCATATATGTACCTTGAATCACATTTATCATTTAATGGTTGTCTATTTTATTTTTAGTCTTTTATCATGGAGGTTGCATTAACTACTTTGGGAAAACCGTAAGGATACAACATTAAAGATCTAAAACAAATAAACGCAGGGAAATCAAGATAAATGAGCTTTGTATAACTAAATAAGTCACTTGAACAATTGGTAAGCTAGGGTGATAAATGCTAAATTAGAATCAAAAGACCTAGGAAAAATGGATAAAATGTAAGTCAGGTAACCAAAAATCCAATGCTACTAAATGAAAAATAAACCTACATAAATGTACCTTTAATAAGAAAAGTAAAAAATTAGATCAAACCAAGGACACTTAAAATTAAAATAATATATTAAACATCAATGTAAAAGAATTGATAAATCATATTTAAACAAAGATAGAGAAAGAAAATAAATTAAAACAACATTAATGAATGACAAGTAACAATCTAAACTCACTTAAACAATGAAAATTGAAATAGAAAAATAGAACAACTTTTTTTTGCAAAAAGAGTGATAAACAAACATATGATTTTAAATAAAAACCAAGGAAATTTGAGAAGGATAGGGAAGTGGTGTAAATAAATAATTCATTGTCGCTCAAAAATACATTTTTTCTTAAGATATATTAAACCAAAAAATATATTATGAGCATGTCTAAGAAGATGTGAAGAATATGGAATATAGAAGTTGGGAAATAGATTTAGAAACAAACTTTTCTATCAAAGGGGAATATGAAATGGGTGTTGGGGGAGATGTAAGCAGTACCAAGGTAATAAATCTTTATCATAAATAAGACATTCCAATAAAGTTAGCAAAATAAGAAGACTTTTGACATTAAGGACTCTAGATGACTTGCCTTAGCTAAACAAATTTAGGTTATCTAGTGAAGTATAAATATCATCTTGGGAAGGCTATATGCATGAAAAGTAAAATGGACCTACTTTCCTAAAATAGGTCCCCCATTCCTCAGGACCCATTATAGATTCATTGGTCTACTATGAATGTTGGATACTTGTGTGATAAAGTAGGTAGCATTATACATAATTTTTAGAACTCTTATCCTAGTCTACTAGCCTACTACACCCCAACAGACACCATTTCTATCATGAGGCCAACTGTGGAGTTTGAGCTTTGACTAGAATAGGATATGTATTTAATAATATTGTTTTAACTTTTGGTTTTCATTTTATACATGAATTTTTATCATTTCATTTTGTATTAAATTATTTGGATTTTAAATCTTTATGGATTTTTCTATTCCTCCTCCATACAAATTCAAAAAACTAAATATGGGTGTTAAAAAATGACTATCACTAGAAACCTTAGATTTTATATCTAAGGAAAAAAACTTAGAGAGAATGGTATCTAAGACTCTTATGTTTGCATGTTACATAGAAGTGTTATCTTGAAACTAACCTTGGTATTCCCAAAGTGAAATGAAAACTAGGGGAAGATGAAAAGGAACATGACAACATCGAATTACTTCTAATTACACAAAATGTGAAATTTAAAAATGATATAATGATAGGTAAACATGATTCCATATCATAAGATGTAATGTAAGTGTAGGGAGACATACAAAAATAGTTTTGTTTAAACTTGTTACCACAAAAGAAAATAACAAATTTTGAGAGTATAAAATCACAATTCTTAAACTATTGTAAAAAAAAACACTTAGTTAAATATAGTTTAAGAATTTTGAAACTTTAAGAGGAAATATTGGTCCTATCTAAGGTCTTACACTAAAACTCATAAAAGAGAAACCAAAATAGGTGCAAAAAAGAAGAGTAAATATAATAAAAAATTAGTGATCATGTTTTGACGAGAAAATAAGACATATTTATGAGGATGGCTAGGTCCTATCCATGATCTTACATTGTAACTCATAAAGAAAAATAAGTATAGATAGACCTAAGAACTAATGATAGGAATTAAGGCTATTGAGAATAAATTAGTACATCGTGGGTGTTTTTGTATAGAAACTACAAAAATTATTAGTATTTATAGTATATGGAAGTATGTAAAAAACATAGTAAATATTTAAGACACATATTTATTTAAAAACTGAGCATTAGTGGGTTCTTTGAAAATATGTAATTTTTTATTTTATAGTCTATAATTACAAGGACTAATGATGTATTTGACTAGGTAAGAACTCCACATTTTTGGGCATACTTGCCTTATTTATCATGTGTATAATATAGTTAAGGACTAGGTCACCGATATTGAAAGTATGTACTTTGAACTTTTTGTTATGTTTTTTAGCAATGTGAGCTTTGTATTGGAATTTATGTTGTAAGGTATCCATACGTCACTCATCCAAGAAATCTAAAGCATAGAGGCAGGCTTCACATAATTATTTTTTAGGAATAATACCATGAAGATAAATACATAATGATGGTATCTCAAATTTTAAAGGTAAGACTCATTTATAACCATATACTAATGAAAATGGTGTTACCCTTGTGGTAGTACACATGCTAGTGCGATAAGCCCAAAGTATGAGATAAAGTTGTAGATGCCAATCAATGTGATGTTAACTAATAGTCTCTTACAATATTTTATTAATAATTTTGTTGGTGGATGTTGCTTGGCCATTGTATTGAAGATGATAAGGTGTTGAGAATTTGTTTGTGATTTTGATTTTTTCACATATTTATTTCATGTCTTTATTTTTAAAATTACCACCATTATAAAAAATTGTGGTATGAGGTAATAGAAAAAAATAGATTTTTTGATTGAGAATAAATTTATAAATGGTAATACTATTAAAATTAACAAAATGCATGGCTTCCACCCACTTGGTAAAATATTTAGTGAAAGTGATAATGAATACATGATCATCTTGTGATCTAGGTAATTTTCCATTGAGATATAATCCCCACATAGAGAATGGCCATGGAGATTCCAAGATTTGGAGTTTAGTCAAAGGAGAGTGAATAAGATCATCATGAAGTTGACAAGGATTACACTTTTTATTAAAATTAATGCCATATTTTTCAAGAGTAGGCCAAATATAACCCATGCATAGGAATATACGAACTATGGCATGACTGTTATAGTGAACACCACATATTCCCTGATGTTCTTGTTTAAGGAGAGAAAATAACCTATTATGGCATTAAAAAGTAGAGTAGGATGCCTTATACATTAAAATAATAAAGGGTGTTGTATCGAATTACATATTTTCATGTTTTTTTGAATTCAAATATTTTTATGAGAATTTGCTTCTAGAGGGTAAGTATGATGCTCGATGAATTGGATGATATTTTTGTACCATGAGATTTATCTAATAGTGATAGATTATATGTGATATATTAGAGAATCATTTTTTATTTTTAATAAAATAAGGTAACTTCCTCATTTGTATGAGGAATTAGGAATCATAAATAACTTGATGGGGATGAAATAGAGATGTTGATGAAGTGAGAGAATCAGATATAACATTTTACTCTTGTGGGATTGGTTCAATGGTAAATGAGGTGAATCCATTCATAATCATAGTAGTGATTTGATGGTATGTGATAAGGTTTTCACTTTTACATTTATAATCTCAACTAAATTTATGAAATATGAGTTATGAATCACTTAAATCATATAAATATGGGATGTATAAATCAATTGAAACTTACATGACTTGTATAAAAGATTCATATTCAAAAATATTATTAGTGACCTCAAAGGTTAATATAAATACAATTGGTATGATTTTACCATGTGGGTTTGTTAAGACACATCCTACCCCAACTCCTTGAAGGCATTTTGCACCATCGAAGAGAAGTGTCTATGTTTATTCATGTAAGTCAATTATAACTTTTGGTAATTATTTAATAAATGATTAAAATTTAATGGTATAAGGAGGAGGATTAGGTCATTCATGGTTATTTACCTCTAGATTAGTAGTGAAATTATGGAAAAAAAAGTTGAGTGAGATTTATTGGTTAATACCTTTGATATAAAGAATATCTACATTAGGAAGGGTATCTTGAAGGTGGTTTGTATATATTATAGAGGTTATTGTAAGTTGGTATATGATGACATGACCTTTGAAATATTTTTGTGTGACAATTCAAAGGTTAAATTCCATCAATAAGACCATCTATTTGCCAATTTTATCTCCAAGTAAGAAAACCTTAGAGAAAAAATGATGAAGTGGATTAGAATGGATAGTGACATAAGTGGTTTGATAGAGCATATAATGACAAAGCTTTTTAATTATGAAATAGATAGTGAGACAATAAAATTCTACTTTTGTATAACATTTTTTGTAATCGATTAAGCCTTGAATGATATAATAGATAACTTATTCTCTACTAGTATCATCTTGTTGGGTAATCATTACCACAACTGATATGGGAGTAGATGATGTATATAGGATTAATATATGATCATTTGAAGGTAAGTGAAGAGTAGGAGGATTAAGAAAGGATAATTTTACATTTTTAAATGATTTTTGGAGTGAATCTGTCCATTCTAAAGCATTACCTTTTTAAGAAGAGAATTAACATATTAGATACGAAAATCCATTTCTGAAACAAAGTAGTGAATTTTCCCAAGTTTTCCAAGGTATATTCATATGTATATAATAGAGAAAGGAATATGCATGTTGATAATATATTTTATTTTATCTAGATCGACATCAATGCCTCAACAAGATACTAAAAAACTAGATAATTTACCAAAAGTACACCAAACACATATTTACAAGGGTTAAGTCTAAATTTGTATTTAATGAGTCTATTAAAGATGATAGTTAAATCATAAAGATGAGTATGAATATTTTTTTACTTAGAAATGATATCATCCACATAGGTTTCTATGATTTTAAGAATAATATCATGAAATATATGGTCATTACATGTTGATTAGTAGCTCTAGTGTTTTTGAGACCAAAATGCATTTTAACATAATAATAGGTGCCTCATCTACAGTAAATGTTGTTTTGTTTTGATATTTAGGGGTGATTTGAATTTTATTATATCCTAAAAAACCATCCATGAGTGATAACATTTTTTAATTGATAATATAATAAAAAATGATATTAATAGATGGTAAGAAAAAATTATCTTTTAGACATGCTAAATTTAGGTTATGAAGTTCGATGCATATGCAAATAACCATGGCAAAATTTTTTCAATTAGGGATTATATTTGAGACACATTCTTAGTAGTATATAGGTTTAATGAGTTTATCATCCTAAATTTTGATGATTTTTTTATGACATAAGGTAGTAATTTTAGGAGGGACTTTTTGTTGCTTTGTCATATGGATTTGGCATCTAGATAAGTGATGATATTATGGATAATGATGCTAAGATTCAATTCAAGGAATGTCTTCATATGACCAAGTGAAATTTTAATGATATTTATCAAATAAAAGACTAAAATTATCATTTTCTTCAAGAGTGAGCTCTATGGAGATTATAATAGGCAAAGGATATGTAAATGTAACATATTATATTTTAGTAGTTTTTTTAATAAGCATATCATTTCTATCTTGGAAATTATATGGATTAGGATGGATGGAAGAAATAGTATGTGTTTTAAGATCCACATTATCAGTGAAATTATTTAAATAATGAAACTTTTTCAAAAAAAATCCAATATTATAATATTGGCATGGAAGTTGAGGTTTTATAGCATGGATGAGTTCTAGTATAGTTTCATCATTAGGAAACATTTGTAAAGGTACATAGTATTTTATATCCATTTCAAGATCAATGATTTTATTTCCTTTGATATCATATTTATAATGTATTTTTCTCATGTCAATTACTTTATCATCTAAGGTATTTTCAAGTGTAGTGGATATAAATTTTGTGTTGGTGAGATTGGGTTGAGATAACTCAACAAGTTTTATAGTAATTGTAATGGTTTATTCCATAGATGGGTTTTTAGGTGATAATTTAATAATATTTGTCTCAATAAATTTTTTTAGATATATTTATATGGTGATTGTTTATATTGATCAATAGAGAAGGTTCCATCACTTCATTCACAAGTTAGTGAAGTCCAATTTCAATTAGATGGTATAGGCTGTACAAATAGAGTTGGGGGATAATATTTTGGAAAATTTTTGGGACCTTTATATGCTTCCAATTTCAGCATTTTATATTGGATTGATTCCCTTATATCTATGAGCAATCAGTAAGGAGCTAGACTACTTTTTGAAAGATTAAATCCCCATAGATTGAGTTTAGAGAAATTTCAATGCAAAGTGTGAACTCATGGCTGAATTAAACTAGCTATATTGAGTTATTACATGTTTTTATATACCTCACACACATTCATTCATCATGGTGGCATGTGTAGATGGTATTTTGGCAAGTAAAGTCTCTCTTGTGTATAGTTTGTAAGGTGACTACCAATTCTCTATGTTCTAGAAGACCTTAAAGTGGAATAATGCATATAAATGATTCTTAATGGTCTCATACAATAATTATCAATATATTCATGGCCTCCTGGTCAAATAGATATTTTGTGTAAGTCTCAAATTGATTACATTTTCATTCACCTTTTGAGACTATGCTCTATGTGTCTGCATAATGAACTGAGTTAAATGGGTTTCAATATGTTTTTAAATGAGTTTTAAATTTGTGCCTTCATTTTAAGAATTTTTATATAATGGAGATAAATGTATTTGAGCCTCAATATCCAAACATGCACGTTTCAAGGTTTTAATCACAAAGTTGAAGAATAGTCACCTACAAACCTGTAGGTCTATAACTTCCATGAAAGTTCATGTTGTAATGCTCAATTAAGGTTTTATAGACATGAAAACAAGGTTATGGACTCAATTTTAAAATATCATGTATCAATTAAATGTCTCCAAACACCTAAAGCTATGTGATGGCTAAAATACCAAGCTATAGGACCTAATGTCACCTATAAGATTATATGTGGGTGGACAGTGAATATCAAAGTTTGAAGATGATTTTATTTTAATATTTTAATATTTTATAAATTATTTAATATAATTAAAATATTTTTGATCATTATAATATGTCATGATAAATTTTAAAAGGTCATTTAAGACTAAAGGCATAGTTAAACCTAATAAGATAGTCACCTACAAGACTGTATGTAGAAATAGTGAGAACAAAGGTTATGAGGTGTTTTGAGAGGCTAATATAATTTAAATTAATTAAAAATATACCCCTAATTATTATAATTCACTTTCAAATAATCGTGGTGTATTAGGAAGGGCCTAACTCAAACTACATACTCAGATTTCCTAAAACTTTACCTATAGCCAACTAGTTGAGAGAATGTGCTTTGAACAATGAATGATGGTGAAGTATATATGTTTAGGGAATTGATAAATCATTAATAAAAATAAATATTAATCAAATCCATTGAAGGGTTTGGATACTAGTTTTAAAGACCTAGGAATCTTTGAATACAGTCAAAACATCCTAATTAAATACCTGCAACCAACCTATTAGTAAAGATTCCTTAAACAATGATGTTGACAAGGTATAGAGGTTTATGATAGTGAATGGGTATTAATAAATAAATAAAAACATTTAAAATCCATTAAAATGGTTGAATATTGGTTTTGAAGGCTAATAAGCCTCTAACATGGTCAAAGTGCCTAAAAAACCACCTACAACCACCTACTGAAGATTTTTGTTTTAAGAAAGTGATAATGGTGGAGTACTGAGTTTCCAAAGTTTTTATAAGGTATTCAAATAATAAATGGCATGACATTAGTTTGATATTTTTATTATTAAAAGAAGGATTCCTAAAACATCAAGTTGGCAAACAAATCACAATCCTAATATACACACTATCACCTCTAGGTCTTTTAGGTGGTTAAGGACTCTCTCAAATCCTAAGATAGTGGCATATGTGGTTATGGGTTAGAAATAAAATTAAGGTCATTAATTCATCAAAAGAAAAGAGTTATAAATTGGGTAACATATGAAGTGATCAAATAATGATCATAATTCTAATCACATACATAGTCCTACCTAAGCTCATAAAAGGTTGCTTATTTGAAAGGTCTAAAAGCTTGATCAAATCAAGGGATAGTAAGTAAATTTAAGAGTCTCATGGATATAAAAATATCCTAAAAAAACTATATAACTAATCTGAGAAGGGAAAGAAATGATACAATCTCTAAACCCTACATGTTCAGTCTCTAGGTAAGATGTTACTCTACTCATTATTGAGAAGCTTATATTTGTATGCAAAGTCTAAAGGATTGTATGATGAATGAGAGAGATAAAAGTAAGTGAATATGATTGAGATATGATGATATGGATCTGTCATCCCTCATGAATTATCAACAGAGAATGGAAACATAGGCATACCTTGTTAGTCAAGTATAGTCCTAAATGTATGCACAAGCTTATATGGTAGACCTTGAGATATGTCCAATTAATTAGAGTTGGGATGGACTTGGAGACATAATAAGATGGTGAGGAAATTTTATAATCACTCCATGATTTCTCATACTCCTATAATTAAGAGAAAATCGAAGAACATAGGGAATTATGATATGATTGGTAGTTTGGCATAAGAACCCTAGGTCTAAAACATTAAGGATGCAAAGATTTTGGTAGAGTGTGGTAAGATGAACATTTTAATAGTTAAATATGGATGTCATGGAAATATTTAAATTTTAATGGTTCAATATGGAAGTTAAATATGCTAGTTCACTTCCATTTTGTGTAATTAGTTGGCAGTTTCATGCCCTGAGCTTTATGAACCATCCTTTAGAACCCAAAGCACTTTCAGGTTGCCTACGAAGGCTATAAGGACCAGATGAGAGAGAAATGAGATTTTATGCCTCTAAATGAATAATAAAAAATTTTTAATGACATATAAAATTTTAAATTCTCCCCTAAACATCACGCCATGCCATTGTTTGGTACAAGATTGTATGAAACTCTATGAATTAGGCCTACAAATATTGATTTTTTATAGAAGATAGGTCCATACAAGTTTTCATATCCCCAAATTTGGAATGGATAATAAGGATGAGGTTATCTAATTAAATCATATGATTATTTTGGGTTTGGAAAGTGTGTGGATCTTATAGAGCCATATTTTAGTCTCTTGGTAGGGAGTCCTAATCGAGGCCTAGTTAAGAGAGAGAAAAGGCAAAAATTGATATCTCTACTCACTTTCTAATCTTAAAATTGAACATGGAGATGTAAGGACATAATGGGTCCTAGAATATTCCCTCAAATTATTGTTATAATATGTACAAATCTATATACAAATAAGTCTCTATGATTTTAGGTCTATAAGGAATGAGGCCTCATTAAGGCTTTTAATAGAGAATAAATTATTGGGGATAGTTTGAGGCCTTAAAATGGATTATTGTAGATCTGATATGAGTTTAATATTTCATACATGAATTTTGGATGAGTTGAAGAATAATAACCCAAGTTATGACACGTGTATGCAAAATTGGCCTAAGGAGATGAACAATCCTCTAGATACCTTACAAGAGAAAGAGGTGATGTTTCAAAGAGACCGTAATAGAGTTATTTGATAGGTGTCAATATCAGAGTTAATATGTAAGAGAACTTAAAATAACCATAAATAAATACACTTGTCTTTCAACATGTCAAGACAAAGGGTGGTTTCAAGAAGTTAGTCAAGGTGACAAGAAATCACTTCAACTCCCACAATAATTAGAGAGTTAAAGCATATTAAGAGTAGCTACACATGGAATCCTAGACCTATTGAGATATTTCCTTAACTCCTCTCTTATTTTAAACTCACATGGACACTTGTCTACTCTCTCTCTCTCTTATGCCCTTCTTTTCCTTTCTCTCACTTGTACTATATATTGAGCCACTTTGGCTTTGTAAATTATTCTCCACTTGAGTATGGAGAAGCCCTGATCATTCTTAGACTTTGAGAAATAAATAAAAATATGGTTTAACATATCTATGAGATTTTTCAATGTGTATTTTAGGCTATTTATCTTTCTAAGTGATATATTCTCTTCCTTAGGATTTTGTCCATGTTAGCATTCATATTCATCTTTCAAAGTCTTTTACAAGTCTCTTGAAGTGTTCTAATAAGGTTTTCATGAGTATAGTGAGTTGTCTCTCCACTAGTGTCATATTATGACATTTTTTTAGTCCTCCTATCTTAATTTTGCTTCACAAACCTCCATGATAACTACTAATGCAAGGGGCATATTTGGATTAGTGTCATGTGTAGGTTAGGCTTTTGTTTGAAGTGTAATTAAAATTGGTTGGAAGTGGTCAGGTGATAATTGGTACATCACCACATTAGCATAGGTTTACCTTAGGTTTTATCTCTCCCTTTTTATCCAAATGAGCTAGTGGTATAAGTGATGAGCAATTAAGACAAATCTAGGGATTTATCCCTTTAATCTAGAGGTTTACCTCTGCTATAGGTAAACCATAGGCATATGGGTAATCCCTTATTTCACTCAATTTAGAGAAGGCTTGAAATACCTCTCCAAGGGTGAAAAGTTGAGTGGAATTTGGTATATGATCATATTTTGATTATACAACCCAATAGTGGACCCCTTACTAGATGGGCCCACCCATGGGTTTCTATTGTATGATGGGTGCTACCTCGAGACAAGGTACACTCTACCATTGAGTATATTATAATACTTAATTGGTTGATGCCAAAAGATATTATCTAACATCCTTATAGGACTTTTTTTGGTTGGCCTAAGGATGGGAAAGAGTTAAAATGAGTTCATGTTACTTTGTGGTTGATAGATAGGTTTCTTAGTGTTCTTGAGTGGTTTTAATTTGATCGTGTTATGCTAGTTTGATATTTAATAATGTGTCCCATCAGAGGCATATCCTAGTAGCATATAGTATGATTTGGTCATAATCCAAATGATATTGTTTCCCCAAATTTTAAGGATATAACATCACTCTCATCAAGGGATATAGATCGTGTAGTGCCAATATCAAATGGGGATGATCTGGGTGTTTGGTGGTATAAACTATGTTGTATAAACTATGTCTTGTGTGTGTGTGTGTGCATTAGCATTGTTCATCACATTTGAGTATGAGTGGATGATTTATTATATTTCTTTAATTTCAATTCAACTATGAATTATGTGGGGAATTTATAATTTGATGTTTTTTATTTATTTATTTTTAATTTTTATGCAATAATTGTACACCATGGAATCCGATTGGAAATAAGAATGTCTTATTGCAATGTTTATACTGCAATTTAATATATTCTTTCTAATTTAGTTTTGGTACATCTTCTTACTACATGGAATATATATATGTCAATTCATGAATGGGTTATAAAATATTTATCTCTATGATTACCCCAAGTACGTCTATGTTAAGAGATCAATCAATAAATGGTTCCTTGGTAGGACCAATGTGACAAATATTTACTAATGTAGAGCATGTATCAAGAGATGATATTTTTCCCATGGTTTATTTCTACAAAGGATGATAGACCATTCATTACTTAGTAGTAATGTTATGGTATGTTTTTTCCTCTAAAAATGACTGATAGAAGAAGTGGAAGAAAGAAACCTTGTTGTCTAATGTTGAAATGTAATAACTCCTCTATCTACCAGTTATGTGAGCTTGTGTTGTAAAGCATAATAATTATTGTTATGATGTATTTTAATACCATGATAACTATAAAAAATTTGTCCTTTTATATTTTCAAATTTGAGAGGTGGATGATAGTAGTTTGGAGGGAGAGTAATCAACTTTTTATCCAATAATACATGCAGTATTTGATGTGGTCGATACTTAGTGTAATAAAAATAAAGTGGTTATCTCTTAATAGAAGTATATACTCTAATGGTAGGAGGAATTTGATATGTTGATACTTTCCTTTATGAATTACTTTCATTTCTTGATCTTCACTATGCATACTTGTAGATTATTTAGAAACTTATTTGGTTAATTGCTTCACTATGTGATGATTGTGAATAACACTTTTGCCTTTTGATGTGGATACATTTAATTCAATGTTGTCATTCATTATCTCACATGCCTACATGTGGACATCCATATATAAGCTATAAAATGAAGTGTAAGACATGTGAAAATATCTTTATTTAAGATGAGAAAGAATACCCCTACTGAATATGAACTATATTTCTAAATCTAAGGGTTTATATGTCAAATAATATAATGCATTCTTGAATATTATAGCATAATCGTCAATAGATTCATCATTTTTATATTTTAAGCCTTATAAATTTTCTAATGTGTATTTAGGAATATCATGCTTCTAAAAATATGAGAGGAATATATTCTCCAACTTTTTGAAAGTATGTAATAGACCATCTAGATGACTATAAAACCAATCACTAGTTGCATTTGTTAAACTTTGATGAAAACACTTTAGTAATAAGAATTTGTCCTTAGCACAATGATGAAAGGAATGTGCTTATTGGGTCAAATGGGTTAAATGGTAATCATGACCATAAAATAAATGGAGTGTAAGCATGAAACATTTGATTGGGTAAGTATATTTTTTTTTTGTGAAAAATTTGGTAAATGACAACAAATCAAGATTTCACTATAGTTTGTGAGATTGAAGTATCTCCTTTATTATGAGGGGAGGTTCCATTTATTGAAATCAATAACAAAAAACACAATTATTTACAAATTTTACAAGTTAAATGAAATCAGGGTTGGTAAAAAATCAATCTAACTGAAAACAAAGGAATATAAGATAAAATGAAGAGTCATGGGAGATTTAATAAATGCATATTTCACCCACTTATGCAATAGATTTTTTTTTTTTTTTTTTTTTTAAATTACTTTAATATATAAGACACCATTTGTACTTGGAAAAATGAGAAATACATTGACACAAGAAAAATGTATGCTCATTAAGGAAATAACCAAACACAAAGTTCAAGTAACTCCTCATTCTTGGATAAATTCTGAACACAAAGTTTCCTTCTTCTTCCTCTTCAATTTTCACAAATCATGAACATCAAAAAGAACTTTTTAAATTTCCATTTATTGTATTTATAACAAAGACAATGGGTTTACCCTTTACATTCCAAAATGACCTTTCATATTTTATTTCTTGTCTTATTCTACCTTCCATAATTTTTACTTTTACAATCATAAAATATGAATTTCCTAAAATAGAATTTTGATTAAAATAATAAAGAGGGATAGAGAACAAATTTCAATGAGAATATTTCTATGAGTTAGTAACATTGGTGGATGGGTTAACTACTATTGAATCTTCTTTGACCTAATCTTTATCACGTGTTTCCTTAAATTTATAAAATCTCTTGACTACTTCAAAAACTTCATTACTTTTTATAGTCACAACATGAAAATAATGTGTGAACCATATTTGGGAAATGAATGTCAAGGAAAACTAATATTTAAACAAATTTTCCAATTGGGTGTTTAACTCTTCTAGTAAATGTAAATTTTGCTGAGAATTTTCATTGAAGCTTTATTGAATTTGTTTTCATTTAAAAGTTCTTGACTAAATTTCGGAATTGAACTTTTAATTCATCTACAGTATGTGAAATAATTCCATTATTTATCTAAATGTTAATGTATCTCATCCAAATTAATAAAAATTAGTTTTATTTTATCTTCACCCATATCTTTACTCTCCTCCAATTATTTTATGGCTTTGTTCAAGATTTCCAGTTTCTGAAGTATACATTATTACCATTTACAATATGTGTCATCCTCTTATTTCTCAAATACTCCTTCTACCATTACTTTGGATTCCATCATATCATTTCCTTCATGTCTCCAATCACTTATTCCCATACCTTCAAGGTGGAGGTGTGGGATTTTATCTATAGATGAATATCCTATAATTATTGATTGATAAGATCTTATATCTTCATGACATATTCAATGTACTTCATTCTAGTTGTAAGGAAATCATCTACCCATGCTTCAAGAGTTTTTCCATAGGTATTATATTATTTGATCATGGCAATAAAATCCTTATTAATTCTTGGTAATTGTGTCATAGCAATAACTAACATTACTACAATAGTTTCTATTGGATGAAGTATATAATTAACATAGCTTTCTATCTATTTTATCTATCCTCTAAGTTGTTCTTAAGTCTATTTATCTTGTTCAGACCACTTAATGATCCTCTCAGTGGTTTCTTAGAGATTATGAATGTTACCTTCTCTTATTTCTTCTCAAGTGATATCCTTTTCAAGTTATAATCCCTTAATATCATTTCTTTGATATCCTTCTCAAAATTTGGTTCAACAATCTATACAAACTATGCTCTTAAAGAATCTGATACCAACCTAGAGGTGGTCTTTGATTTATTTAGTGTCAAAGTATTTAAGAGATCAACTACCACATCAAAATCTAGTAATTCAAATTCAAACACCCTTTTTATTTTCTCGATCATAGGTTGAATCCACTAAAATGAAAGATATTTAAAGGTAACTAGTTGAGTGGCTAATGTGGAAGGAGTAGGTTGATTTGGAGGAGGAGAAAATTGTAGTGACCCAAATGGAGAATGTGGATTCTCTTATTTAATATTTTTATATTGTTCCATTTCATAAGATGAGGTTATGTATTTTTTTTGGCATCTGAGATGAGAAAGTTGGGATCACCCAAGGTTTTAATTGAAGACAATAGTCTCACTGATTTCTTGGATTATTTATTTTTCCCTACTACTATATTTTATTCACATTACTTTCCCAATTGTTTATTTAGATTAGGATCCTCATCTCCACCATCACTCAAACTAGAAGATCATAAAGATTCAATAACAACCTTAGAACTACTTTTTTCAAGAACTGATGGGGGATATTGCTTTAGGGGAGCTAAAGATTTTCATCTCTTTGAGTCACATGTGGTTACTCTAGCCAGTTTTTTATCTAACCATTTATTTGTGTGAGTATATAATCTTTGTGTCCTCTATTACAAGTTTTATGGTTCTCTAATTGACTAATTAATAGTTAGAAAATGTTCATTCATGATTGTGTTGGCATATTTTTTATAGAGAAGATCTAACTTGTCATTTACCATCCTCTTTGGAACCCACTCATATTTAAATGCCTTTATTTGATATGGGGTCATCTGAATCCAATCTCTTTAGGTTACCTAAAACTCATCTACACAATCAGCTTAGTAGTCTTTGAGATGAGGTTTATCTTCATGTGAAAACCCTATACCTAGATTTTTCTTCACATACCCCCTAGTATCCATAGAGTCTCTATTGGCATAGGTTCAAAGAGTGAACTCAAAGATAGTTATTTATTGTGAACATTTACATCAGACTTATAGATGAAATGGCCAAATGTAATGGGGAATGAAACACCAAGCACATGTTTTTCTCTACATCATTTATGAATGGTTGATAATTGCCTATAGAGCTCAATGAGGATAATTTTCTCATTATCCGACCTTGGTAGTCATAAGGTATGCCATTCATAACCTACAACTCTGATGTATATATATTTTTAAAACTAAATATAGTAGCTACCATATTGGTTAACCAATTTGGCTTCTTCAACATAGATCCTCATTTCCTAATCTTATTCAAGTAATTTCACTAATCTCATTATGAATGCATCATTGACCCTATTATAGTGTTTATTGTTTTATTTTAGGGTGAGATATGGAAAACACTCAAATAATTATGTCAATTAAGTGATAGTTCCATGTTGAGATGGCCCTAGGTATACCATATAGGAGACCAAGGAGTATACTAGATAGGATGTCATGAAGAATTTCCCTAATGTTTACACATTCAAAAACTGATCATTTAGGGAATCACTAAATAATTCAACCCAATCCATAAATTACTTTCCATGAAAATTTATTTAAATTAGGAGGAACATCCAATGGTGAAAAGGTCTAGTGTCCTCACTACCTACTATTTGATTTAGTAGGGTAATTATATCTAAAATTTCCTTTTTGAAATATAATATATATAATGTCTTGGGAACCTTAGAGAGTTTATCATTTTGCGTTTTAGCTAGGAATTATTGATAGTGATTAAACACTTGGTAGGTTATTTATTTCAATGTGCCTCTCCTTAAGTTACATTGATATTAATTAACTCTTCATGGAGGGAGATTCTCAATGTCATGTTTATCTCCATTCCATCTATCTTTGCCATGATTTTTCCATATTTCAACCTAATTTCCATATCCTATGAGTTTTAGTATTTGGCATAAGTGAATAGTAAATCTAAACATTACACCAAAGTAGGAAAAGTAATTGCCTATGGAAAGTCACTCTCTACTAAGTGTTTGATTAGCATTATTGTAATTTTATAATTAAATATTTTATGGAAGTCAATAAAGTCCACATACCTAATCTAAGAATAAAAAATATCTGGCAAGTCACAATATATCACCAATAAAGGTTCATATCCCATGTATTTTAATTTCATCGTATCAGCTCTAGATTGGTTGATAACTGTCTAGCAGATAAGTGCAAGGATATCTAGTGGGTTGAGGTAGAAAATGGTTGATTGGTTTAAATAAGTGCATGGTAGTGGACATATGGTAATTTCAAATTTTATGAAAATGGATTATTAGAACAAGATCAAGATAAGGGAGTTATTGGTAAGATAAATCTTATAATGTTTCTAGAAAAAAATTGGTAGAGTTTTGTTATTATGGGGTAGAGGAGAAGAGAAATAATGAGGGAAGAGGACCAAATAATAAGTATATAAACCCTTTTTTAATTCCCCATAAGATGCCTTGGTCCCTTCATGCATGTGTTAGGTGAGGATTGATGGCCTAGCCAAGGGTCCCTCGAGGATGCATAAATGTGGATGAAACTTTCACCACATCTCACATCCTTGCACAATAGAGGGCCTAAAGGTCTAGCTAGTGGCCCCCTAATTATGTGTAGATGAAAACATGGTGAATCATGTATTTTTAATCTTTGCATGGCTAAGGGCCTATAGGTATAGCTGATGGTCCCTTAGGGATGTGCAAATACAAACATGATGAATGTTGCATTTCATGTCTCTACATAGCTAAGGGCTCGAAGGTTCAAACATCGATCCCCTAGGGACATGTTGGCATGGACATGATGAATGTTTCATGTTTTTTTGCATAGCTAATGGTGTAGAGATCCAACTATGACCTCCATAATTTTATTAATGTGATCCTTCTTAAAAAAAGTTAAGAATTTTTTTTAATTATTTGATCTCTTACACTAACATTTTTAGTAAATAATAGTTGGTTCAAGATGGGGACATGACTTCAAAAGAAGGAACAGAAGAATTATATATAACTGTAGGTTTTTAATAGACTAGTGCCTTATCCATTGGGCTATAGAGTAAAATTGAAGATTGATGGAAAGGGAACAAAATAGCGAAAAGGAAACACATGATTAGAAATAAATGTAAACATATAAATAAAAGGGAAACATACAATATAAAGGGAAATGGTAGGGGATATATTTCCATAAATTTTTATACAAATTTAGGTATTACCCACTATAGGGTAGCGACATGTGAGTACCATATCTATATGATAGATAGTACATATTTTTGCCATAGAAGTGTCAAATTTTGAAAGATTCCATCCATAGAGAGTCAAATCTATTGTGACTTCCCCTTATCTCTCTTCTTTTATCCACGCACAAGGCCATGTTACCAATCTAGAAATCATATTGTCAAGCATTTTGGTCAAATAATTATTTGACCTTCTCTTGATTAACCATGATCCTATCAACCATAGTTGTTCATTCCTCTTCAATATTAGCCAAGTACATTACTATTTTCTCTATTATGTTTTTGAAATGTTTGTCTTCATTAGTTTGCAATATTTTTAAAGATGATAATTCCATAAAAATGGAAAGTTAAGTATCCCTCCCATATAATAGATTAAAATGATACATTAAATTTATCTATTAGGAGTAATCATGTCACTCCATAATGTGTCATATAGATTTTTATGCCAATTTCATTGATTTTCATTGACCAACTTGTTAACAATGGTAGTTAAATTCTTGTTGCTAGACTTAGCTTGATAATTATCTTAAGGGTAGTAATCTTAAGAATGTGCTAAAGAGATTTCATATTCGTAACATAAACTAATTAGTTCTTTAGAGGAAAAATTGGGTGTGTTATCTATCAATATCTTCTATGGGGCATCAAATCTAGATAGGATATTTTCTTTGATGAAGTTACACACACTTTGAAAGTGGTAGACTTTACTAGAATAACCTCTATACACTTCATAAATTAGTTATTGGTGGTTAAAACATGACTGTAATTGGAATTAGAATGAGGATTTAGAGTGCAAATGAATTCCAACCCCCATTTTTGAAAGGGTTCTTAAATTATTACTAGTTTGATAGGTAAAACAAAAAGCTTTGGCCTCCCAATAGAATATTGACAAGATTCATATTTGGAAACCCATTCATGTGAATCCTTGAATAGTATGGGCCAATAATAATGAGCCTTTATAATTTTGAATGTAGTGACCAAGTATGAAATCCTCCAAGATCTTATTGGAGGTTATTTATTTATGCATCTTAGAAAGGTGACATATAAAGATATTTTATACAACATTAAATCCCAAATCACATATCTAAATACTTTTAATTTAAGACTCATCCTTTGATTTGGATTCAAGTGAGTCAAGCATTCTCTATAGGATAATAAAAATGTTATTTCTAAATACCATTCTTCAAGGGAATCAACAAAAACAACCAATGATACCCCTTCTTTTTCTTTTCTTTGAGAATGAGCACTTTTGACAATAAATTAGCAAAGGCATATCCTCTTACCAATTTTTTAGGTTTGATCTCTAGATCATATTCCTTTACATTAATGATCTAACCACCTCTCTTTAACCCAAATTATTGCTGATTGAGAATTGACTTTACTTTTGAATATGGAACCATGATGATTGTATGAGAGTTTAGAATGTATAACCTAAAATGTTTCACATCTTTGACCTTAACATATGTGTTTTTGTACTAGAGAATATTTGAGATCATGATCTTTCAATCCACAACTCATAAAGGTGAATGGGGACTCAACTCCTTCATCATTCTATTTTACTAGGATATATGATAAAGTATAATTAGAGGAGTAGCAATAAGTGATGAATTTTTTACTAAAATCTAGACACATCAAATATGGTGCTTTAGCAATTGATTATTTGATTTTATTGAATGTTTTTTTCCCATCGTTGGTCCACCTAAAGAAATATTTTCCACTCATAATTTTCATGATGTGCCTGGTGAGTTTGCAAAAGTTTGGAATGAATATTCTAATAAAATTTAATTTACCAAAGATTGAATGAGTACCAAGTTTACTAGTTGGCAAGGATAATTGTTGAATAGATTTCACTATTTTTGGATTGATTTTAGTACCTTGTTTAGATACCACATGACCTAAGATTTTGCCTTATATTACTAAAAAAATGGAATTATTTGGATTCAATTAAATGTTATGAGAATGACATATTTTAAAAACCTTCTTTATGTGTTTAAAATGATCTCTATTTTTTGAGAAAACTATGAGATCATCTAGGTAGATGACTATGATTTTTTTTATGTCACTAAATTTAAAATCCATCACTCTTTGAAACATTACTTCCATGTTGATGAGCCTAAAAGGCAATCTTATGCAGGAAAACATTCCCCAATGGGTAGTGAATATTGTCTTGAATTGGTCTTCTATGGTTACTTTGACTTGATTATACCTAGAGAAGCCATCCAACATTGACATCATTTCATCTCCTATGATAGATTACAGGATATGATCCATGATTGGAAAGGGATAATTATCCTTGACTTAGGCTTGGTTAAGATTTTGGAAATCCACACAAATTCTAGCTTGTTCATTCTTATTTTGAATTAATATGATGTTAGTTACCCATGTTGAATGTTGAATTAGAAAGATAATTCTAGCATCTAACATTTTTTTATTTCTTCATAGATGGTGCCAACAATCTTAGGTTTATAATGCCTCAAATTTTGCCTAAATGGATTAATATTGGGATTCAATGGAATTTCATGCTACATGCTTTTTGGTTTGAAATATTTCATATCTACATAACTCCAAGAAAACACATCTTTACATAATTTAAAGAGAGCAATAAACCTTCTACACTCTTCTTTAGAACAACATTTTTTGATATTCACATACCTTGGTTCTTCCTCACCAATGTTTACTTTCTCATATTCAGGATATTCTTAAGGGTGTTCTTAAATTTTCCATTTAAAATACCAGACATGTTTGTCAAACATTTATTCTAAAAAAATGAGACCTTTTGGTATCTTATTTCCTTTCAACTAAATAACACTGCCTTTAGGTGGATCCTTTTATATATATGGCATTGATGAATCGTGTTCTCCTTTATCTTCTAAGATAGAGTATTCTCTATATATATCTAGAATTTCATTGAAGAATAAATTTATGAAATTATCCTTCTACTCCAAGAAAATAATGATTTATTCATCATTATTGAAAATTTGCTAATTTTGATGTTGTCTGTCACATTGAGATGGTATATCATTTCAATAACATACCAATCTTAGTTGATATCTAATGGGGGAATCATCAAGGAAGAAGAGATGGCCAATGCATCTACTTTGGAATTTTATACTCTAGGAAAAACATTTATAAATAAATTTTTAAATGCCTTGATATTGTCCAAAACTCTATTTTAGTAACATTTGAGCCTATCATTTCTAACTTGATATTGGCATCATAGTTTTTTAACAATTAATTTGGCATCACCTTAATATTAGAGGTTTTGAATACCCATTTCTTCTACTTCATGTAATATTAGTATAAAATCCTTGTATTCAGGAGTATTATTTGTACATTCAAATTGGAATTTATATGAGAAAGTAAAAGGTTCTTTGTGTGAAAATATTAACAACACACCAGCTCTTGAACCAGTGGTTAAGCAAATTCAATAAAATTATAGACTCTAGACATCATTAAAATAATCTTCTATCAATTTTAGGAGTTATAGTTTTTTCTAACATCATCATATAGGTTCTAGGTCTAGTTTCTTCATATAATATATCTACTTTTAGATCATTAGATTTTGTACTAGGACTTTGGATTTTGGCTCTGGGAGTAGATTTTCATTAATTCCTTTTACTAGAATTATAGCTTGAGTCTAATTGAGTTTGATTTCTCCCCTAATATCTTTGTAAAAAGAGCTACTCAACAACATTCCATAGTTTGGAGTAATGTAAAACACTAATATAGTCATCTTCATCCTCTTTTTTGCAAAGGCAGTTAAGGAAACCTATGAATATTTTATCTATATGATCAATGGAACTTACTTTGCTTCCATATTGAAATAGTGCCTAAAGGTTTTGGTGACATTTAGCCCCAAGGCATGGGCCACCTTCATTGGTATGACATTATTAGAAGCCCCTGAATCAATTATGTAATTATTTAGTTTATAACCACCAATAAAAAGAGATATGTATAAGGGCTCAGACCTCTCATTACCTAGGGTAGTGATGGCTACAATATTTTACAAATCAAAATCAACCATCATAATTTATGCTCCATTAATAAGGGTACTAGGACCTATTCCTTTAATAAACTTTATCAACCTATCTAACTATTTAGGATTATTTTTGAGATATTTAGTTTGATAAATTTGAACCTTATTTTTATTTATGTGATCAATTATATCAAATGACAAGTTGGAAAGTTCTTCATTTGCAATCAAATGAGGAATATTTGAACTGTTAGACTTTTTTGGTTATTTATCTTTTGAAAAAAATGACAATAGGGTACCTATATTGAGAATAAATTTAGGGCTTGTTTTATATTTAGGAATTTTTTGGCCTCTGGTTTATCGATGTCTCTATTATTTTATAAAGCCTTCATCTTTTCATTCTAAACTTGGATGAACACTGTATAAGATTGAATATTCATATCCTTGACACTTTCTTCATAATCATAAATTTTAGATTCATACTCAAAATAACCCATAATGGATTCACCATCAGTTTCCTGGATTTTAGGATTAGAGATTCCTAAAACACTCTTTCAGTGGTTCTTCGATTGTATAGAGTTGTAACATTATTGAATTTTTTTGTAAATTTGAACAATCATGATCATTAGTGGTGTGAAAAATACAAGATGAATGAATAAGAGTTGGAGTTACTTTAATAATGAGTTAAAGATTTGGAGAAGGAAATCTAGATTAGACATTGCCATGATATAAAACAAAAGGCCTCCTATGTATATCTTTATATGGAGCATTTTAAGATTGGGGAATCTACTTCTTCAAAGCCAAAATGTCATTTTTTAATTTATAAACAAGAGGACCAACTGAATTATGTTTTTTTATTTTGAAGTCATCTTCCTTCTTCTTTCTAACCATTATCATATCATATTTAATTTTAGTGGTTTGGATTTGTGCTTTAACCAATGTTGCTAGATGATTTCCTTGCAAGAAGGAACTTACTTCAGGTACTTAATAATTGAGAAATAAATATTTTTGATTTTATATTGTGGGCATCATAGCTTTAGGTATTTTATGTACCAACTTGTTAAAGCAAGCTATGAAATCCCTCATAGGTTCATGGGAATTTTTTTTATATGAGACAACTACACCAAAAGGTAATGTTCATCTTTGGTAGGTTTGAACCTCTTCTCAAATTTTTCTCTCATTGTTTGCCAATCTAGGATGGAAGTAGTGGGAAGATGATGGAACCACTCTATGGCCCCTTCAACTAAAGTTTGCATGAAAAATCTAACCAATACATCCTCATGTTCAACACTGAGGATGCTACATCTAGAAAACAAAGCTTTGATATGTTCATCAAAATATTATCTCCCATCTCCAATGAATTTAGGGAAATTCTTCCTTGAACCCTTTGGCAGCTTATGAAGTTGAGCACCTAAATACAATGGACCTATAAGATCACCCCACGGTACAAAAACAACCATATTTATGTGGCTAAATAATTTGGAAATAAATATTTATGGTAGACATAAGGTTCTACTCAAAGGTTTTACTTCTTTTATTCTTTTTGGATAAAGTTTGAAACTATATTTTTCTTATGAGTCAAATAATGCATAAGATATTCCTCTCTTATTTGTGGACTTTATATATATTTTATCAGCTAGGATGCTAATTTTTTTTAAGGAGACCTGACTATTATTCTTCTATCAAAAAACATGACTATCCTTTGAGAAAAATCATCACATTTCTCTTATTCATCTATTATTATTATGGATCTTTAGAACTTGAGATTATATACATGATGGTTTTAAGCAAACTATCATAAATCAGAAGAAATATCTAATTATGTAGCTTATGTCTAGTCAAGATTTGGTTGAATGGCTAGATTTGGGTTTTTAAAAATAGTCATGCAAATAATTATTATTTTAAAATAGTGGATTTCACATGAGGTATAAAACATTCCCCATGGTGGGCACCAAAAACTATTTGTGAAATATTTGGTAAATGACAACAAATAAAGATCTCACTATAGTTTACAAGATTGTATTTTTCCCTCTATTATGAGGGGAGGTTCCCTTTATTGAAATCAATAACAACAAACACAATTATGTAAAATATTTACAAGTTAAATGAAAGCAGGATTGGTAGAAACTTGATCTAACCAAAAACAAAGGAAACATAAGAGAAAAGGGAGATTCACAAGAGAGTGAATAAACATAAATTTCACCCATATAAGTAATAGATTTATATTAAAAATAGAAATTTAATTTAAGATACTAGATATTATTCATGCTTGGAACAATGAGAAATACACTAAAATAAGAAAAATGTATGCTCATTAAGTAAATAACTAGACATAAACTTCAATTAGCTCCTCGTTCTTGGATAAAGACTGAACACAAAGTTTCCTTCTTCTTCCTCTTTAAGTTTCATAAATCATGGACATAAAAATCCCATTTTAAATTTTAATTTTTTTTATTTATAACAAAGGTAATGGGCTAACCCTTCACATTCCAAAATGACCTTTCATATTCTATTTCTCATCCTATTCTACATTTCATAATTTTCAATTTTACAATCAGAGAAAAAGAATTTCCTAAAATAAAATTTAGATGAAAATAGGAAAGAGAGATAGAGAACAAATTTCACTAAGAAACTTTTTGTGATTCAGAAATAATGGCAAATAGGTTGACTACTACTAAATATTTTTTGACTTGATCTTTATCATGTGTTTTCCTAAATTTTCATAATCTCTTGAATGATTCAATAGCTTCATATCTTTTTAGAATCACAACATGATGACAACATGTGAAACATATTTGGGAAATGAATGTCAAAGAAAACTAAGCTTTAAACAAAATTTCTAGTTGGGTGTTTAAAACTTCTAGTGAAATATGAATTTTGTTGAGAGTTTTCAGTAAAGATTTATTGAATTTGCCTTCATTTAAAAGATCTTGTTTGACTACCTTTTGGAATTGAAATTTTAATTCATATTTAATATGTGTTGTAGTTCCATTTTATATATATAAATTGTAATGGATCTCATCCTAGATTGATGGAAATTAGTTTTATTTTATCTTCACCCATATCTCTACTCTCCTCCAATATTCTATGGCCTTGTTCAATATTTTCATTTTCTAAATTATACATTTTTCCCATTTATAAGATGTGTCATCTTCTTATTTCTTGAACACTCCTCCCTATACCATTACTTTGTATTCAATCATGATCATTTACTTAATTTCTCTAATCACTTCTTCTCATACTTTCAAGGTAGAGGTGTGTTCTTTGATTTGTACATGAATATCCTACAATTAATGATTGGTAATATCGTATATCTTCATGACTTATTCAATGTAATTCATTCCATTTATAAGGAAATCATCTAGCCATGCTTCAAGATTTTTGCCATAGGTATTTTATTTACTAATCATGGTAACATCATCCTTATTTATTACCAGTAATTGTGTCAAATCATCAAATGTCGGTACTATAGGAGTTTCTACTAGATGGAGAAAGTAATTAACATAGCTTGGTAGTTTTTTGATCTATCCTCTAATTTGTTTTTGAGTCAATTCATCTTGTTCAGACCTATTAATGTTCCTCTTAGTGGTTTCTTGAATATTATGAATTTTACCTTATATTGTTTCTTCTTCAAGTGATATCCTTTTCAGACTATAATCTCCCATCATCATTTCTATGATGTGTTTCTCAACATTATGTTTATCAATCTCTACAAACTATGTTTTGGAGGAATCTAATACCAACCTAGAGGTGGTATTTTATTTATTTGGTGATAGAGTATTCAAGAGATCATATACCACATCAAAATATATCAATTTAGATTTAACCACCATTTTTATTATCTAGAGCATAGGTTACATCCACTAAAATGAAAGATCTTTGAAGGTAACTATTTGAGTAGCTGATGGAGGAGGAGTAGGTTGATTTGGAGGAGGAAGAGGAACTTTTGGGGACCTAAATGGAGAATTTAGGTTCTATTCTTCAAAAAATTTATATTGTTCCATTTCAGAAGATGAGGCTATGTATTATTATGTAATATTTGGGATGATCATGTTGGGATCACCCAAGGTTTCAGTTAAATACTATGGTCTCATTGATTTTTTGGTTTGATTATTTTTCCTTACTATAGGATTTTATTCACATTTATTTCCCAATTGATTCTTGTGATTAGGATTCTCATATCCACCATCATTCTAAGACTACTTTCTTGATCCTCATATTCATAATATAGCACCAACAAAGGTTCATATCCCATGTATTTGAATTTCATCTTTCTAGCTCTATATTTGTTGATAACTACCTCGTATAAAAGTGCAAGTATATCCAATGGGTTAAGAGGTATAAAATTTTGGATTAGTTTAAATAATTTTAGGGTCATGGATATATGACAATTCCAAATGTTATGAAAATTTATTCTCAGAACAAAATCAAGATGAGGGATCTATTGGTGAGACAAATCTTACAAAGTTTTTGGAAATAAATTGGTAGAGTTTCACTATTATGGGGTAGAGGGATAGAGAAAAAATGAGGTAATAGGACCAATTAATAATTATATAAACATTTTTTTATTCCCCCTTATATTACTTAGTCACCATGCATTCATGTCAAGTGAGGACTGACTATCTAGCTGAGGGTCACTCAGGGACATGCAAACACAGATGCAATTTTCCCCACATCTCACATATCCACTTAGTTGAGGGAAAGGAGGTATAGTTAGTGGTCCCTTGAGGATGCATGTATGTGTATGTGACTAATTACATATTTCACATCTCTATGTTGTTGAGGGCCTAGAGGTTTGATCGACAATCCTCTGAGGATGCACAGATATGAACATAGTGAATGTTGTATTTCATGTCTCTGTATGGCTGAAGACCTAAAGTTTTAGCCAATATTCCCTTGAGTATGTGCATGCATGGATGTTATGAATGGAATGTTTCTCATTTTTTCATGGCCAAGGGACTAGTAGTCTAGTCGTTACCTTTAGAATTTTGTGAACATGGTCCTTGAAAATTTCTAGGTAAGATTTTTTTAGTTGTTTGATCTTTTACACTAACATTTTTAGCAAATAACATATTCAAAAAAATTATTATAAGAGTTTTATATTCTATAATATTATCATGAATAATCTCATCAAATGATAATACTTAAAAATTTAGGATGTTTTTGGAGATATCACACAACATTCATTAGGGATACAATATGACTATTAAGAATGTGGGGAGTATGGGTAGACTCACGTATGGGTTATAATGTGCTAGCTATTTGAAACATAGTAATAATGGGCTCATTAAAACTATAATTACATTATAAGTTGGCATCGTTAGATGTTATATAAGTAGTTGATAAAGGATCATTCATAGTATATGATGTATGTAAAGAAGTAATTATATCATTTTGAACATCACAAAGATTAGTATGACTATTATGTAAATAATCATTACATATGAGTTCAATTGACATACCATGCATAACATGTTGGACAATGACTTGACTATTTTAATCTTCATTATATGAGATAAATGAAATTTCACTTTTTGGGTTACTATGAATCAAATAACTATAAGGAGAAAACATTATATGAAAGTATTATTCTTTGTCACTATGAAAAATGTAATTATTGTCATTCCAAAAATTTATCACAATCATTTGATTCATTTTCACATGCATCATGTATAATAGTTTTAATATTGATATAATTTTCATATTTCCATTTGAAAAAGGAGAGGGATTAAATATTGACACACATTTGTATCATTTGAAGTTTTGAGAGAGAGAAACATCTTCCATTTTAGCATTTTATAAAAAATGAAAATAATATTCAATTGTTGTAACATTATCAATATTTGGTAAATAAGAAATACACACATGATGTGCATCATTGGGTAAAGTATATTCAAATTTTTGTACAGATACATCATGTGAAGGCTCTATGTAATTAAAATGACTATGATGAATATTTTTTATAAATTTATGGAATAAATATCATAATCATAATCATAATTAGTGATAATGGTGTGTATATATATATATATATATATATATATATATATATATATATATATATATATATATATATAATCATTAGTATTTGCACTTACATTAACTTGATCATTTTTCCATTAATTAACACAGCTATAAGAAAAATAATAATAGTTATTAAATTTATTATTAGCTATTAGATCCTTATGAGCAATGCATTTATCATCAGAAAGATTGAATATGAATTCTAATGGATGAGGCTCCTTAAGTTCTTCATTATGGGGAATCTTTTTGAATATTTTAAATATAAACACACTCAAAAGTACAAGCATAAAGGCTAGGGAAAGAAATAGAACAAACATCAACTATGCTAAACCCATAAAAAATTAGATTTGGAAAAATAAATGCAGTAATCTAAAACTATAGAAAGTTGAAAACCTAAGCAAAGCTAGGGTTTGGCTCAATTAGAATTCAGAGGTTGATTTCACTAGAATTTTTTAATCTAAAATAGTCTTTTAGAAAAATACCCTATAGAAATAAAAATTTAAATGTATTACTATAATAATCAGATCTAGGAAATATAATACAATATTTTTCATAAATTAATTCAAACATGTGAAATAAATACAATCAATAAAATATGCAACTAAGGGTTAAGAGAGCATATCTTATTTTCTAATCTATTATATATCATCACAGTCATCTAGATTTATCATATTCTTGTAATGTATCCCTATGTTTCATTCATTCTATGTTTTTCCTCTTTTTTTGGCCTAGACATTAGTGTCAATGTTAGTGTCTTGATTTTAATGGTTATGTCCTTGTACTGTATCCAACTCAAATTCTTATAAGATATGTGAATGTACCTATGTTTCATGTTTATACCTAAATTTATGATTATATTATACGTGATCAACCTATGACAATAAAACTCTATTTTATTACCTCTTTCATATATGTGACTCGATAAAAAAGAGTTATCATCTGAGTAAAGCTAACCCTAGTAACCTTATTGTTATTAAGTGCTACCTACATAGCCATATACTCTAAAGAGGGCCTCAAACTATTATGTAGTTATCCCTCTTAGGTATATGTGTTTAATGATTGTTATAAGTTTGGATTGCACCTTTGAGGTAATGGTGTTTTAATCCTACCTCATCCAATAGATACAATGGGATCACCTCTAAGTGTGGGTGGCCTAGTTGATAAGGTGAACCTCTAGTTTTGGGGCTAGCTCCAATGGTGCATCAATTACATATTAGTTCATAAAACCTATTGATTTGATGATGATAAAGGATAAAGAGATGTATGAAACAAAACCTAAACTAATGGAGGTGATGTAACAACATGGTTTATCCACTCTAATTGAACCTTCAAAAACACTTATGAATAAAACAAAGATTAATGATTAGATCACCTTCTCCTAAAGGATCCTAAACATCAATATTTCATATGGAAGATATGATAAATTGATGTAACTTGATGATGGTGAATGAGAGGTCTATTTTCATGACACTACAAATCATGTTCTGCTACAAGCACATAAACTAACACTTATACACACCATATGACCTGTTTAGGAAATCTCCTAGCAATTAGATGAGAACAAAGACCTACAAAAGAAGATAAGACTCAACAGTGATGAAAATAAATAAGCATAGAACACACTAAGATAGTAAGATAATATAAGCCAATCCTTATATTCATTTAAAAGGTTTACAAGGTATAATTTAGGTAGAGTTTCTTCATGCCCAATTAAGGGATGCACACGATGGCCTTTTTACCTCAATTTATAGAACAAGAGAAGGTAAAGAGAGGATAATCTAGAGTTTAAGTGTGGATAATAGGTCATGATGACCCTCATTAACTTAATCAATAGTTATAATCATCAATAACAACTCCATGATCTCTCCATCCATTTCCTTAACTATATGATAGTCGTCAATGAGAGTATGACATAGGAAGTGGTCTAGTAGAGGCTCCTTCAATCCGTGTTGACTCAATTCATAGAATGATCACACCAATATAGTCAAATCCCTCTCCTTTTAATTGTTACAAATGTATAAATGTGGTCTATCTTAGCCTCCATGAATGATTAAGTAGCCTACTTTCCCCTTGTGCTTGTTGACTATGTCTAAAACTACCTAATCCTCCATAATGGATAGGAAATGTACCTACTCACCTCCATGAAGTAGTCACAAGGATTTTATGGCCCTAAATTTACTCTCTCAATATCCCTCTACACCAATACTTATCTTCTCTTGTTGACCAAATAAGCTAACTAGGTAACTAGGCCTAGTTACTTGACTTTAGTTCTCTTGAGTGATCATAATACCTCCATATGATCTAATTACACCTATTATAGACATGTTTAGGACATAATAAATGTTTGATGTTATGAAATTTGGATTGTATCATTCATATTATTCTTGACCTCTCAAGGTGACCTTGTTTCTCCATCATAAACACATCTAAAACTATTGTTTCACTAAAATTTTTCTATTTCAAGTCTAAAGAAAAATAGAAAAGAATGTTAGGGATAAGTGATTAGAATGAACCTATATTGGTTTTCAAATCATATCCAAACCTTATGAGCACTCCTCTTTGGATGGGGAGGACTACCTGCAAGTAAAAAAGCACTATAAAAAAATGTTTGTTAGTAGATAAATGAGTGGGATACCAAGTTACGCACTTATTCCAGGAAGTGTGAAACATCTTTAGAGATGATAGTCCACTTTTGAGAGATAAAAGAGTAATAAATAACTAAAAAAGAGGTAAAGAGAGACTAAAAGAGAAATAATGTTACCATTATTTGTAACTTGAGTGTAGTAGAGAGTGACAAGGTGCAGGTGGTTGTATTTGTTTTTATTTTAGAAAGTGTTTGGGTAGGTTTTTGGAGAGGTTAGGAAATCCATAGTCACTAACATTGATAAGGAGGTGAATAATATCGGTTATGTTACCAAGGTTGATGGGTGAAGGTGACTGATGTTGGTTAGTTTATCGAGGTCAGTAGGGGTAATAATTACCTAAAGGCTTGCAAAAGGCTTTTTTGGGTCTGGGAAATGGTTTTGATCAGGTCTGGGAGGCTAGGAAGAGTTATGTGAGAGAGAGAGTATGATTTGGGTAGATCTAGTTAGAGTTTTGGTGTGTCAAGTCAAGGGGAAATAAGTAGGGAAGCTTTATAACTCATGGGGGTTTAATCAAGAATGTGTAAAGAAATGAATAGTAGATATGGATTAAATGCTTAAAAGACCTAAAAAATAAGTGATGTACTTAGCTATAATGGTGACTGAATGATAAGTGCTAGATTGATGGCTCCTATTAGGTAGTCTAAATTGATGCCCTAAATAAAGAGAACAAGTGGGTGCTACTAGTCCTCAAGAGCTTGGTTCTTGATCATGATTGACTTATGCAAGATAATAGTAAGCTAAGATGTCAAAATTTGAATGATGAGAGCTTTAATGCAAGTAAGAATGAATTTTCTTGCTTTCTACTAACTTAAACATTAGGTTAGAGTTTGGATTATATCACCAATGTCAGTGATCCTATTGACATCAGCTGTGGGTTGACTAATGTTGATGGCCCTAGAATAGGTAAAACTTACTATTTTTGGTTTATTTTCTATTTCTCTTCATGCCAAGTGTGGCACCCATTACAAAATAGTAAAAATAAGAGGTTAAAAAGGAGGTAGTTGATTAGAAATTTAGTTTTTAAGTGAGAATAAGTCTTGGGTAGTTAGGATGAGGGGACCAGGTCTTAAGGTGACTAATTAGGTGAGAATTAGTCATAGGGTGAGGTGGCAAGGTAAGGTGGCAAAAAGGGTTTTTAATTAACTTAATTAAGTATTTTAAATTAATTAAATTATTGAGGGGTAAAAGTATGGGTTAGAGATGCTAATTATTATTATTAAAAAATGGGCTAAAAGGGGTTTCAACACAAGGAATTACGCATGTGTGTGTGACATAGTTTTGGTGTCTACATTTGATCCATTTTATCTTATAACTTGTACTAAAAAGTTTGCAAGACAAAAACAAGAGTTAGGTGCTCCAAGTATTGGATGAGGTATCCTGCCTCAAAATGGGAATCGACATAGGAGAAACTAGAATCAGGTACTAGTTTGATAAAAAGGTAATTGGGTGAGTGGTGGAGAATTGAGTATCACTTTGTGTGTGTATATTAGTATGAGCTATAGTTGATAAAGTCAAGAATAGGAAAGGTTAAGGAGTTATCTCAGATAGAAATAACCAAAGCATATCTTGTAAGTGATAGCTGTGAAGGTCAAAATAGTCAAAGTTGTAGCTCCATTGGTCTATGATGTAGGAAGTGCCCCTAGGAAACACATAAGGGTTGTAGGTGACATGATGAACTTGGTTACCATCCAAAATACATAATATACATATGTGCTTATAATAAACAACTATAATAGAATAACATAAGAGATCAAGACAAGTAATGTAAGGTTGATATAAAATGGTCAATGAGTGAGGTGATATTCATGATATCCAAGCAAAGTCATCATGAGGGAGATTTAAGTGATCTCCAAGGGTGGTTGTCATGGTTGAGGAGATATATGTGATCTATATGTTGGTGGTCATGGTTAGGAAGATATACTTGATCTCCAAATTACCCTAGAGTATTAATAAAGTATAAAAAGTTGGGGTTATTTGTTGGGGAAAACATTAATTCAATGGTGCCAATGTTAGTGACATTGCTGATATCAATAATAAATAATATTGACATCAGTATATTAGGGAAATATTATCCATGTTAGTAGGTATAATTTTTGATGTCAGTGGATTAGGTTAAGCATGTTGATGTTGGTGGTTGACCAGACTTGACAAGAGGGGGTTTAACGGCTGACCCAACTCATTTACAACTTGTTACTGGAGAAAAATAGATCTATGAGAGTGACTACGATGGTAGAGCAAGGAGGGGAACTAAGAGAGCAATGCTAGAAAAAGATCTAGTTGTGTTATCCCATAGGGTTAGAGAGATGAGGTAAGAGTCTCTACAAGTTATTTTGAAACTTGATTTGGTTATTCTGAATTTTTAGGCTAATTTAGAGGTGGGGGATAGAAAAGGTTAATAGAGGGGTAGGAAATGGGGTAGGGTAGTTTTTTAGGTTAAAATTGTAGCTTTATACATGGGTCATTTGGCCCTAGGGTTGAACTAGTCATCAACATCGATCAACACAACACCAAGGTTGGTAGGTGTGTACCGATGTTATCCAACACTTATGCCTATAAAGCACTGATGTCAACATTAAAGCCAACACTAGTTACTATGAATAAATATAAAAATAAGAGAAAGGGTTAGTTTGGATCCCTAGTGTAAGTAGTCAACTAGCCTAATGGCTGAGCTAGCCTCAGAAGACCCCATGTTGATTGAGTGTTGCCTACATAGCCCAATTTAGGGCCTCAAGCCAATGTAGTTCTCCTAGAGCCTAGAGAAAAATATCTAAGGTATGGTTTAAAAAGAGAGATTGAGATAGGTTAGAGGACCTAGGGTTTAAAATATAGGGCATAAGGTTGAGGGGTAGGTATATAAGCCATGAATCTTATAGTTATGATAGGCAATGGGCCTAGGGTGGAGAGAGAGAGGCAATGAAGCCTAGGTTAGAGAGAGAGAGGTAGTGAATTCTAGGGTAGAGAGGGGACATTAGGGTAGATAGTTAGGTGGGTATATGGCTGAGCTAACATTAGAAGACCCCATGTCAATTGAGTGTTACCTACATATCCCAATTTAGGGCCTTAGACCAATGTAGTCCTCCTAAAGAAAAGGGAAAAAGGAAGTAATAGATTATATTAGAAAGTATGTGACTTGATTTGTGTGTGTATGGATGTAGGCAAGGATGGAGCTGACATTATGGGATCATCTACTAAGGCTTCTGACATGAATGATGAGGGATGTCACCCCAGATGAGTGGGAACATATGGCTACTATGGGGTTAGGAGTGCGATGATATTGTCGAGTTAGTCCAAATGTGAGTCTTATGATAACATTGATTGAGAGGTGGTATCATACCAATAACACCTTCCATATACTAACTAAAGAGTTGATAGTGACTTAAGAGGATATCTATAGGATTTTACAGATACCACTAATGGTGAGGAGCTCTTCACATGCTTGAGAGAGGAGCATGATAACCACATGGTGGAATTATATGGTGAGCATATTAGTGAGGTGAATTATCATTCAGTAAGTTTCACTTATGATCCATTATATATGGTCAATGAGGAGCATCATCAACTGAGTATCTTAATGATGATTAGGATCATAGTGTATGCATTGTTAGATGTAGATGGTGGCAGATTTTTGATTGCATTGATAGGTGTGATTGTACAAATGGTTGAGTAGTAGACTATTTTTTCATGGGGTCCATTATTTTTAGCATAGTTATATAGAGAGTTATGGGATTTGAGACTGCAATGGTGATATAGTTTGTGTGTCATCCATCTACTACACTATTGGGTATATGATCACATCATGGTGACATGACCATTGGGGTTACTTACCATGATTCTAGCTAGATTTAGGGTTGGTTTTAGATGGTAGAGAGAGGGCATGGCATAGACCCAAGTGGATGGCATAGTGCATGACATTGCCTATTATAGGTGCATGATTGAGGGTTTGATCCCTATAGATATTTTAATGAGACCTTACCTAACATACCCCATATTTAAAGGATAGGCACAATAACTAGTTGGATTATAGATCTCACTATGGGTTAAGGGGAGACAAGTCAGTGAGTTGGAGATGGTACCCATGGCATGGGTCAGGAGGTAGTTTGGTTTACTACAAGATATACTACCTATCTTCCCTTGATATAAGAGGGATGACATAGAGGAACTCCTACCACTACCCTAGGAGATAGATGGGATAGATTTTGAGGAGCTACCAATAGGGCTAGGTGTTGGAGATCTAGGGTGCATAATGGCATATATAGCTTGGCGGGTAGGTTTACATCTCACGGTGGAGTTTAGGAGGCCACCACCAAATTTATAGGGGTTGGTGATAGAGAGGGATGCAACTGTAAAAGCATGATATGTAGCAGTGCGCTAGAGATTACAAGAATAAGTATTAGCCTTACATGGGTAGGTGGTGACATTGTAGGGCCAGGTTGAGGCACTATAGGGCCAGGTTGAAGCACTATAGGGCTAGTTCAAAGTGTTATAGGGTTAGGTGACTATAGTGATTGTAGAGAGGGATAACATGATAGTAGTAAGTTAGGCTTCTCTTCCTCTTCCACCATAGGGAATAGTATAGGCTAGGCCATTAGCAGGTGCTATGGGACCACCACAGACTATATCTTTGGTAAGATATACTATTGCCCTTGATGAGATTGCCTATTATGAGAGGGTCATCAAGGAGTTTCCATAGATTTAGAGATACTCTAATTTTAGAGAGTAGGAGAGATAAGTGACATGGGCCATGGCTTCTAGCTCATGTAGATGTAGACAAGTGGAGAGTGGTGATGACACTACTTCACGACCACATGAAGAGCCTCGAGGACTCTAAGCATTAGAGTTTGTGTTTTTTTTACATATGTTATGCATACACCGGCCTGCAAGCCAAATATGTGTGATGTATATTTTGAGAGAGAGATGATATTACGATGTATTGATGGACATGTTATTGATCATATATATATATATATATATATATATATATATATATATATATATATATATATATATATATATATATGTATATGAAATGTTTATTTATTATGATTGTGATCATGATGATGTTGATTATTTAATGTTATGTTAATTTTGATGTTAATTTTGATCATGTTAGTTGAGTTAGACTATCCTTTCCCATATATGTGATGGTATATGCATAGTTGGTTTGTTAATTTCACCTTAACACTTTTCCATATTTTGTGATGGTGTATGATTAAAATGAATAGGTTGGTTATGTTAGTTTATTTTAGCATTTTTCCATATTTGTGATGGTGTATGCATAAAATAAATTAAGTAGGCTTTGATAGTATTGGTATGATGTTTTTTTCCATCTAAATAGAGAGATCAACATGTGATGTGGATGAGAAAATAAAGAGGTAGAATGATCATGCACTAGCAAAGACCATAATTAGAACATAAATAGGCTCAAGAAAATGAGCCTCTTTCATGCCTTATATCTTTGAACCATTGTGTTTGTTAGAGAAGTGTCATGTTTACCTTATGTTAAGTGAGCTTCACAATCCCTTGATAGAGTATGAAGGAAAAAAGGGTAAAATAAGGGAAATGTTTTGGGTAGCATAACCTATGAAGTAAGGATGATATATCTCTATTGTGGGTGACCCAAGAGCTACTATAGGCAAGTTCATGACTTAAAGTTCTTTTTTTTGTGTGTAAGCTAATCAATGCAAGAAGCCTATAATGGGATTTTGTATGGGTTAAGGTCATATAAAGTTGATCAATATGAGAAGCTTTTTTTATTTGTATTTACCTTTGAGAGCAAATATTGGCTTAGCCATCCTTCAAAGGAGTGGTCTAAGTGTTTGTTTTTAAGTTTAAATAGATATCCTTCAAGGGAATAGTCTATTGATGGTAGCAAAGAGAAGTTATGTAACTGTCCTTCAAGGGAACAGTCTATGTTGAGAAGCATGACTTGAGAGTTTATAGCTTGTCACATATCCTATTTTTTTAAGATTTTAGTCATGGACAAGACTATAGAGGCTTTGGAGTTTTCACTTTGAGGTCAAAACCATACCACTACGTAAGTTAACTAAGTGTATAGGAGTAAGGGTGAAGAGGAAGGGAAATGAATATAATAGGGATGCTCAAGGGATGAGCTCAAGTTAAAAACTAGGTTAAGTGATGCTTCATTAAAAAAATAATGGTCATAGGTGTAAGGCATCTAAGGCTCAAGTTTTGGCCTTCCTTTGAAATAAAACAAGTGATAAGTTACTAAGCCATACTTGTGAGTTATGATATAGGGTCCAAGCAAATTAGGAGCAAAATTACCCCATTTGCTTTTATCTATTTTTATCACATGTTGATTTTATTTTAAGATATCTCTAATATTGAATTCTAGCTCTTTGAGGTTTTTGTTATAAGCATATTTGATATGCTCTTGATAGATTTGGAGGTAGTTGAGGGCTATGAGACGGTGCTCATTAAGCAATTCAAGTTGAGCCAAATGTTCTTGGTGAAAGTCATCATTAGTAAGTATGTCTCATAGATAAATATGAAGAGAAATAATTTGAACCTCAAGAGGCAAAATAGCCTCCATCCCATATACAAAGGAAAAAGGTGTAGCACCTGTAGGGGTTTGAATGCTAGTGCGATAAGCCCATAAGTAAAAGGAATGTGTGTGTTCCAATCTTCACCCATATCATTGACTACCTTCATGAGAATTTTGGTCAATGTTTTATTAAAAGATTCTAATTTTCCATTTGCTTGTGGATAGTATAGTGATGAGAAGCTTAATTTGATTCCAAATGTATCACAAAGATTTTGAATAGTCTTGTTTTTGAAATATTTTTTGTTATCTATTATAATTTTATGGGGAACACTAAAATGAGAGATGATGTGATGGTTGGTGAATTCAAAAAAAAAATTAGCTTTAGTGGAGATGAGAGGGATAGCCTCAACCCACTTGGTGAAGTACTCAGTGGCTGTAATGATAAAACAATGATGGAGGGATGAATGAGGGCCAATCTCCCTAATTAGATCTAAGCCCCATTGGGAGAAGGTTCAAAAGTCTTTGGTGACTTGTAATGCATGAATTAGAATGTGAATGAGGTTAGCATGTTGTTGACACTTAATGAAATGTCAAACATAATTAGCATAGTCTTGATGAAGTGTGGGCCAATAATAGCCAAGTCGAAGGATACAATTGGTAATTGTGTGACCATTGAAATGTCCACCACAAATTCTATCATGGACTTCCTTAATAGCAAAGGGAGTCTTGGTACTAGTGAGGAATCTAAGAAGAATACCATCAAAACCTCACTTGTAGAGAAGTACCCCTAGCATAGTGTAATGAGTGGCATGTTTTATGAAGGCACGTCTCCCATTTTTGGAGAGATCATGAGGGGTAATAGAGAAGGAAAGATAATATGTGAGTTGTGTGTACCATAGGTCATGTGGGTTAGATGTTAAATTTTTGATAAAGAGGATGTTAGTTGATACATAGGAGATTAATGTTAAGTGATACATTGTAACATATATTTTTGAGGAAGAGGATGAAGAGGATATGTGTGAAGCAAGTGAAGCCATTATGTCAGCAAACTTGTTTGTAGATCGAGGAATAGTTTATAAGAGATAAGATTCAAATGATCCTAAGAGCATATCTACATGATGTTTATATTAATATAGAATTTCATTTTTTCATATGTAGGAACCATTAACTTGGTTAACCACTAGTTGAGAATCACTAAAAATGGTTATGGATTTGATACCTAAGAAGAGAGCTATTTGAAGTCCTAGCATCAAAGCCTCATATTCAGTAATATTGTTAGTGCATTCAAAATCTAGTTTAAATGAAAAAGGCATAGCATCACCATTTAGAGGAATAAGAATGACTCATGCACCCCCACCATATTGACATTTAGATCCATTGAAGGACATCATTATTTGATAGGAGATGTCATCAGTGGAGAGCGTTATAATGGATTCATCAGGGAATTCAAGGTTTGAAGGTTGATTATCAGGTAAAGGGGAAGTAACTAGCTGGTCAATGATTATTTTCCCCTTAATATAATTTTGTTGAATGAATTCTAAGTTAAATTTAGCAAGAAGAATGAGCCACTAAGCTACACATTGGTTGTAATATGGTTTGTAATGCATGTATTTGAGGGGATCAATATGGGTGACCACATAGGTTTTGTGATTTAGGAGATAATGGTGAAGATTGGAGGTGGAAAAGACCAATGTGAGACAAATTTTTTTAGTATGGGTATATCGAGTCTCATAATCAATAAGTGTGTATTTTAAGTAATAAATAACATGTTCTCGATGTTGGTCATAGCACCTAGAGAATGGCATGTTGTAGAGATGTAAAGGTATAAAGGCTAATTTTCCTTAGGTGGAACAAGAACTGGTATGGAAAGGAGGTGTTGTTTGAGTGTGTCAAAAGCTTCATGGAGATCTATATTCAAATGGAAGGAAACATCTTTTTTGAGGAGATGGTGAAAGGGTTAACAATGATCAGACAACTAGGAGATGAATAAGTGGATTGACTAAAGTTTGCCTTATAGGATATAGAGTTTTTTGGTATTAGTCAGTGGAGGTGTCTATAGGATTGCTCTAACCTCATTAGGATTGACTTTAATACCATGAAGAGAAATGATAAAACCTAAGAGATTATCAAAAAGAACACTAAAGACACATTTATTTGGGTTTAGTCAAATATTATATTGGAAGAGATGAGTAAATATGGTTTTAAGGATCATCAAGTGATCTTGGAAAAGTTTAGACTTGCTAAGTAAGTCATCCATGTAATATTCCATAATTTTGTGTAAGAAATCATGGAAAATGTAAGTCATGTCACATTGATAGGTGGCACCAGCATTTTTCAAACCAAAAGGCATAACTCAATAATAGAAAATCCCCATGGGGTAATGAAAGTTATCTTGTGTTAATCCCCAGGAGTAACTAGGATTTGATTATATCTAGAGAACCCATCCAGAAGTGATAACATCTCATGGTCGGCCATCAGATCAAAAAGTTGGTTGATACATGGTAATGGGAAGTCATCTTTTGGACAAGTGATGTTTAAGTCATGGTAGTCGGTGCAAATACAGATTCTGTCAGTCACCTTTATGACAAGAACTATATTGGAAATCCATTATGGGTAGTCGATGGGTTGGATAAATTTATCAAAAAGGAGGCATTGGAGCTCTTATTTGACAAGAAGAGCAATATGAGGATGAATCTTGTGAAGCTTCTACTTAACAAGTTTATCATCTCGATTGGTGATAATGTTATGGGTGATGATATAGGGGTCAATACCAGGCATGCCATTATAATACCAAGTGAAGGCTTTACTATGGTCATTAATAAATGTGGCATAATCAACTTGCTCAAAGGAATCGAAAGATCGGCAAATATTGAGGATGTGAGGGTTATCATGAGAAGGTAGATTGATGTCAATGGTTAATTCATTTAACATATCTTGTGTTTCAAATGGTAGCAAAGTTAGATATAGGAATCATTCACACCTATATATATGAAAATTGTGTCATCATCTTGACATTGGATAGTGTTAATGGTGGGAGAGTCTTCATTAATTATTTTAGGATGAACGAGAAGAAGGGACCTTATTTCCTTACGTTGGCAATAGGTGAGAGGCCCCAAATGGATGGCAATTATTGAAAAAAACTTAGGAGGTATAGATACCTCTAATTTAATAGGTGATGGTGGAAGGTGGAGAAGGAGAGACTAGTTCTTCAATAATTAGTTCATGGTAAGTTTTAGTAATTTTATTTGGTTCATCATAACCCATTCCATGCCTTTTTTTGGCATTTTTAATGGTTTGGCTAGTGGGATATTTAATAAGTGTATGGACACCTTGTTCGTAATGACCCAAACCAAATCCTTTCTAGGCACACCTATAGAGATAATTGTGAGAAAATATAGGGTTACTTAGGAAAGAGAAGTCACAAGTAAAAGGTTATGGTGAAGAAGATGGAGTGCCAATAGTGGGAGCTTGATTAATTCCCCTATATATGAAATTGGTTCAAAGGTTAGGGGGGCCATAAGGGATGGCCATCCCAATACGAGGATCATAATTTAGATGCATGTGAAGCTTTCCATACTCTTATGGAGTGTATAACATGTCGAGTGTCAACAAATGATATTCATCGAGTGACAAACATAAAAAAGTCTGCTTTATGGGATCCTTGTCAAAAATTCATGTTATTGGTATCTGTGTAATCAAGGATTAGAGCTTGTGGAAGCTTCAGAAGTATCATGTAGGGAAGATGATGTTTTCAATGGAATGAAAACATCATTGGGATTATAATTCATGTTACATGTTTTAAATGGAGGTGGGTTAGTAGGTATAACATGCATTTGTCTATCATGTTCAAACTTGACACAACAGTGCAAAGTTGAGGGTATACATGCCATAACACGTATCCAAGGTCACCCAAGCAGTATGTTATATTGGAACTCTCCCTCTACAACATAAAAAATATTAGGAATAGTATGGGGACCTATATGGATATGTAAGACAAAACTGCTTAGTGTAGTAGCTATGGTATCATTAAAGGAGCAGAGTACCACGTCAGTTTGAGACATGTCATTATTGAAAAGGGCTAGCTATTTGTAGGCATGGGTAGAAATAATATTAATACTAGCTCCCCCATCAATCATGAATCTCTTAACATGAGTTTGATCAATATATGTGGTAATAAAAAGGGTAGAGTCTTGATCTTTAAGGTGTTGAAGTGGAATTTCTAAATTACTAAAAGAAATCAGGGAAATGGAATTAAGGAAGCTAACCAAAGCTGTAAGAGGTTGGGGATCATCTAGTTTTACCTCAATCACTTACAAGGAACTAATCAAAGATTGACAATCTTGAGATTAGTTTTGGATTAACTCATACAAAGATATTTTCATAGGAGTTTGGTGAAGCTATTTCACCATTGAGCTTTGAATAACATCTGAGTATGTTGGTTTAGGAACACCCAAGATGGAAATATTAGGATTAAAATGAGGAGTGTCTTTGGTAAAGGGATGAGCCCAAGGAGTAGTGACCTTTCCCTTACCTTTATCTTTTTGTTTTTGTGACTGTGTGGCCACATTAATTGTGTTGATCTAAAATGTAGGTGAAGGAGGTGGCAAAGGGGGTATGACCACATCTTTGGGTTTGAATTTAGGTGGAATAGTAGGAGGCACAGTGGATGCCAAAGGTATAATAATAAGAAGGTTAATGGGAGTATCATCAATAAGAGTGTCAATGTCAAAGTGTTTTCAAATGACTGTTGTGAGGGATTTGAAACTCTCAATATCATGTCCAAGTGAATGACGATATAAACACACTTATGTATCATCAAACCAAGATGGATTCATTCCAAGAGGATTATAAGGCTTAATGGGAGGATGAGTTATTATAGAATATTACAATAACTGACATAGTAAAAATCTCTGAGAGCCTACGGGTGGGCTTACACTTGTTGTGTTAATAGGAGTAGACACCTTTTTTTGTTTAGGTGTTAAAAGGGTAATTTTACATGGTACTTTATTTGGTCATGGTGGAGTTACATGTTTTGATGACACATACTTGGCATTAGGTATCTGGGTGTCAGACATGAAAGGCCTACCAGGTGGTAGAGGTAGTAGTGGAGGTAACATAACCTTTTGTTTTGCCTGGGTTAATGATACTTCAGTTAAAGTAGAGGGGTGTGGTCCTAAAATGGATGGTAAAGTTGAGGGTTGAAGAGGGGATCAGTGAGATCTAGGAAGCTTAACATTTTATTGTAGTTTGGTCCATGTAACTCTAACTTGTGGTTAAGGAGTTAAATCTAATTTCACCTATGGATGAATTAAATTAGAAATAGGGCATACACCTAAAGGCTTGATTTGCCTTAATGTGAGAAATATCTATGAGGATGAGGGTCCTAACATAGATGGCTAAACTTTAGGTGCTTTTGGTGAAGAAGCTCTAGCTTTATCAAAGACCTTGGGGTAAAGGATAGTGAGAGGGTTAGTAGTAAAGGTTAACATTCATTGATTTGGATAAGGATTTTTAAGCCAGTCCCAAAATGTTACATGATCTAGCTATGTGGAGTCAAGAAATTCTAGACTTTTCACCAAATGCGAGAAGGGTTTAGATGAAGTTGACATAGGCCTTATGGATATATCTTTAGAAGCTTGAGGTGTTTGGGAAAGAGGGAAAATTTTGGTCTCTGCTACTTCAAGCCAAAGACAAGAAAGAACCACAATGGGGTCTTCTTCGACAGAGATGGGAAAAGGGACATGGTCTACTATGGGTGGAGGAGAGGTAGGTGAAGAAGATTCCTCTAGAGGGTAAAGAATATGTATTATTTCTCCCTCAACATATGCGTGAGGGGTAGTTAAAGTATGATCCTCCATAGGTAAAATAAGGGGTAAGAGTGGTACAATTGGAGTAGGCACAATAGGCCTCTCATCTAATGTGGGATCAGATAACACTGACTCTTCTAGGTGCAAATATGGAGTGGTTGGGGTACTACTCTCTATCAATGGAGGAGAGGTAGGTGAAGAAGTTTCCTCAAGAGGGTATAATACAAGAATGATTCTCCCTTCAACATGTGGTTGAGTAATGGGTAGGGTGTGGTCTTCAAGTGGTAAGACGATAGGTAATATTGGTGCAAAAGATATTCACATTACATGCTCTTCATGTGGTAAAAGAAATGGTAAAGGAGGCTCTTCCTCATGTGGGAGTGGAATGGGTGAAATAAGCACTTCTACCTAGGGATAAAGAATAGGCAAAACAAATTCCATTGACTATAGGGGAGAATTCAATAAAATAGGTGCTTCCTCTTGAGGGGAAGGCTAAACTAGAGGTAAAGGAAAATCCATGTTAACCATATGGATATTATGATCACTTGAGTTAGTTTTGGTCTGAACAATATTTTGATTAGGTGAATGGTTAGGAAAAGGGTGTTTGAACACATCCATACTTTGATTAGGGGGTGCATTAGGATTATCCAAGATGAGATCACCTCTATCAATCATGTCTTGAACAATGTTATTGAGTGTCTTACAACTATTAGAATTGTGGCCTTTAACTTGATGGTAGCCACAAAACTCATCTTCCTTGTACCAAGTTGGGATAGGACAAGAAGGGTCGAACTATATAGGAGGTTTGATTTTAGGAAGAGTTATGAAACCTTGTTGTAATAGTTTCTCCAAAATAGATGTATATGACTCCCCAATGGGGGTATATTGTTTTTTTTCATACCATTGTTGGAATTTCTTGGTCAGATTTTGGGATGTCAGTGAATTAGATTAGTTTGTGGTTGTGGAAGAAGCTGACTTAATGACCATTGCATTGGTAGAGCCTTTAGATTTTTGTTAGAAGGAAAAGTTTTAGAAAAGGAGGAGTAATTTGATTTGGAATTGGGATTCTTACTGTGCAACTTGACTTTGCCTTCATCTATAGCATGAATCTTGAGTTTCTATGCCATTGTAAAGGCCTCATCAAATGTGTAGAAAGTTTATACCCAGAATGTGGATGAGATGTGCTTAGCACATGCCCTTGAGAAGAGATCAATAATCTCAAGCTAGGGTAAGGAGAAATAGAGTTAATTGATCAATCCTCTCTAGTGAGCGATAAAATCTATAATAGACATATCATCAAATTGTCTGATAGAATAAAGGTCTGTAATAAAAACCTTTTTAGAGATGTTAATAAAAAAATGGTCTAGGAAAATTTGTGCAAGTTGGGTAAATGAGAAAAGGGAGTGTTGAGGTATAGAGCTATACTAATCCAAGGTAGCACCCAAAAGAGACATATGGAAAGTGCAAAGTAGTAACACATCATCATGCCTTATTAAATAATAAGCATGCCTAAATGATCACAAATGTTGTTGTGGGTCCTCTTTACTTTGGAAATGAGAAAATTTAAGGAGTTCCCATTAGCTTCGATAAGGGAGAATAGGCACAAAAGGATGGATGGGTTCATTTCATATTTGATCATAAGATAAAACATTTTTTGAACTAGAAACAAATGTCTCTAGATTAGACATCTTGTCCATCAGCATCTTAATGAGGTCTAAAGGGGGATTAATCTAGGGGATACCTCCTAAGTTATAAGGAACCTGATAAAAAGTAGAGGGAGCATATGATAGCTTGTTGAGGTTGTGTTGGGGAAACATAAGGATAATGAATCATAGGTTGGGATGCAGAAAGAAAAGGGGTTTGTCCCATTGGGTTAAAGACTATGCTTTGGTTGGTTGTTGTTATTGTAGGTTGAGTTATTATCATGGTTAGACTAGATGAAGGGTAAGTTGTAACTTAGGTAATTATAGGTGTAAGAGAAACTCGAATAGGTACCACCAAATTCTAAAATGGGGTAAGACTTGAATGTACAACTTATGGTTGTGAAAGTAGGGAAGTCATGCTAGGGTTTATGTGGGACTGGGAGATTGATGATGCTAAACTTTGGACATTATTTATAGTTGGGTTACTTGTTGAAGCAGTGGTTTGAGTAACCATAGAGAAAGTAGTGGAGGAAACTAAAACTAAATTTTTCTCCATTAGAGAGGTTGGCATACCATAGATTAGGTCACCCAAAGAATTATGGGTTTAGCTCATAGCAAGGTAATGCTAAAGGGATGCCACATTGTGATCAAGAAATTTATCAAAATATTGATCTCCCTTAGGCATAATGGGAATTTAGTTGGGGCTAGGAGTATGTTCTATATCTGAAGTGTGTTCCATGACAAACTTAGCAACAAGAGGGGAAGATGGAAGTGGTTGTTGACTTTCATAATCAACAAGAATTTTAGCTTGAACTCACATCAATACCATGCAAGAGGAAGTATAAATAGTCTTACTACCTTGTATTAATGATAAAATAAGGAAAAACTAGGTTTGAGTCTAAGCAAGTGGGTTATTTCAACTTGCTATTTTGAGCAAATGAAAATTACATAGTCATTTACATTGGTCTCTTGACCGATGTTGGTAGTAAAAGTTTGCTGACATCAGTGGTATTAACCGATGTTGATAGCTAAATCTACCAATGTCCATAGATTTAATTGATGTCGATCACTATGATATCTTGGGAGATGGAAAATCTAATGTTTTAGAAACCCAAAATTTGAAACTAGGTAAAAGAGTAGATGCACGAGGTCTGTGTAAGAAGGAAGAACACTCAAAAAACCTGAGATAATAGGTTATGCAAACCTAGTATTAGAAACAATGTTGATTTTATGAATCAATAGGAAAACATCCTTACCAACTCCAAAATATAGAAGGTAATAAAAAAAAGAAAAATAACATACAACCAGCAACTATTAACTCCTAGAGATTAATTTTTAGTCTCGTGTTGTCTTATGCCTTAAATAGATAGTGAAAAGAGAATTTGGTTATCGAAGGTACTAAAAAGCAATCTAGTGTTGGTTTCAAGTTAGTTTTAGTGTTTAAGAGGAAATTTGTGTTAGACTAGGTATGTGGCTTGTTTTAGGAGCTTGCTCTCCACACTTCATAAACTTGGAGCCAAGCCAGGCCACTTAGCCAAAATATACCTTCTATCTAGAATTTATACTCCACTACAGAATAGAGTGGGTTCTCTCCTTAGTGGTGAAATCTAAGTAGGATAGCTGGGTAAGGTAAGGTGATCCACCAGGTGATGAAATCTTGATGGGCCTTTTCTTAGGTGTGTTTAGATGTTTTTTTTGTGTGAATGTGATTTGGCTGTGTAACATAGGTGCACTACAATTTATTCATAATGCTTGTAATTAACAAGGTGAGTTAATATGCATCAAGAAAATAATGAAATGCACTAAGTTTTAAACCCAAATCTAAAATGTTTAGATTTGAATGAAAATAAAGATGAAATAAGAATAGAGAATGAAATTAACTATCGTAATGTGCATGCAAGAAGAAGTAAAGAAGAGATTCTTTTTAATTTGTAAGAAAAAAATGATAAATTGCTTTTAGAGGCAAAGAGAAAAGAAAGAAAAATTTAGTTTAATGCTTTTAAATAGAAATAAAATGTTGAATTTTTTGTTTTAAGAGAGAAGAGAAGAGGAAAGTGCAAGAAATGAAATTTTCACTATAATGCACCTATATGTATGCTTAAAACAAGAAATGAACCCAAGGGAAATTGCAGGGTCCCACCGAGCGTGCCAAAAATGTTTCACTAAATTTTATCTATTTCAAGTCTAAAGAAAAATAGAAAAGAATGTTAGGGATAAGTGATTATAATGAACTTAGATTGGTTTGCATGCTATATATATATATATATATATATATATATATATATATATATATATATATATATATATATATATATATATATATATATATATATATACCTTATGAGCACTCCTCTTTAGCTATGGAGGACTACTTACAAGTAAGATAGCACTACCACAAAATGTTTGTTAGTCGATAAATGAGTGGGCTGCCAAGCTACACACTTGTTCTAGGAAGTGTGAAACTTACTTAGAGATGACATTCCACTTTTGAGAGACAAAAGAGTAATAAATAACTAAAAGAGAGGTAAATAGAGAGTGAAAGAGAAATAATGTTACCATTATTCATAACCTGAGTGTAGTAGAGAGTGATAGGGTGTGGTGGTGTATTTTGTTTGTATTTTAGAAGGTGTTTGCGTAGGTTTTTGGAGAGGTTAGGAAATCCATAGTCATTGACATTGGTAAGGAGATTATTGATATCAATTATGCTATCAAGGTTAGTGGGTGAAGGTGACCAATGTCAGTTATGCTATCAAGGTCGGTAGGGGCAATAATTAATTAAGGGCTTGTAGAAGGATTTTCCAGGTCTGGTAAATGGTTTTGATTAGGTCTGGGAGGTTGGTAAGAGTTATGAGAGAGATAATGATTTAGGTAGATTTGATCAGAGGTTTGGTGTGTTAAGTCAAGGGGAAACAATCAAGGAAGCTTTATAACTCCCTCACAAGGGTTTGGTTAGGCATGTGTAAAGCAATGAATAGTAGTGGTAGTGCTATCTTACTTGTAAGTAGTCCTCCATAGCTAAAGAGGAGTGCTCATAAGGTATATATATATATATATATATATATATATATATATATATATATATATATATATATATATACCTTATGAGCACTCCTCTTTAGCTGGGGAGGACTACTTACAAGTAAGATAGCACTACCACAAAATGTTTGTTAGTAGATAAATGAGTGGGCTGCCAAGCTACACACTTGTTCTAGGAAGTGTGAAACTTACTTAGAGATGACATTCCACTTTTGAGAGACAAAAGAGTAATAAATAACTAAAATAGAGGTAAATAGAGAGTGAAAGAGAAATAATGTTACCATTATTCATAACCTGAGTGTAGTAGAGAGTGATAGGGTGTGGTGGTGTATTTTGTTTGTATTTTAGAAGGTGTTTGCATAGGTTTTTGGAGAGGTTAGGAAATCCATAGTCATTGACATTGGTAAGGAGGTTATTGATATCAATTATGCTATCAAGGTTAGTGGGTGAAGGTGACCAATGTCAGTTATGCTATCAAGGTCGGTAGGGGCAATAATTGCTTAAGGGCTTGTAGAAGGCTTTTCCAGGTCTGGTAAATGGTTTTGATTAGGTCTGGGAGGTTGGTAAGAGTTATGAGAGAGATCATGATTTGGGTAGATTTGATCATAGGTTTGGTGTGTTAAGTCAAGGGGAAACAATCAAGGAAGCTTTATAACTCCCTCACAAGGGTTTGGTCAGGCATGTGTAAAGCAATGAATAGTAGATATGAAGTAAATGCTTAAAAAACTTATAGAATAAGTGATGTACTTTGTTATAGTGGTGATTGAATGATAAGTGTCAGATAGATGGCTCTTATTAAGTAGTTCAAACTGATGGCCTAAATAGAGAGAACAAGTAGGTACTGCTAGTCCTCAAGAGCTTGATTCCTAATCATGATTAACTTATGCAAGATCATAGTAAGCCAAGATGTCAAAAGTTGAATACCGAGAGCTTGAATGCAAGTAAGAATGAATTTTATTGATTTATGCTGACCTAAACATCAAGTTAGAGTTTGGATTATATCATTGACATTGGTGACCCATCGACATCAGCCATGGGTTGATCGATGCCAATGGCCCTAAAATAGGTAAAACTTATTATTTTTGTCCTATTTTTTAATGCTCTTCATGCCAAGTGTGGCACCCTTTAAAAAATAGTAAAAATAAGAGGTCAAGAAGGAGGTAGTTGATTAGTAATTTAGTTTTGTAGAGAGAATAAGTCTTGGGTAGTTAGGATGAGAGGACTAGGTCTTGAGGTGACTCATCAGGTGAGAATTAGTCATAGGTTGAGGTGGATAGGTAAGGTGGCAAAAGTGATTTTTTGATTAAATTAATTAAATGTGTAAGGGGTAAAATCATGTGTTTGGGAGGCTAATTATTATTATTATTAAAAAATGGGCTAAAAGGGATTTCAACATAGGGAGTTATGCACATGTGTGTGATGTAATTTTGGTGTCTATAACTACCTTATTCATGTAGAGATGTATGATCAATCTCAGGGGAAATTAAGTGGATTTTTTGGTCTAAGAAGATGTATGAATCACCATACTAACCTCTCCAATGTTCTTCATCAGCTGAACATGCTCAAAACCCTGGTTTGAGCCTAAAACCCTACAAAAGTATGGGTTTTGATGAATTCATATACGTTATTATACATAAAAATTCCACGGTGGGGTTATCTTTGAAGTGAATAATGTATTTGAGGTTTTTTCTAGGCCAATCCAAGATATTTGAGTCAAAATTTATCAATTTTTCCTCCATCAGGTTCTTTTGTGGGGTTTAGGTAGGGTTTAGAGTGGCATGGTTCCTTAGCAATTATGCATAGCCCTAAGGGATTGAAATTCAAAACCAATGCCAAGAGTTTTAATTATACAACCTCCTTCAACCTTCCATACTAGTTGAGATCCCAATGCACCTAATCGTTGGTATTATAATGTGAATAAAGTTGCTTCTTAGGCTCAAAACCCTATAACTATGAGGTCAAGGGAGAGAAGGTGAAGAAGAGTAAAATATGTTATTTTTTGAATTTCAACACCTCATAGGGGTTTATGCCAACCCACCTAACCTATTCTCATGATTTATCTTATCTATTAACCCTTCAAACTCTCTACATACTACTCATGATCTTGCTTAGGTTTTGTAAGCTTCGTGGCACAATTGACCCTACAGGTCTATAAGTGCATTTTTTTCCATATTTTCTGAGTTTAAAACCCATGGAACTACCTTGTGACATCTCCATCACCCTCTTATTATGTTTTAAAACTTAAAACACTCTCTAAACATGCAAATGTCATTCATTTCCATGTGCATTCCTATAACTACTTGTGTAGCCCTGTTAGGCCTAATAAGCCTATCATGGCTCTTCACTCGTTATAGAGGGCTAGAGAATTCAATGGAGATTGATAACCTTGAAATACTAGTTAGTGGACCTTATTATCTCTCTTTCACTTATCTTCACTGATAATGGTTCATCACACTTTGGCTCTTCTTTGTGACCCTACCTATAAGTGCTTCTCAAGTCTACCTAGGTTGTCAATGTGAATCTCTTCTATCTTCTTGAGACTAACCTCATGAAAAAATTCTTCCAAAGTCTAATTAATCTATTAGATTTCTCATGATTCCAATATTCACCTTGAGCATGGTTTTTTCTCTCATTCCTATTACAAACTTTTAGGTGACCAATTAGGTCCCTTGATTTCTTTCTAAGAGTCTATTGTAGTTTGGATGCTTTTAACCCTGACACCTATGTCTCTACTTTCACAAGCTCCCTTTAATATCTTCATGATATTACTTAACTCTATAGAGGATTCAATTTCAATACCATAGTATATATTATCCTTGCACTTTTATTCTCCCTCCTGATTCCATTTCATATTCATGAAGGTTTTGAAACTCTCAAGTATCAAGGCTTTAACAACTCTTCCATCATCACTTAGAATTAGTCATGCTTCTTGAAAAGGTTGAGAGCATGGTTTTTGTCTTGAAAGTCATTATATACCTACAACATCATTAAGAGTGACTTGAAAATTATATGTAACTTCATCATGGAGAAAAAAAACATTCCCAAAGTTCTTATAGTTCCATAAACCATGCTTTAAGATATAAGATGTTCTAGAGACCTTGAGAGGTGGTATAATCCTTTTTAAATATGTCCCTTATCTATAGGTCTAAAAATTACCTCATAGTTCTATTTTTGACTTGAAATCTACATTGAAATGTGTTTGTATGTATGGAGGATCTCTTTACCATTTTAGTCATTCATTCTAGTGCAAAACAACTTTAAGCAAGATCCACACCTTAACACAGGTCTGTTAGGACTTCTTAATTTCAATACTTGAGTTGAGAACCCTAAAAAATGAAATTTCATGTACTTGTAATCTCTTGGATGAATGATTTTTCATTATATTAAATTTCCCTCTAAATTTGATTACTCTTTTTATCCCCTCCAACAAATCTTCATTGACTAACCTAACATCTTTTTATCGTAATCAATGTTATAAACATTATAAACATTGACTAAATGATTTTCAGCCCTACAAAACCTTATGAGACACTCTTATCACCCCTTACATAGGTAATATCATTACATAACTATGGCATAACACTCTTGGAGGCTTTTATGAAATTTACAAAGAACATTTTGAACCTCCTAACAACCTTAATCTCTACAAATGAACCTCAAATGATGTTGAAGCTGAAAATTGACATGGTTCTTCCTATAAAATTTGAGGACTCATTCCTATAGTTAGTCCACATGGCTCTTTATTAAATATTTACACTCACTTTAACCTTCTCAAGATGTAAATTCACCACCACTATGATTCATCTCTTAAGAATTTATATGAGGGCTAAGAGAGAGGTTGTTAAACTTGTTTATGGCCTCCTCTTGAGAGATCCATCCTTTAAGACATTTTGATAATCCATTTTTTTTTATATACCTACATGTCACTTACTAGTATAAGCTTTACAACTTTTTTTGATCTTTGAAAACATGTTTGTAAGTCTTTAAGGAGGACTGAAGACTCACTGATTGAATCTAAGTCATCATAACAACTCAAAAGGTATACAAACCCCCACTAAAACCTGGTATATTATGTCCTAAATATTGGATTCTCTTGATTCCTACCTTCAACCTCATTGAGAGTTCTCACTAAACTTTTTAAAACCCTAGAAACATTGTTTTGGAAACCTTCAGGTAGGTCTATGGACTCATTGAGTTGGTTTATACTACTTGATTGTGAGTGCTCATTTAAGAGGTGAGTTCCTTATTTTGATGCTTCATTATTTACTTTAATGACATCAACATGTTGATGACCCTTCATTTTTATTTCTTACCATTTGGACCTTCTTAATCTCTTTACCAATCAATGTTTATTCAACTCTACAATCACAATCCTATTTATATTGAATCCTTGACTGAGTTTGTCCTCTTGGTATGAGTTAATGGTGTTTATATTTGTTTGACCATAATCTATCCATCCACCATGATTATTCATAGGTATACATGACTCCTAAATGACTTATATACCCCATCTGAACATTCATAAGCCTTAACTTCTCAATATGCTTAGAGATGACAAGTGGGTCCTCAAATGAGAGAATGTCTCTCTAAGATTGAGAATGGATTATTAATATGAGAAAGTGAGGGATATGAAACCAATAATATATATAATGACCATGAAAATGGGATATTTTCATGTCTTATTACATCCATATGATTTTATATAATGAAAACAACTCTGTTTAACTATTAAAATGAGGGTCACCCCATATGGCAGCCATATTGAAAACAAGACATTGAGGGAGTTGAGTGCTCATTTCATCATCAGGTAAACCATCAATGATTTTATAAAACATTAAATGATATATAATAATAAATCATTACAATCAAAAAAATGGTCTTGACAAATTTCATGCATTAAAGGCTCCAAAATGCCAAGAAATTATTGTCTACAACCTATGAGTGTGACCATATGAAGGTTTTCTTGCTCCTATGAGCTCACACATGTGAAGTGATTTTTAAGGATGGTGTAGAAGGGTTTTGAAAACCCTTGAGAATTCACCTAACTTTCCATTCTTATTTCATCATGCTCAAAAATGGAGAAATCAAAGCAAACTTGAACCCTATTTGGATGGAGAAAACACAATGAGTCCTTCACCTTCTTAGTGATTATTCATAAAATAGGGGAAAATAATATAGGAACTAATGCCAAAAAATGGAAGAATATAAGCTCCACTCCTCTACCAAAAATCTTAGGTCCTCATTCTCTCTCCTTTATTCATACCAAATAAAAACTTGACTAGCTTTTCTAAGCTATCAAAGAGCTTGATGAAGGAAAGGAATTAGTTTTTTACTCCTTTTGACTTGAAAATCCATCCAAAGTATGTGTTTCACTAAATTTTGAGTTTATTTTACATTCAAAGAGAGAGAGTTAGAGATAAGTGATTAAAATCCAGATAAGTGTGCACCATCCTAGAATTTATAGATTCACCTCTTTATTTATGGAGGAAGATACCTATAGATAAGAAAACATTACACAAAATAGTTATTAGTGGAGATATGTGTAGACTTACAAGCTATGTGCTTGTTCTGAGAAGCATGAAACTTCCTTGGGATCATTTAAAACAAATTTTAAAATAAATGCAAGGAAAGAGAGATAGAGAGGGAAAAAGTTAAGAGTTTTATTTACTGTGTTGTAGGTTTGAGTGTAGTAAAAGATAATACAGTGCAAGATGATAAGTTAGGTCTATGTTTTGGCAAGGTTGTTAGGTGATTCTGAGGTTGCTAGTTTAGAAACATAGTAATATACATCGATTAAATGACTGATGTCAATTGTGGTTATCGATGTCAGTTAGGGTCATCGATGTCAGTTGGGTCACAGATGTCAATTGGGGAAGTAATATTAAAATGAGTTAGAAGAGGATTTTCTAGGAGGGAAAGTGGGAGTATGGTCAGGTTGTGAGGTTGGGAAGAGTCGTAATGGGGTGGGTAAGACTCAGGTGAGTCTAGATAGAGGGTTCATATGTTGGGATAGAGAGAAATGGGTGGGGAGCTTTACAACTCCTCCATAGAAAGAGTTGGGGTTCATGAAACAATAAATAGTATAATGTAAAGAAATTATAAAATTACTATTTAAATACTTAAAAAACATCAAGATATACTTAGCTGGTGAAATGGGTGAACTGTGACTACTAGATAGATGACTCCAATGAGGCTTGGTAAACTGATGCATGAACAAATAAGACAAGTTTGTGTTGTTGGTTCTCAAGATTTCAATCTCTATGAGTGTATCAATTCATGATCTAGATCAATTTGTATAGAGTAATAATAAGCCTAGATGTCAAAAGTGATGTAGGATGTTCTGATTGTCAAAATCTTATGTATGAATCATTGATTTTTTGACCCAAATACCAACTTGGAATTTTTCTTAAGTAATTGATGTTGATGATCCCACCAATGTTAGCCAAGGGTTAACTAATGTCGGTGGTATGAGAATAGGAAAAATATCTATTTTTATCCCATTTTCTATTCTTTCTCTTGTCAAGTGTGGTGTCTATTAGAAAATGGTAAAAATACAAGGTTATAAAGAACGTAGTTAGTTAGGAATTTATGTTAGGGGTGAAAAAAAATCATAGGTAGTTAATATTAGGAGACTAAGTCTCAAGGTGACTTAGAGGGTAAGAATTAGACTTAGGACAAGGTGGCTAGGTGAAGTGTCATAAGTGGGTTTTAATTAACTTAATTAAATATTTTAAGGTGAAAAAGTGGGTTAGGAAAGTTAAATATTAAAAGGGGATCAAAGGGGGTTTTGAAATAGGGATTCATCCAAGTGTGTGATGTAATTATGGTGTTTACATTTTCCCCTTTTTGTCTTGTAACTTGTATTGATAAGTTGTGAGATAAAAATATTTGTTGGATGCTCTAGGTATGGGATGAAATATTCCCCCTTAAAATGAGAATTGATAGAGGAGAATCTAAAATTGGGTACTAGTTTGATAGGAAGTAAGTGGAAGGGTAGATGATGAGTGCAAATATGGGAACATCATTGCTTGCATGTATACTACTACTAGTTATAGTCGACATAATCAATAATAGTTAAAGGCAAGGAGGAGTTAGATAAAAATAACCAGACCATAGCTTGTTAGTGATAGCTAATAGGGTTAAAAATTATCAAAGTTTTAGCTTTAATGGTCCATGTGTTCTAGGTATCTAAGGTAAAAAGTGCTCTTTGAAAATAAAAAGGGTTATAGGTGATAGAACTATCAAGGTCATGATCAAAAAACACTTGATGTGTGTGTGTGTGTGTGTGTGTGTGTGTGTGTGTGTGTGTGTGTGTGTGTGTGTGTGTGTGTGTGTGTGTGTGTGTGTGTGTGTGTGTGTGTGTACAATATCCAACTATATCATGGTAGCATATGTAGTCAAAATGATCAAGGTAAGGTTGGCTCAAAAGGATCATTGGTTGAGGAGATATTTATGATCTCTAGTTAGAATCATCATAGGTGGAAATTTAAATGATCTCTAAGGTTGGTTGTCATATGTGGGGAGATATACATGATCTACAAGGTTGGTTGTCATGGGTGGGGATATACACATGATCTCCAAGTTGCCCCATAAGGAGTCTATGTGAACCAATAAATGCATGTAATTAGGGTTATTTGGCAAAGGGTGTTGATTGGGGTTAGAAACCCTAATTTTAAGGTGGCCAACATTGGTTAGGTCACTGATGTTGATAAGATGTATGTTAAAATCGATGGCTTAGGGAAAGACTATTGATATTGATGGGTGACCAAACCTAACAAAAGGGGTTTGGTGGCCCACCAAAATTCATTTATGACATTAGATTAGAGGAAAATAGAGCTCTAAGTGTTGTGTAGCATAAAACATCTATAGCTTGTCCTATTGTGATGAGGTGGTGATAGATGATTAATTGAGAAGAGTGTGTGAGAGTGAGGGTGTGATTTAGTGCTTGGTGGGCCATGGTATGACTAAGGGAGTGTTGGTGTGGATAGAGATGGAAGTGGTATAAGGGGACCCAACTAAAGGTGCTCCACTATACGTGCTAGTCATTTTAGCCTAGAGGAGGTGGAGAGATGAGGTAGAATCTGTTAATTGTTAATTTAAGTTAGGCTTTGATCATAATTTGTTGGTTAGGTGAGATGTGAATGTGTGGGGGGAGAGAGGGTAATTAAGTGGGTATTTTATGGGTTAAGGTTAGGGTTAGGTGAATTTTTGGGGGGTTGGGGGTAATTTTTAGGAAAACCCTAAATTTTAGGTATGAGTTGTTCAGCCCTAGGGCTAAACTAGTTATCGATATTGACTAGGTTTGCCAACATCAGCCAACATCCAACACTAATGTCAGTGAGTAACTAATGCCTATGTAAGCATATGAGATCAACACTAGTCAAAATATAACTGATGTCAGTCATTGGAAAACCTAAAGGGGTAATTTTAAAAAGAATTAGGGCTAATTGTGCATCCCTAGTTGAATTTGTATATGTGCATTAGTGGACTATCCTAATGACTGAGCTAGCCTTAGAAGACCACATGTAGATTGAGTGCTACCTGCATAGACTTGATTAGGGATTTAGGCCAATGTAGTTCTCCCAAAGGTAAGAAAAAAAGGGGTTAGATATGAGTTTAAATTGTTAAGGCAAGTGGTTAGGAAAAATTAGGTTGAAATAGGCCATGGTACCTAGGGTTAAAAATTAGCCATTAGGCCTAGGGTATGAGATATAAGGCATTGGAGCTAGAGTTTTTAGAATAGGTAGGTTGGCTTAGGGTTTAAGATATAGGCCATGGGGCCTAGAGGTTTAGAATAGGCTAGTTGGCCTAGGGTTTAAGATATAGGCTATGAGGCCTAGAGGTTAAGTGGGTGAATGGGCTAGATAGTTAGGTGGGTAGATGGTTGAGCTAGCCTAAAAAATCCCATGTTAACTGAGTGTTTCCTATATATTCTAGATTAGGGCCTTAGACCCATGTAGCTCTCCCAAAGGGAAAGGGATTAAAAGAAGATGTTTATAACTTAAGGTATGTGGCTTGATGGAGTGATTTTATGTGTGTGAATGTAGGCTAGGTAGGAGTTAACATTATGAGATTGACTACCTACACTTTTGATGAGTATGAGGAGGGATGTCACCATAGATAAGTGGGAACACATGGCAGATGTAGGGTTAAGAAGAGTGTGATGATATTATAGAGATGTATGAGATGTTAGCTTGATGGTAGCCTTGATAGAGAGGTGGGATCACACCACCAACACCTTCCATCTACCTACCAAAGAATTGATAATGATGTAGGAGGACATATATAGGATTTTATGGTTACCACTCTGGGTTGAGGATAGCTTCTCATGTTTGAGGGAGGATCATGATATTCATATGTCAATATTGTTTAGGGAGCATGTCAGTGAGGTGACCTATCATTCAGTGAGCTTTGCATATGAGTCAATTTACACTACCAATAAGGAGAAACATCACCTAATTATCCTAATGATGATAGAAATTATAGTGTATGCACTCCATGATGCAGATAGAGGGAGATTCCCTATTGTTATGACCAAATGATAGGCATAGATGTTTGAGTAGTGAACAATCTTCACATGGGGACCAACTTTTCTTATGCAACTATATAGGGAGTTATGGGGTATGAGGTTGAAATGGAAATACAATATTTATGCTAGGTATTTACTTAATTATTGGGCATATAAGCACATTTTGGTGACATAGCACTAAGGCTACTAGTCATGATTTCAATTGATTTTAGGGTTCATTTTAGATGATGGAGAGAGAGAGAGCATGGAACAAATATGAGTAGATGGCATCATGAAAGATATTGATTATTACAAGTGATTTAAGGATGGATTAATTCTTATAGATATTGTTTAGAGGCCTTACTTAGCATATCCTACATTTAGAAGACAGGTAGAGAAACTTGTAGGCTTACATAGTATGATATGGGTTAGGGGGAGGTGAGCTAGAGAGTTGGAGATGATACTTATGGTCAGGTTCAAGAGATATTTTGGGTTATTATAGGATGTACCTCTTTCTTTTCCTCAATATAGGAGGGATGATATAGATTCACCCCTTCCATTTCCCTAAGATATAGATGGGCTAGATTTTGAGGAGTTACTAGTAGGCCCAAGTGTGATAGATCTGAGGTGTACAGTAGCTTATCAAGCATGGTTGGTAGGTTTACACCCTATGATTATAAGGAGAGCATGAAAAAATTTATAGGGAGTGGTGAGAGAGAGGGATGTAATTACATAGGCATGGGATACAATGTAGTCACAAGTTTTGGTCCTATAGGAATAGGTGATGACACTACAAACCCAGTTGATTGAAGCACATGCACAAGTTTTGGCTCTATTAGGATAGGTGATGACATTAAATGGATAGTTTATTACACTGAAAGTAGAGAGAGATGGTATAAGAGTATTAGGGTAGGCTACCCCCCTCCTCCACCATAGGGACCAGTACAGGGTATTTTAATAGGTTTGATGGGTCTACCATAGACTATACCACTAGCGAGGTATAACACTACTTAAGATTAGATTGCATACTATGAGAGAGCCATAATGTAATTCTCATAGATTCAAATATATTTTGAGGCTAGAGAGTATGAGAGATTAGAGATATGCACCATAACCTCTAGTTCATGTAGATGCAGATAGGTAGAGGGTGGTGATGATACTACCACTTCATGACCATGACCATAACCTTGAGGATTCTGAGGGCTAGATGTATTGTAATTTTTATTATATATATTTTATCCTGTGAGCTAAAGTTTAGAGATGTATGGTTAGAGAGAGAGATGATACTGATATAATTCATTGATGTATATTCATATTCAATATATATATGAGATTTTGGTATTATGAGATGTTATGATGTTATGATGATGTTATTGATGATGATGGTATATTATGTATGATGTTTATGTGATGTTATTTGTGGTTATGTTAGTGATAGTGTGTTATGCTAGCATATCTGATATTCATGATGGTACATGCATAGTTGAGAAGTTGGTTTCATTTTAGAATTTTCCATATATGTGATGGTGTATGCTAAAAATAAGCTGTTTGATTTTATAGTTTCTTGATTTACTATTGTTTAGAGAAGCTATGTTGGTTATATTTCATATGAGGTTGTATGAAATAAATTAGTTAGCAAATGGTTTATTAGTATTAGTAGAGTGTGATGATTGAAGAATGTATTTTTAATACACCATGATGTTTCTTGATATTTTTTTGCATCATTGCATGAAATGGATATGTAAGTAATAGTATTCTTAAACACATAACTTTAAGATGTAAGAATAGAGATTGGTAGGTAGGTGAGAAGTTAAGAAAATCTTGTTGTGAGGTGCCACCTTACAAGAGAAATTGACATGTGATAGAAAAGAAAGGGATGTGATACTCTTTCACTGGCAAGGAACATAATGACCAATATGAATAGGCATGAGAGTATGAGCCTCATTCATGCATTTCAGTATCGACCATTCATTTAGTATAGAAATGTTGTGATCACTTTGTGTCAAGTGAGTTCAAATCCCCTTGATTATGACGGAGTAAGAGGGGAAAAAGGTCAAAGGAATTAGTGTGTTTGGGTAGCATAACCTTCTTAGTGGGGATGGTATGCCCCTTCTATAGGTGACCTGAGAACTATCATAGGCAATTCCATGACTAAAGTTTTTTGTGACTTTTTCTTATGTAGGTTGATCAATGTAGGAAGCCTTCATTGGGATGTTGTTGGTTCTTTGAGGTCATGAAAACATGATCAATCTAGGAAGCTTCTAAGTCATTATTTTCTTGATAATAAAGCTTGGCTTAGTCATCCTTCAAGGGAGCGGTCTAAGTTTTTTTAGTTGTCCTTCTAGGGAGTAGTCTATTCATAGTAGCAATGAGAAGTTACATAGTTATCCTTCAAGGGAGCAGTCTACATTGAGAATCATGACCTGAGAGATAATAATTTGTCTATATATCCTAATTTTTTGTTATTATATATATATATATATATATATATATATATATATATATAGTCATAGATAGGACTATATAGGCTTAGAGGTTTTACTTTATGAGTGAAAAACCATAACACTTGGAAGGTTAACTAAGTGTACATGAATAAGGATTAAGAGGAATAGAGGTAAATGTAATAGGGTTGATCAAGGGACATGTTCAAGTAAACATGAAGTGAAGTGTCACTTAATTAACAAAAGAATGGTCATAGGTGCAAAGCATTTAAAGGTTCAGGTTCTAGCTTATCTTTGAGAGAAGATAAGTGATAAGTTCCCGAGCCATACTTGTGAGTTATGATGTAGGGTCCAAGCCAATTAGGAGCAAACTTGTCTCGTTTGCTTTTATTCATGTTCATCACATGTTGATTTTCCTTTAAGATGAGATCTCTAATATTGAAATCTCACTCCTTGATGTTTTTGTTATAAGCACATTTGATACACTCTTGATAGATTTGGAGGTGATTAAGGGCTACTAGATGGTCTTCATTGAATAGCTCAAGTTGGGCCAAACATTCTTGGAAAAAGTCATCATTAGTAAGTATGTCTTGTAGAGAGATGTGAAGAGAAGGAATCTGGACCTTGAGAGTGAAGATTGCTTCCATCCCATAGACTAGTGAAAAATACATAGCACATGTAGGGGTTTGAATGATAATGCAATAAGTAATAGTGTAGTTTTTTATTTTTCCCTATTATTTAATTAGGGAAATTGTATACTTATGCATACATGGAGTTTTCCTACATTCGTGGGATAGGCTAGCTTATGTGGAGATGTGTGTCATAGATGTGTCATAGGTGTTATAAGAATGTCATAAGTAACTCATTTGACTGGCTATTCTGGGTATGGGAGTTATTTCTCTATTCTTAGCACCCTGTCACCACCTTTCATGGAGGAGTTACAGTCTATTCTTGGGGTCCCTTGACCACCTTTTGTGGAGGAGTTACTTACATGCTCTCCTATATGTATTCTTCACTTTGGCCATCTTATGTTAATGGAATATTGGGTTTTCTCCTATTTGTCTTGTGCAATTTATCTCCTTTTATAATTTCAAATTGCTTTAACTTCTTTGTGGTGTGCACCAGCTTCGTCTCATGTGATAACTTGACCATTGCATTTGCATTATTTGGACCCTGGAAACAACTCTAATATGGTATCAGAGCCACCCCGGTAATCATGTGTCTGGTTATGCTATCAGTTTATTTTGAAATCATGAGGAGTGGAGTTCTCTTAATGTTTTTTTTCTTATTTCCAGATCTAATCTAAAAAAGCCTTTCAATATCATTTCTTGTGTTGCTTTTATCTTTTCCTTGGGAGCCTTGGCCTTGGGTGTCTTGGTTGTCAGCTCTTCAGAGTTTACAGGCACAACAACAACTTCAACCACAGGAGAATTCATCGTCGGGGCATTTTCATCTGTAAAAGCCATTGCCTTTGAAAACTAGAGATCGACGCTCACTGGTTTCTTCGCAGCAGGTGTTGGTTTTGCAGCGGCAGGCTTCTTAGCAGGCCTTTCGGCAACCTTCTTTGCAGCAGCAGGGTTAGTAGCCGGCTTGGCAGCAACAGTCTTCTTTACATCAAGCTTGACAGGAACTTTGGGCTTCGCTGAAGGCTTTGGCTTGGCTCCGACCGCCTTGGCCTTGGGCTTGGCCACAACCTTTGGATTAATGGCAACCTTCTTGATTGCAAGTTTCTTAACGGCCTTCTTTCCCTCTGTGGATTTGCCTCTGCCTACCATTTTTTTGCTTTAAATAAATTCGAGTGCATGCTTATTGTGGTGAGAGAAAACTACCAAAACTATTTTTTTTTGAAAATGGCACACTTTTTCCTTGTTTGGCGTCCCATGTGGGCCCTTAAACACTTGACAATCCATTAAATTTTGTCTTTTACTTTATTTTTTCAGTTAAAATTGACTTGTCCAAAAAAAATCAGTCAATTTGACTAAGTATTAAGTATTTTAGACAATTTGTAAGTTTTGATAATTTGGGGGTTTAAATTTAAACTTGTATTTCACTTGTCGAAGACGAAGGGTGAAGCCCGAGTTGGAAAGAGGCCAATTCCCCTTCAAAAATACCTCCTTTGGATTCTTCACTCCGTGCCGAGTCCAATGAGTGGTTGGAAGGCCACTTTCTCTCTCAAAATAGGCATTTTTTTTATGTTTTAGTGCTATTTTTTTGCAAAAACACTAGTTTACGAGAAATTGAATCTTTAATATCTTGCAAATGGTAGCTCAGATTCAGGTGCCATTTTTTTCAAAAGTGTTTGTATTTTAATTATACATAGTGTAGGCTTTAAATTTGTTAAAAATGCACTAGTTTATAAAGTGCCTAAAATTTGGGTCTCACAGGACGCATTTTCAGCTGAGTCCGACGTCCTGTTTGCTTAAAGTCTTGCACTGATTTCTCTAAGACACATTCTCAACTGAGCCTGATGTCTTTTGAGTATGCACTTGCATATTTGGGGGGGTTCAACATTTGGGGGGGGTGTGATTGCTTTTCAGCACTTGCAATCTTTGCTTTCATTCTCCTTTCTACATAATTTCACAACTTGCAATCAACACAACTTCACCTAAATTCAGCTTAAAATAAATTATTTTCAAATTAAACCCCTAACACCCTTCAAATATCATGAATGGAAGGTTAATATGTCAATCATTCTTAGAAGCAAAGGGTTGTATAGGATCACCATGGGTACTAAAGTAGAACCCAACACTGATACTGAAAAGGTCAAGTGGTACAACCGTAGTGATGAAGCTTATGGATTACTGAGCTTGTCCATGTCTCTAGAACTTCTCTTCCATTTAGAAACCTCCAAGACTCCCAAAGATATATGGGACAACCTAGAAACCTTATTTGAGAAGCTTGATGAGATGAGAGGTCATGAGCTTGAAAATGAACTCATAAGTCAAAGTCCTAGCAACTTTGACACCCTACAGGACTTCTTCACTAAGTTTAAGGCCCTTAGATTGAAATTGAAAGAATGTAGGATAGAGAAAAAAGATGAACAACTCATCCTTTCTATTCTCACTAAGTTAGGTCCAAGCTATTCAGTCTTTGTCTCCACTTTCCATGCCACAAAAAGTGCCCTTGGCACTACATGGAAAATGCCTTCTTGGGATTCCTTCATTGCCAACTTGACTAGGGAGAAAGATAAGTTTATTCAAATGGGCACAATTAATTCTACTCAACCCCAAGCTTTGATAGCTGGAAATAGTAAGGATAAGACTTCAATAAAGGAGAAGAAGAAAAAGAATAAAGAATAGGAGAAGAAGAAAGAAAACCACAATCCTGCCAAAAACAACACCGAGTCTTCCTCCTCCAATGCTAAACCTAAGAAGGAGAAGTTTAAGTGTGCCTATTGTAAGTAGATAGGGCATGATGAACAGAAATGCATGAAGAAACAAATAAATCACCTAACTCATCTTCTAGAGAAGCACAACATAGGTGTTCATGAGTCCATCAAGTAGAATTAATCTACCCAAAATTCTACCAAGGCAAAAGGCAAGGGTAAGGAGAAAGAAAAAGGCAAGGCCCTTGTAGCTATAGCATCTTCTACATCTTCATGGGTCATTAACTCAGGTGCTTCTCACCACATGGGCTCTTCTCTAGTTGATTTTTCATCTTTAGAGCCTTGTAGCATGATTTCAATTAGTTTGGGTGATGACACATCAGTTTCTGTTGTAGGGAGAGGGTTAGTGGAAATGGAAGGAGGAACATTCAATAATGTTCTAAGTGTTCCTTCTTTTTCAACCAATCTCCTATCAGTGTACCAAATCACTCACATTGGTCAGGGCATGAGAGTTGAGTTTTCACTATATTCAGTGGCTATCAAGGAGTTGCATAGTGATACTACAGTGGCAGTGGGTAGGACAGATCACCAAGCAAGGTTATACACCTCACATTTTACACTTGATTCTTCTCCAACAACATTACTGACTCATTTAGATGGAGTTAGCAAATTATGGCATGAGCAATTTGGCCACCTTAACTATTGCTACCTTGAGCAACTTTGCAAACATGACATGGTCATTGGCTTGCCTCATGTCCAATTCTCAAAAGGACTTTATGAGGGGTGCACCCTTGGGAAGCATCCCGAAGAAAAATTTGACAAAGGCAAAGCTTGGAGGGATTCACAACCTTTGGAGTTAGTCCACAGTGATATATCGGGACCCTTTCCCAAATCATCTTTCACAAGGGCCAAGTACATTCTCACTTTCATTGATGATTTCTCTAGGTACACTTGGATATATTTTCTCAAACAAAATTCTAAAGTGTTTGAAAATTTTCTAGACTTCAAGGCTCTTGTTAAGAAATAGAGTGAGAAATCCATCAAGTTTCTTCGAACTGATAATGGAGGGGAGTATGTCAGCAATAGATTTGAGCAATTTTGCACCATAGAGGGGATTGATTTGCAGTGCACAGTCACTTACAGTCCTTCACAGAATGGGGTTGCAAAATGCAAAAATAGGTTCTTGAAAGAGATGGGTAGTTATATGATTCACTCCAAATCCTTAGCACCATAGTACTAGGCCGAAGCCATCAATTATGCTTGCTACATTCAAAGCAGGGTTCCTCATAAATCTTTGAAAGAGAACACCCTTTGAAGCTTGGCATAAAAGGAAACCTGATGTTGAGCACTTTAGGGTTTTTGGATCCCCAACCATGGCCCGCATACCGAAGAAGAAATGCAAAGCTATGGAATGTCAGTCCAAGCCTTGCATCTTTGTAAGATATTTAGATGGTATTAAGGGGTATCACCTTCTAGATCCAGTCACTCATGAGTTGTTCATCAAGAGAAGTGTCCATTTTTAGGAGAGTCCTAGAGACTCAACACTTGGAACTTCTTCCCCCTCATTAAATCTACTTCTTCATGATGATTCCTCATTAGATTCAGATCAACCATAGCAAGTTCTTGAGCCAGAGGCATCTTATTCTTCTTTGAGTTCAGACAGTGAGGAAAGTGATGCAGAGTCATCCAACTCTAGTTAGTTAGAGGATGAGGAGTTAGCACCTGACTCGCCCACTTCTAGGTCACTTTGCGCCAGACAAACACTTGAGAGTGCTGGTACTTGGGCAGGAGATCACATAAATGAAAAACATACTAGGGGGATTTTTAGAGAGATCCACATGCCTTCTTTGCTTCAGTTTTAGATCCATAGACTTTTTGAGAGGCATCAGGGGTACCTGAGTGGGATAGTGCTATGGAGGAAGAATATTCTTCCTTAATCAAAAATCACACTTGGGATTTGACTTCACTTCCTAAGGGAAAGAAGATGGTTTGATGTAGGTGGATATATCATACCAAGTTTGTAGCAGATGGGTCAGTTGATAAGTATAAGGCACGATTGGTTGCCAAGGGTTTCTCATAGGTGGTAGGCATTGACTATTCAAAGACCTTTGCACCCATTGCAAAGATGACTTCTATCTAACTCACTTTAGCTATTGTTATAGCACATGGTTAGGATGTGCACCAGATGGATGTGAAGAGTGCCTTTCTTCATGGAGACCTAGAGGAGGAGATCTATATGGAGCAGCCACCAGGATTTGTTTAGGATTCTTCCTTAGTATGCAGACTTAGAAAATCTATCTATGGCCTCAAATAGGCCCCTCGAGCATGGTACGCCAAGATGGATTCCTTCCTTCTCATAGTGGGTTTCAATAGGTGTCATTCTGATCCCAATGTCTACTTCTTGCGATAGGATGATTCACTCCTAATTTTGGTTCTATATGTTGATGACCTTAAGATCACTAAGAGTTCTTCATCGTCTATTGCAATGATGAAGGCATCTCTCCAAGATAGATTTGACATGATAGACTTGGGTTTGTTGCACTACTTCTTTAGCATCAAGATCTCACAGTCAAATTTAGGGATTTCTCTTACACAACCTAAGTATGCTCTTGACTTATTGGCTCAGTTTCACATGGCTGATTGCAAGCCATCTCTGACTCCCTTTATATCAAGAGTCAAGCTTGAGGATGACTACTCTTCACCATTGGTTGATGCCACTCAATATCTACAACTTGTTGGTAGTCTCATCTACTTGACTCACACCAGGCCTGACATATCATATATAGTGGGACTTGTCTCCAAATTTATGTAGGAACCTCATGAGCTACATTGGAAAGTAGCTAAGAGGATCTTGCATTACATATAGGGTTCACATAGATACATGATTCATTATAGATTTGGCATAGAGGTTTACTTGGTTGGATATATAGATTCAGACTGGGCTAGTGATTCACAAACTTACAAATTCACTTCTGGTTATAGTTTCTCTCTAGGTTCTGGTCCTATTAATTGGTCTAACAAGAAGTAGAATGCTATTGCTATATCATCCACAGAGGTAGAGTACAGGGGAGTTTTTAATGTAGCTATTGAGGCTATTTGGCTTTAGGGGATTCTTTCTAAGTTTGGCATTCCTATCAGGTAGCCCACCATCATTTATTGTGACAACCAGAGTACCATTTAGATTTGTAGGAATCTAGTTCAGCACCAACAGACCAAGCACATAGAGATTCACATGCATTTCATTTAGGACCTTATTCATATTCAGATCATTGACTTAATCTTTTGCCAGTCTTCAGAGTAGGTTTCAAACATCTTCACCAAACCTTTCATTGAGAGCAAGTTCATTCATCTATGAGCTCTTCTTGGGATGCGGTCTACATCTACAATGGCATCATCTGCAAGGGGGCCTTCTAGCCTCTTCATTTATTTTATCTCTCTTTTGGGGGGGATTTTTTTCCTACGGGTTTTCTCCTTTTCTCTATCTTATGGGATATTTCTATTGTATATGGGTACCTCATCAGGCCTAGTTGTCAGGACCCATTTTATATTTCCACACTGCCCACCTAAGCTGCGCTTATGGGGGGTATTAGTGTAGTTTTTTATTTTCCCCTATTATTTAATTAGGTAAATTATATATTTATGCATACATGGAGTTTTCCTCCATTCATGGGATAGGCTAGCTTATGTGGAGATGTGTGTCATAGATGTGTCATAGGTGTCATAAGAATATCATAAGTAACTCCTTTGACTGGCTATTCTGGGTATGGGAATTACTTCTCTATTCTTAGCACCCTGTCACCACCTTTCATAGAGGAGTTATAGTCTATTCTTGGGGTGACTTGACCACTTTTTGTGGAGGAGTTACTTACATGATATCCTATATGTATTCTTCACTTTGGCCATCTTATGTTAATGGAATATTGGGTTTTCTCCTATTTTTCTTGTGTAATTTATCTCCTTGTATAATTTCAAATTGCTTTAGCTTCTTTGTGGTGTGCACCAGCTTTGTCTTGTGTGATCACTTGACCATTGCATTCGTGTTATTCAGACCCTAGAAACAACTCTGATAATAAGCCCATAAGGTGAAGGGAATGTGTGTATGCCAGTCCTTACCAACACTGATGACTACCTTCATGAGGATTTTGGTTAAGGTTTTATTAGAAGTTTTTGCCTGTCCATTTACTTGTGGATAGTACGGTGATGAGAAGCTTAATTTGATTCCAAAAGCATCATAAAGTTTTTGGATAGTCTTATTTTTTAAATATTTATCATTATTCATATTAATATTATTGGGGACACCAAAATGATAGATGATGTGATGGTTGATAAAGTTGACAATTTTGTCAGCCTTAATGGAGATGAGAGGAATATCCTTGACCCACTTGGTGAAATATTAAGTATCAGTAATGATATAATGATGCCAGAGAGATGAATGAGGATTAATCTCAATGATTAGATCCAAACCCCATTGTGAAAATGGCCAAAAGTCTCTAGTGACTTGTAAGGCATGGCTTGGAATGTGAAGGGGGTTAGCATGTTATTGACATTTGACACAACACCAAATATAATTTTGATAGTCTTGGTTGAGTGTTGACCAATAGTATCCAAGTTGAAGGATGTGTTTGGAAATTGAGTTCCCACTAAAATTTCCATTGCAAATCCCTTCATGGACTTCCTTAATGGTGAAATGAATTTCAACATGAGTGAGGCATCTAAAGAGGAGACCATCAAAGCCTTGTTTGTAGAAAAATCCCTATAACATAGTGAAATGAGTAGTATGTTTAATGAAATAATGTCTCCCATTACTAGAAAGGTCTGATGGAATGATAGCATAGGTGAGATAGTCAAAAATCTATTTATACTAGACATCATGTGGATTAGAGTCAACATTGCCCAAAAATATGATGTTAGTTGACACATAAGAGGGAAATGTGAGGTGATGCATGATGACGTATATTTTTTAAGAAGAGGGTAAGGATGGAATATGTGAGGAAAGGGAAGCCATCATATCAATAAACTTTTTTATATATTGAGGAATAGTCTGTAAGAGGTAGTGGTCGAATGATTCTAATAGTGCATCTACACGATGTTTATATCATTATAGAATTTCATTTTTATAGAGCTAAGAATTGTTAACCTAATTAATCACTAGCTAATAATCATCAAAGACGTTGATTGATTTGACACCCAAGAAAATGGCCATTTGAATCCCTAAGACCAAAGCTTCTTATTCAACCATATTGTTAATATATTCAAAATCTAGTTTAAATGATAGAGGCAAAGGCTCACCATCAAGAGGGATGAGGATGACCCCCACACCCCCACTAAGTTTACATTTAGACCCATCAAATAACATCATAATTTGATAGGAGATGTCATCAATGGATATCATTGTGATAGAGTCATCAAGGAATTTGAGGTTAAAAGGTTGGTTATTAGGTAAAGGGGCATCAACTAACTGGTTAGAATTATTTGCACCTTGATAGAATTTTTTTGGATTAATTCTAAGTCACACTCAACAAGGAACATGAGACAATGAACCATACATTGGTTTTCATATGGCTTGTAATTCATGTATTTGAGGGGGTTAGTATGGGTGACAACATAGGTTTTATGATTTAAAAGGTATTAGTAGAGTTTGAATGCTATGAATACCAATGCAAGGTAAAGCTTTTTAGTATGAGTATATTGAGTTTCATAATCAATAAGCATTTAGATTATGTAGTAAACAACTTGCTATCTATGTTGATCATCCTGATGTACAATCATAGCACCCAAGGAATGGTTTATTGCATAAATGTAAAGGTAGAAAGGTTAATCTTCTTGCAGGGGAATAAGAACTAGTGGGGAAAGGAGATATCCTTTGAGTGCTTCAAAGGCTTTCTAATAGTCCATGCTCTAATAGAAGGAGACATCCTTTTTAAGTAGATTAAAAATTTGGCATCGATGTGATAATTGAGAGCTGAAATGGTGGATCAACTAAAGTTTACCTTGTAAGCTATAGAGTTATTTGAGATTAGTGGGAAAAAGAATTTCTAGTATTACTCGAACCTTAGTAGGGTTAACGTTGATACCATAAAGGGAGATAATGAAGCCTAAAAGTTTACCTGAAAGGACCCCAAAGATGAATTTCTTTGGGTTTAGTCAAATGTTATATTGGAAGAGACAAGTGAATATGATTTTAAGAATTGCCAAGTGATCCTAGTGATGTTTATACTTTCTACGTAAGTCATCCACATAGTCTTCCATAATTTTGTGTAGGAGGTCATGAAAAATGTAATTCATGGTGCATGGTAAGTAGCGTTAGCATTATTAAGTCTGAAAGGCATGACCTAGTAATAGAAAGTCTCACATAAGATGATGAATTTGTTCTTGTGTTGATCTTCAAGAGCAATCAGGATTTGATTGTAGCCCGAGAACTCATCCATAAGAGATAACATCTCATGGCTAACTATCAAATCAACAAGTTGGTCAATGCTTGGCAAAGGGAAGTCATCTTTTGGAAAATTGAGGTTTAGATCATGGTAATTGGTGTAGGTGTAGATTCCCCTTATCACTTTTGTGATATGGATGATATTGAAATTCCATTGCAGATAGTCAATGGATTGAATAAAGTTAATAAAGAGGAGGTGTATGAGCTCTTCTTTGACAAGGAAAGCAATACAAGGGTTCATCTTATGAAGCTTCTACTTAACAAACATAGCATTGCAGTTGGTTACAATATTGCGAGTGATGATAGAGGGGTTAATGCTAGGAATGCCATGATAAGACCAAGCAAATGCTTTACTATGATCGGAGACGAAAGTGGTATAATTTGTTTGTTCAAGGGAATCTAAAGATTGGCCAGTCTTGAGGATGAAGGGGTTATCTTGAGAGGGTAGATTAATGTCAATGGTTGATTCATTTAACATAGTTTGCATTTTAGAAGGGATTGATAATTGGATATAAGAATTTTATGCACCCATGTAGGTGAGAATAGCATCATTATCTTGACATTAGATAGTGTTAATAGTGGGAGAGTCTTTGTCAAACATTTCAAGATGAACGAGAGGAAGGGACCTTGTTTCCTCACCCAGATGATAGGTCAGGGGTCCTAAATAAATGACATTTATTGAAAATAAACTAGGAGGTGTGGATACTTCTAATTATATAGGTTATGATGGGGGAAAGGGAGAGGATGGAGAAGGAGAGAGAGGCTCCTAGATATGAGAGACCTTGGTGGGTTTCATTGGTTCATCAAAACCCACACCATACCACTTTTTGGCATCTTTGATGGTCTTGTTGGTGGGGTATTCAATAGGTATATGAGCACCCTAATCATAATGACCCAACCTAAATCATTTCTAGGTGTACCTATAAAGATAAGTGTGAGCAAAACTAGGTTTTCCTAGGAAGGAGAAGTCACAGGTAAAAGGTTGTGGTGAAGAGGATGGATTTTTGATAGTAGGATCCCATTCAATTCCCCCATATGTGAGATTAGTTCAAATGTTAGGGGGACCATATGGGATTACCAACCTAATATAGGGATGAAAATTGGTGTGCATGTGAATTTTTCCATATTCTTGTGGAGTATGGAATATGTCAAGTGTCAACAAGAGATATTATCTGAGTGAAAGGAATTTGAAAGTGTCTTCCATGGGGTCCTTGTCAAGAATTTGTGTTGCCAATATTGGAGTAATTAGGGTACTCAAGTTTGTTGAGGCTTCAATGGTAGAATGTGAAAAGGAAGATGTTTTCAATGGAATGAGGACATCATTGGGATGATAATTCATGTTGCATGTTTTAAAAGGAGGTGGGTTGATGGGAATAACATGCACTTACCCACCATGCTCAAATTTGACACAATAGTGTTAAGTCAAGGGTACACATGCCATGGCATATATCTAAGGACATCTAAGAAATATGTTGTATTATAAATCTCCTTTGATAACATAAAAGAATTTAGGGATTGTGTGAAGACCCACATGGATATGCAAGACTATAGTACCCATAGTAGTCACTGTAGTATCATTAAAGGAATAGAGTATCACATCAGACTGTGACATATAATTATTATTAAGTGATAGCTATTTGTAGGCCTGAGTGGAGATAATATTAATACTAACACCTCCTTCGATTATGACTCTCTTAACACAATTTTGATTGATATATGTGGTGATAAAAAGTACAGGGTCCTAGTCTCTAGGGTAAAGAGCCATTATTTTTGAATCATTGAAGGAAACCAAGGCAATAATATTAAGAGAATATACCAAAGCTACAAGAGGTTGAGCATCATCGAGTTATACCTCAATGTCTTATAAAGCCTTAATCAAGGCTTGGTAGTACTGGGATGAGTTTTGGATTAACTCATATAAATACATCTTTACATGGGTTTTGTGAAGTTGTTTCACCATTGAGTCTTGAATGAATTGTGAAGATGTGGGTTGGGGGGCACCAAGAAGAGATATCTTGGGATTTGATGGAGGAGTATATTTTGATTTGGAGACCATGTGGCCACATTAACTATGTTGATTTAGAGCACAGGTAGAGAAGGTGGTAAAGGATTCACAACCTCATCATTGGTCTTAGACTCAAGTGAGGTGGTAGGTGGAGTTTGGGATGCAATTGGTGGAATAATTTGGAGGTTAAAAAGAGGCTCCTTAATGAAAAGGTTGTTCATATCAAAGTGTTTTTGGAGAATAACTATGAGAGATTTACAACATTTTATATCATGTCCAAGCAAGTGATGATATAAACAAACTTGTGTGTCATCAAACCAAGATGGTTTTGGATCAAGAGGCTGATAAGGCTTGATCAGAAGAAGGGTTATGGTGGAGGATTAAAATAAATGGAAGATAAGAGAGGCTTGAGATCTTATCAATGTGCTATCACTTGTTTTTTAAATAGGGGTGGACACCTTCTTCAATTTAAGATTAATGGATGTGGTTTTATGTGGCACCCTTTTAGGTGAAGGCGTAACCACTAGTTTTATTAACACCTTTTTAGGCGTAGGTGTCAAGGTGTGGGATGTGTAACGACCACTAAGTGGTAGATGAAAAATAGGAGGTAGCTTTGCCTTTTGTCTTGCTTGGAAACAAAGCACTCCAACTAAAGTGGAAGGATGGGGTCCCAATATCAAAGGCAAAGTTGAGGGTAGGAGAGGAGTGCAATGGTGAGGCCTAGGAAACTTAACATTCTTCTTTGGTTTAGGCCATGGATCTCCAACTCATGGTTGAGGATTCAAATCTAACTTTACCAATGGATGAATTAGATTAGACACTAGTAAAACACCCAAAGATCTAATTTGCTTTAGTGTAGTAGATGCCCATGATGGTGATGGTTCTAACATAGAGGGTTGAGCTTCTGATAGTCTAGGCAAAGAATTTATACCTTTATAAAAAACCTTGGGGTAAATGGTAGTGAAAGTATTGGTGGTAGAGGATGACATTTATTACATAAGATAGGGAGCTTTAAGTCAGTCCCAAAATGTCAAGTGGTCTAGCTTCTTAGAGTCAAGAAAGCTTAGATTTCCTACCAACTATGAGAAGGGTTTAGATGAAGTTATCATAGGCCTTGTAGTTGCTTACATAGAAGACTTAGGTGATTGGGAAAGAGGGAAGGTGTTGGCTTCTTCTATTTAGGCCACAAATGAGTAAGAACCATAACTAAGTCTTCTTTAATTGAGGTGGGAGAAAAGGGATGGTCCTCCCCAGGTGGAGGAACTAGTGAAGTTAGCTCTTATAGTGGATAAATCATGGGTATGATGTACTTCCCCAACATGTAGATGAGGAGTAGGTAAGATGTGATCTTTTATTGGGAAGAGAAGGGGTAAAATTAGTTTGATAGTTGTAGGCACAATAGGTCCCTTGGTTAGTGTAGGGATAGATAATGTAGACTCCTCTAAATGTTAAAGATGAGTCGATGGGGCACTATCCTCCATTGGTGGAGGATAAGTAGGTGAAGAATACTCTTCAAGAGGGTAAAGCATAGGAATGATGCTCCCCTTAACATGTATATATGGAGTGGGCATGGCATGCTCTTATAAAGGTAGGAGAATAGGAAAAATAGGTATAAGAGGAATAGGCATTGTGGGTTCCTCACATGGTAAAAGGATAGGTATATGAGGCCCCTACACACGTGGGAGAGGAATGGGTGAAACAAGATCCTCTACTCATGGAAGAGGAATAGGTAAAACAAGCTCCTCTAGTTGTGGGAAGAGGTTAGACCAGAGGTAAAGAAAAGACCATATTGACCATATGAATATTATGATCAGGTGAGTTTTCAATCATGGCCTTAACATTTATTTGATTTAGTGAATGGTTATGAAAAGTCTATTTGAAGAAATCCATGCTTTAGTTAGTAGTTGCATTAGGGTTATCCAAGATAATCTCACCTCTATCAAGCATATCTTGAACAATGTTTTATAGTTTTTAGAATTCTAGCCTTTAACTTGATGATAGCCACAAAACTCATCTTCCTTATACCAAGTTGGCATAGGATGAGAGGAATCAAACTGTATAGGAGGTCTAATTTTGGGAAGGTTAATAGTTCCTTAATACAATAATTTATCTAAAATGGAAGTGTATGACTCTCTAATAGGAATGTATTGTCTTTGTTCATACCATTATTGGAATTTTTTGGTTGGATTTTATGAGGTGGATTGCCTAGACTGGTTGACTATGGTAAAAGAAGTCAATTTAACCACCATGGCATTGACAAAGCCTTTTGACTTTTGATTGGAAGAAGAGGGTTTAGAGGAAGATTCATTAGGTTTGGAGTTGGTATTTTTATTATGCAACTTAACCCTATCTTCATCTATATCTTGAATCTCTAACTTTCATGCCATTGTAAAAGCCTCATCAAATGTGTGGAAAGTCTAGATGTGGAGGGTATAAGAGATGTGTTTGGCACATGCTCTTGAGAAAAGATCAATAAGCTTAGGTTGAAGTAAAGAGAAGGAGAGATAATTAATTAAACCTCTCCAATGAGTGACAAAGTCAGTGATGGACTCATCATCAAACTTTTTAATGGAATAAAGGTCCATAATAGAGATCTTTTTATAAATATTGATAGATAAGTGGTCCAAGAATAGTTGAGAAAGATGGGTAAACAAGAAAATGGAGTGTTGGCTTATGGAACTATACCAATCCAAGGTAGCACCCAAAAGAGACATAGGGAAAGTGTGAAGCAATAATTCATCATCATTCCCTATTAGGTACCAAGCATGTTTAAATTCTCATAACTATTGTTGTGGGTCCTCCTTACTTTGGAAACAAGTAAATTTAGGGAGCTCCCATTGACTTGGGTAGGGGCGAATAGGTAAAGAAGGATGAATGGGCTCATTACATATTTGATCATAAGATTGTTAAGCACAAAATATACTAAGAGGGGAGGTGAGTCAATATATTATATACCTTATTTCTTAATCAAATACATTTTCTTTAACCACTTAACCACACATGCAAGATATGCAATAAAATTGAAGAAATAATATGCACCACACGAGAGAGAGAGAGAGAGAGACCATATTTTTATGTGGAAACCCAAAGTGAGAAAAACCATGGAGAACAATCTCAAGTATATTAATGAGAACCAACTCAAATTACAAATTTCACAAGCACCAACTTGCAAGAGCACCAACCCCTTTGCTGAGCACCAACCCATAGGGGCACCAACCCCTCGTGTGTATAAAACACAACTATCTCTTAATTTTGATTACTCAACAAATTATAGAACTCTACAATATCTCCTAATTTTCTCTCTTCAAAAATAAATACAAACCATGCACTCTTGCATATTACAAATGACTTCTCAATCCTTTATTTATAGCTTTCCAAATGACCTTTGGAATTCACCCTTTGTGACCCTTTAATACTCATGGAAAATGGTACCAAAATTTCATGACCCTTCATATCCTTACATTTGAAAATTCATATGGTGACCCTTCATAAGAAAAAGCATCCTTTCCTCTTTTGTCTTTATCTTGGTGACTTTTCGTATTCCTCAAAGTGTCCTTTCATGGAAAAATGTGCCATACCCTCTTTTGTCTTCACATGGTGACTCTTGGAATTCTTCAAGATGACTCTTCATGAGAAAATGCATCCCATTCATCTTTCATCTTTTACCTCGTGACTCTTTGACTTCTCCATGGGTCCTCTTTTGACTTATATAAAACCAAAAATATATTCATTAATATTAAATAAATATTAACACACATTAGATAAGATATGAATATTAAAAACAATATTAAATTAAATGGAGCCTTTATCACCAATAATTATATACCTTTAACATCAATGACAATATTTATAAAAGTCTCCCCCTTTGTCATTGATGGCAACCTCAAACTAAAATTGCAGCATCTTAAAACCTGCACGTACTACCATCTAAAAAACATATAATAACTCCTCCTTACTATAGTAATTTGTACCTGTTTCTGCATATATACCTTTTATTCTCCCCCTTTAACATTATTGGCAAAGGGCCTACCTAGAGATAACACTTAGCTCCCCCTCAACTAATGCTAAACCTCAATGGTAGGAAGTAAAAGAAATTACTCCCAACTTCTCTCATAGATACTCAAATGTGTCTTTTGGTAGTGCCTTTATGAAAATATCTACAATCTACTCTATAGTACTGATATACTCCATCTTAACCTATTGATTTTCAACCTACTCTCTCAATAAGTGATATCTAATGGGAATATGTTTTGTTCTTGAATGCATCACTGGATTCTTCAAACTATTAATAACACTTGTGTTGTCACAAAAAATAAAAATAGGTTCATCATATTTTACCTTGATATCTTCCAAAGTTTGCTTCATCCAAAGCACTTGAGTACAACATAATACCACTACAATATATTCTACTTAAGCTATAGAAAGTGATACTGAATTATGTTTCTTGCTTAGCCATGATACTAAGCTATCACCAAGGAATAAATTTCCACCACTTGTACTCTTTATGTCATCCAATCACTCTACCCAATTTTAATCTATATAAGCAACCAAAGTGAAATCTCTGCTTGTGGGATACAAATATCCATAATCTAATGTCCCCTTGATATATCTAAATATTCTCTTCACCAAATAAAGATGACTATATTTTGGAGATGATTGATATCTTGTAACCATACATATTGCATGCATGATGTCTGGCCTTGATGTTATTAGATATAAAAGACTACCAATCATAGATCTATATAAAGATTGATCTACAATAGGTGAATATTCATCCTTGTTCACCTTATTTCCTATACACATTGGTGTGCCAACTGGTGCACAATCCTCAAAACCAAATTTTCTCAACATTTCCTTGGCATATTTACTTTGAAATATGAAAATTCCTTTATCTGACTGAAATATTTGCAATCCTAAGAAAAATGACAATTATCCAAGCATAGACATCTCAAATTCTTTTTGCATATTATTAGAAAATTATTTTGTCATATTTTCAATGTTTTCTCCAAAAATGATGTCATCAACATATACCACAACAATCAATTAATGCTCACCTTCTATTTTGATGTAGAGATTACTATCAGAAAATCCTCTCTTGAAACCTTGATCTTATAAGTACTTATCAAGTTTGAATCCCAAGATCTGGGAGCTTGTTTAAATCCATACAATATTTTTTTCAATATACATACATGGCTACTAATATTTGAGAGAATAAATCCCTCATGCTACTCAATGTAGACCTCTTCTTCTAGATTCCCATTCAAGAAGGCAGATTTGACATCCATCTAAAACACTTTGAAATTTTTAAAAATTGCATATGTAAGAAACATTATAATATCCTCTAACCTTACCACTGGTGCAAAAGTTTCTTCAAAATATATTCCCTCAATTTGATCATATCCTTTACATACTAATCTTGCTTTATTCCTAGTCACTTCTCCATTTTCATTCAACTTATTTCTATAAACCCATTTTATTCCTATCACATTATGATCTTCTAGTCTAGTCACTATCTCTCAAGTATCATTATTTTATATATGATTTAATTCTTCATCCATAGCCTTAACCCAATTCTTATCATGCCTAACTTCTAAAAAAGTTCTAGGTTGAATTTTAGATAACAAAGATAAATTAACTTGCTCAAATTCACTTACCATCATTCTTTTAGTGAAAATTACTTCATTTATGTCCTCGATGATGTCACTTTCATTATGATTTCTCTAAACATATTTTGATGGAGTTTTGGTGTTCTTTTTCTCTTTATCTTCATCTGATTCTTCAAAATCTTCCTCTTCAATGATTTTAGGAATGTCTACTGGATCATTGATTATTTGTGTTCCATCTTCTTCTATCTTGACAATTGTATTTTCAAAAAAAATCTTGGTTCTTTTTTTATAATATTTGTAAGCTTTACTTTTTCAAGTATAACCAAGAAATATACCTTGATCTACTCTAAATTCAAACTTCCCAAGTTTTTTTTTAGTTCTCTTTATAAAGCATATGTTGTCAAAAACTTTGAAATAATCAATTGTTGCTGGTTTGTCTTTCCATAACTCATAAGGAGTCTTGTCACTATTGAATCTCAATAATGCTCTATTTTGAATATGCATTACCATAGAAAATACCACTCTCCAATATTTATCTGGTATCTTGGATTCATTTAGCATTGTCCTCACTATCTCTTGAACTATTTTGTTTCTCCACTCAACTACTCTATTTTGTTGTGGAGTTCTGGCTACTAAATAATGTCTCTTTATTCCATGGTCTTCACAAAACTCAATAAATTAATCTGACATGAATTCTCTTCCTTGATCTGATCTTAAAAACTTAATCTTCAAATTGGTTTCATTCTCAACTAATGCTTTGAATGATTTGAAATGCCTGAAAGCTTCTGAATTTTTCTTTAAAAACATTACGCAAGTCATACGTGAAAAATCATCAATAAGCAACATGAAATATTTCTCACATTAAGTACTTTGATTTCTCATAGGTCCATAGAGATTAGTGTGAACAATCTCTAACATCTGAGTGGTCAAGTACTCTTTTCTTTTGAACCACCTTCTAGCCTACTTCCCACACTAACAAGGTTCACAAAGCGTGTCGAATGACTTTGTAATCTTTGGAAGATTTATGACTACTTGATTTTTGTTGATATTGACAAGATTTTCAAAATTTATGTGACCCATTCTCCTATGCCATATCCAAATTTCTTGAATCTGACTCAAACAACATCTTTAACCTTTGATGTCTGATAATATATACAAATTATTGTCTATTCTCTGATCATCTGCAATCAGTACATTTGAATCTTTTCTCCTAGTTTCACAACCTTTTGAATAAAACTTTAGTGTGTGCCCCTAATCACACATTTGACTTACACTCAAAATATTATGCTTAAGACCTATATAAAAAATGTTTTTAGTCTTAGTTCTACCATTATCCAAACTTAGTGTACCTTTTTTGGCAATTATGGCATTAGTATTATCTATGAATTTCACTGTGCCACCATTGATCTTATTCAAGGTTATAAACTTGATTTTATCTCCTATCATGTGCCTCAAACATCCACTATCAATGAACCATGGATTTTCTTCATTTCTTGTATGCAAATCTATCTGTACCAACATAGATTTTTCAAGGTGTTTCTTCTACCATGAACCTGTCTGACCTTTCTTCTTGATGAATAGAGCTTTAAAACTCTAGTTCTTCTTGACTGAATCGAACACACTTTTATAGTATCAAGCTATGTGTCCAAAGTTTTTGCACTTGTAACATATTATGGCCTCTTCATTAAATATTGATGGAGGAACAAAAGAGCTTTGGCTTCTGCTGGACTCTACATGAATTTCCTTCTCCTTATTTCTAAAATTGTTATCCCTTTTTTGAAATTCTATTTTCTTATGACCATATCCATTACAATAAAAATAGTAACCATAAAAATAGGACCAATTTATGTATCTCTGACCTAATTTCCTTTTGTAGTTTTGTTCCCTCCAGCCTTCTTTGTTTAAGATGTCCTTTATATTCTTAACTTCTTCCATTTTTATTTCTTCTTTTGTAAGAGCTTCAACATAGCACTTTCCTTTTTCCTTGTCTATGAAAGTAGTGGCCTCCCCTTTCTCTTTTTCAAATCCAATACCTATTTTATCTAAAAATGGTCTTTAATTTTTTAATATCTTATTCAACATATTAGTGTTATTCTCAAATTTTTAATCATTAGTTATTCTATCATTGATTGCTTTATTTGTTTTCTCAAGATCTGCTTTTAATGAAGCAATTTCAATAAAAAACCTTTCACATTCTTTACTTACTATTTTTAACTATGCTAATAGATATTCTTCATTCTTCTTGGCTTCTTCAAAGTGTGCTTGTATATCTTCAATTATTTCCTTTGACTCCTTTTCATTTTTCTCGATCTGGAGCTTTAATCTTTGATTCTTATTTTCAAGAGCTTTTAACTCTTTTAAGGCACAAATGAGTTCTCCTTCCAGATTCATTTTGGCTTCATCTTGTTCTTCTTCTTGATCATCTATAATTTTGATTATAGAGGCATATTTATGTATGGCCATGAATATAATCTCTTCTTCTTCTAAATCACTGACTCCACTATCTTCGGCTGAACTAGGATCTTTAGAATATAAACTCTTCTTCTCAAATCCCTTTTGGAATTTTACTTTGACATTCTTCTTATATGTAGAATTTCCTTCTTCATTGTCACCATTACCCTTATCTATGCACCTAGCTACAAAATATACAATTGTTCCACAATTATAACATTTAAAAGGTAATTTTCCTTGATATTTACCTGTGCCCTTTTTTGGCTTGCAAATGAATAGAGCTCTGTTGTCATCTTCATCATCACTAGAATTGTCACTTGATTCTTGAATCTTAGCCTTCTTTTTCTTTTATGTCTTGAAATTAGCTTCTCTCTTTGAGGGTTTCTCTTGTTTGGTCTACATCTCATATACCGTAAGAATACCATGTAGCTCATCCATCTTTAGCTTGACTAAATTCTTCATCTCTTCAATTGCTGAAACTTTTAAATCATATCTCAATGGTAGAGATCTCAAAACTTTTTGAACCACAATTGATTCTTCTAATTTTTCTCCAAGACCTTGAATATGATTAACTATTTGATCAACCCACAAAAGATAACTTGCTATATTTTCTTCCTCTTCCATCTTCAAACTCTCGAACTATCTTTTGAAAGTTTGAAGCTTGGCTTGTTGAACCTTTCCATCACCTTTGTAAATATTATCAAATTTTACCCAAGTTTCATGAGAATATTTACATTATATAATTTTAAAAAAAATTACTCACATAAACCACATAAAATAGCATTTAAAGCTTTATCATTATTTTCACTTGCCTTATTTTCTACCAAAGTAGTTACAAGTGTCTGTGGCTCTTCATATTCCTCTACCACTACTTACCATATGTCGAATCCAAGGGCCATCAAATAAGTCTTCATTATTATGCTCCAAAAAACATAATTTGTCCTATCAAACAAAGGTGCCTTATTTGTAGAAAAACCTTCATGTGATCTAGCCATCATGCTTTCTTGATCTACCTTCAAGCTGTAAAACCTTTTCAAAGGAACCTGCTCTGATACCAATTGTTAAGCATGAAATATATAGAGAGGGAGGGGTGAATTAGTATATTATATATCTTATTTCTTAATCAAATTAATTGTCTTTAACCACTTAACCACACATTCAAGATATGCAATAAAACTAAAACAATAATATGCACCACATGAGAGAGAGAGAGAGAGAGAGAGAGACCAAATTTTTATATGAAAACCCAAAGTTGTAAAAACCATGGATAAAAATCTCAAGTATATTAATGAGCACCAACTCAAATTATAAAGTTCTCAAGTACCAACTTACAAGAGCACCAACCCCTCTTGTGTATAAAACATAACTATCTCTTAATGTTGATTACTCAATAAATGATAGAACTCTACAATATCTCCTACTTTTCTCTCTTAAAAAACAAATACAATCCATGCACTCTTGCATATTACAAATGAATTTTCAAGCCTTTAAGTATAGCTTTCCAAATGACCTTTAGCATTCACCCTTTGTGACCCTTCAATCCTCATGGAAAATGGTGCCAAACTTGCATGACCCTTCGTATCCTTGCATTTGAAAAGTCATATGGTGACCATTCATAAGCAAAAGCATCATTTCCTATTTTATCTTTATCTTGGTGACTTTTCATATTCCTCAAAGTGTCTTTTCATGTAAAAATGCATCATACCCTCCTTTGTCTTCACATGGTGACTCTTAGAATTCCTCAAGATGACTCTTCATGAGAAAATGTATCCCATTCATCTTTCATATTTTACCCCATGACTCTTTGACTTCTCCATGGGCCCTCTTTTGACTTATATGCAACCAAAAATATATTCATTAATTTTAAATAAATATTAACACGCATAAGCCAATATATGAATATTAAAAACACCATTAAATGCAATGGGGCCTTTATCACCTATAATACTAGACCTTTGACATCAATGACAATATTTCCAACAAAGATAAAACATTCTTTGAGCCCAACCTAGATGTTTCTAGGTTAGACATCTTATCCATCAGCACCTTGATGAGATCAAGAGAAGGATTGGTGTGAGGAGAACCCCCTAGGTTATAGGGTGTTTGAATGGAGCTAGAGGCAAGATATGACACACCTTGTTATGGTAGTGTAGATGATAAATATTGGTAATGAGTCATGGACTGAGAGCTGGAAATGAAAGAGGCTTGTCTTGTAGGGTTAGAGATAATGCCTTGGATGGGTGCCATCACTAGAGGTTGGGTTAATGTCATGGTTACATGGATTAAAGGGTGAGTTCTAAATCTTGTAATTATGGGTGCAATAGTTGATGGGATGGGCACTACCAAGTTTTGAAATGGTGTTTGACTAGGTTAGGCCAATAGTGGATACAAGGCTAAGGGAGTTGCTACAAAATTTGGGTTAAGAAGATGAGACTGAGTAGTTGGGGTGGATGAATTTTGAGGGTTATTGATGGTTGGGTCACTTCTTGAAGTAATGGTTTGTGTGACCATATATGGAATGGTGGAAACCATAGAGACTGTAGTTGTCTCCATCAAAGAAGTTGGCATGCCATAAAGGGGATCTCTCATAGTGTTATGGGTTTAGCTCATGGTGAGATAATGCTGAAGGGATACAATGTTATGATCAATAAATCTCATGAAGTCAGGATATCCTTTAGGTAAAAGGGGGGTCTAGTTAGGACTGGTAAGCATAGGGGTATTCTCCACAACTAAATTATGCTCCATGGCAAAATCAAAAAGGAGAGGGGAAGGTGGGATTGGTTGTTGGCTTACATAACTAGTAATAATCTTGGCTTGGATACACATCAAGACCATGAAAAAGGGATAAAGGTAGGCCTAAAACTCTAGATTAGTGATAGAGCATCAGAAAACTAGGTTTGAGTGTAGGTGGGTAGGTAATTTTAACTTATTATTTTAAACATGCTAAAAATTATAAAAGTACATAGTCATGGATATTAGTTATTTGACTGATATCAGTAGCTAATAAGGCCACTAAAATTAGTTGCCTTATCGATGTTAGTTATTGTAGAATCTAGAAAGGTAAAAAAGCTAAGGTTTTGGCAACCCAGAGGTGAAATATAGGTAAAATAAAGGATACAACAGGTCTATGCAAGGATAAAGGACACATAGAAAACTTGAAACTAGAGGTTAATAAAATTTGAGAGGTAGAAATTCTTAGATTCTATAAATTTATAAAGGAAATGTCCTCACTAAATCAAAAATCTAGAAGATAAAAGGAAGTAAAAAAGGAACATGCAGCCACTAAACATTAACTCATAGGAATTAATTTTAGTCTCTTTATGACTTATGCCTTAGAAAGTGTGAGAGTAAAATTGGTTTGTGAAATAGGTATTAAATGAGTAGTCTAAGGATGGATCCAAGTTAATTTCAATGCACAATGAAAATATGTATTAGACTAGGTATGTGGCTTGTTATAGGGGCTTACTCCCCATACTTCATGGGTCTAAATTTGAGCTAGGCTACTTAGCCAAAATATACCACCTATCTAGAGTTTATACTCCATCAAACAATAGAGTGGGTCCTCCCCTTGGAGGTGAGATCCAAGTGGGATTTTTGGGTAGGGTAAGGTGATCCATTGGGTGATGAAATCCCAATGGGCCTTGTCTAAAGTGAGTTTAGATGTTTAATTTTGTGAGAGTGATTTGTTTGTGTAACATTTATGTTTTATTATTAATTCATGATGCTTTATTTAACTAGGTGAGCTAAATGTAGCTAGAAAAATAATGACATGCAGTGAGTTTTAAACCCAAATCAAAAATGTTTAAATTCAAATGAAAATAATGGTGAATAGAAGAGGTGGATGAATTTCACTATCCTAATGCTCATGCAAGATTAAAATAAAATAAGGTATTCTTTTTAGCTTGTAGGAAGATAATAAATTTCTTTTAGAGGCAAAAGAAGAGGGGAATGATAGAGAATGAAAATTTTAGTTCTTTCCTTAAACAAAAAATAAAAATTTTAAAATTTCATTTTTGAGAAATACAAAGAGAGAAAGTAAAAGGAATGAAAATTTCACTATGGTGAACCTATATGAATAGCTAGACTAGTAATGAACCTAAGAAAACTCTAGGGTCCCACTGAGCGTGCCAGAATGTTTCACTACATTTTGAGATTATTTTACATTCAAAAAGAGAAAGAAATAGAAAAGAGAGAGAGTTAGAGATAAGTGATTAAAACCTAGATAAGTATATACCATTCCAGACTTTTTAGATTCCCCTCTTTGGCTGTGGAGGAAGACACATGTAGATAAGAAAACACTACACAAAATAGTTGTTAATGGAGATATGTGTGGACTGTCAAGCTACACGTTTGTTTTAGGAAGCATGAAACTTCTTTAGGATGATAGTTTGTTATTTTAAAACAAAGTTTAAAATAAATTCAAGTAAATAGAGAGAGAGAGAGAGAGAGGGAGAGGGAGGGAGAAAGTTAGAGTTTTATTTACCATTTATAGGTCTAAGTGTAGTAGAAGATAATACAGTGTAGGTTGATAAGTTAGGGCTATGTTTTGGGAAGGTTGTTAAGTGATTTTGAGGTTGTTAGTTCATAAACATAGTAATCAATTTCAGTTAAATGACTGATGTTAATTGTGGTTATCGATGTCAATTGGGGTCATTGATGTTGGTTGGGTTGTCGATGTCAGTCAGGGTAGTAATTTTAGAATGAGTTAGAGGAGGCTTTTCTATGAGGGAAAATGGGAGTATGGTCAGGTTGTGAGGTTGGGAAGAGTCATAAGGGGGTGGGTAAGAATTAGGTGAGTCTGGATAGAGGGTTGGTATGCTGGGGTAGAGATAAATGGGTGTGGAGCTTTACAAATCCTCCATAGAAGGAGTCAGGGTTCATGAAACAATAAATAGTATAATGTAAAGCAATTATAAAATTATTTTTTAAAGACTTACAAAACACCAACAGATACTTAGCTGGTGAAATGGGTGAACTATGACTACCAGATAGATGACTCTGATGAGGCTTGGTGAACCAATTCATGAACAGACAAGACAAGTGTGTGTTATTATTTCTCAAGAGTTTAAGCTCTATGTAGTGTATTAATTCCTAATTTGGATCAATTTGTGCAGAGTAATAATAATCCTAGATGTTGAAAGTGATGTAGGATGATCTGATTTCCAATAACCTATGCATGAATAATTGACTTTTTACCTGAATACCAACTTGGATTTTTGCTTAAGTAACTGACATTAGTGATCCCATCGACGTCAGTGGCATAAAAATAGGAAAAATGTCTATTTTTAGCCCATTTTTTGTTCCTTATCTTTCCAAGTGTGGTATGCATTAGAAAACGGTAAAAAAGCAAGGTTATGAAGAATGTTTTTAGTTAGGAATTTATGTTAGGGGTGAGAATAATTCATAGGTAGTTAGGATTAGGAGACTAAGTCTCAAGGTGACTCAGAGGGTAAGAATTAGTCTTAGGATGAGGTGGCCATGTGAGGTGGCATAAGTGGGTTTTAATTAACTTAATTAAATATTTTAAGGTGAAAACATGGGTTAGGAAGGTTAATTATTAAAATGGGATCAAGGGGGGTTTCGACACAGGGAGTCCCACAAGTGTGTGATGTAACTCTAGTGTTTACAACATGGATCTAGGCCTAAGAGTAATAAAGGAAGGCCTTCAATTTATTGAACATGATATTTCTCTAATAAACCTGTATCGATTGCCTAAAAACCCTCTCTTTCTGCTATGAAAACTACTTATTATGTTTAAAAATTGATGGCTATTATATGTAAAGTGTCCCTAAAGTTTGAAATTCATATATATATATATATATATATATATATATATATATATATATATATATATATATATATATATATATATATATATATATATATATATATATATATATATATATATATATATATAGTGATGTGTCCATTTATTCTTTCTATCGTACACTTATCATTTTCTTATAAAACCTTATTTAGACATTACAAAATGGGTAATAAAGCATTGCAAAGAGGGATGTAATGTTAGAAATGAATATTTTCCACTTTTTTAGGAATTGTATAGACTATAGGAGGTGTGTTATGACTTGGAAATCACATGACATGTCTCAACATGACCTCCTAGACAACTTAACACCCTTGGGCCCTCTTGACCATGCTAGAAATGACTATACAACCAAAAGGTTAGGAATAACATTAACCTTAATTTTATCAATAAAAACCTTTAACAATGCTAATCAAGGCTTGAAAAGACCATTTTGAGGACTTTACAAGGCATAATATGGCCAACCTCCAAGGTTAATAGACATGACAAGTGAATTTTTAAACTATAGGGGTTGAAATTTGGCCTGGGGGAAAATTATCAACAATGGTATTTTTGAAATTATTTACTCTTTCTCTTATTACAACCCTTGGTAAAAGTAATGAATGTGCAAAGCGATAATTTTGAATACTTCAAACTTCAGATCTAGAAATTTAATATGTAGTGTGATTTAATAGTTTTTGAATAAACAATGTATATGTTAATTGAGAGGCTTGCTTGATAATAAATACTATGCCCTAGATTTGTGTATATATGGACCATTTTGATATTGAATTAAGAGCTAGTGGTGCATCAAAGCTAATCATATAACAAGCATAATATACCTTTACAATAATCACAAAGTGAAAAGAATGAAAAAAAGAGGAAGACAAGGATGCACACTAACATCAACCCTTGGACACAAGTATCAATGATAGTGTCCCAAAGTAAATGTTAATGTCTGAGAACTCAAAACATAGAAAAAATAATGAAAACTCAAGGATCCCCACCACAAGGTGGATAAAATGCAACATTGTGAATAGAAAGTAGCAAAAGACTAGACATTGTAATAAAAAAATCCATGGAGCCTAATGGGCCTATGTAAGGTTGTGCCACTAAGTATTCAAACTTCTATCAAAAGGCCTCTACATTTAAAACTAATAAAAAATAAATCATATAACAATTCTTATACCAAATATGGGTATCTACAGAAACATCTAAAATGCATGAAAATGTGTGACTTGAGTAATTAATTTAAGAGCTCATGTAGTGGTGTTGAAACTACCACTATATGTAGGTAGTGTTTATATAACCACCATGACAGTCAACAAAATATCTGGGATGATTTTTAAAACCATTATGGTAGTTGCACAACCACTATATTGGTTTCAATGTGCTAAAAAAAATATGTTTTGATATATTATAGCATGTAGTTTTCAAGTTTGATACTAAGGAAAGCTATGGAAAGAATGAAACCAATAAACTGATGTAAAAATTGGGTTTGATCATGTTAATGTTTTTTTAGGTCCTTACATCATCATCGGATTCGTAATAGTGTTGCACCATGAAAAATTTGGGTGTGTACATAATATCCCATCATTAATGAATTGGTTAGGATGTTTTCTTGAGAATTAGCACAATAAAGCCATCATCAAGTAAAAATCAGGGTTAGAGAATTTATCTAACTTACCAATGTGATAATGTGAAACTAGTTATGATAAATCTCATCTATAACTAAAAGACACAACTTAATTACAATACATAAAGTGAGCTAAAAAAATTCTAATTAATTGAATTCTAATACCAAAATACTTACTTCTTATTTATGTGGGGATGTGAATACTACTTGGTCCATCCCATGAAGGTTAAAAAATTGGTGTGAAGTAAAGAAATTTGACCTGAAATGGTGCAAACAAAACTAAAATGTGAAATCAATATGATTTTAACAAAATTCGAAAAAAGCCAAAAAATGATTATTTATCATTTGTGCTATCCCATGTCACTTTATACTTGTAAAACTCAAAATTTCATCAAAGTACATGTAAAGTAAAGTATACGGGGAAAACTTTTCCAAAAAGGGTGAAATTTTTAATAAAATATTAAAATAAAAATTACTATAAATAGTAATTTTTATCCATTTTAGAGATCTTTTGCATTTGTCCACTTACCAAATTTGGATCTCTAGCCCACCAGTGACCAAATTACAAGTAAATATAATTGATGGAGATATGACAATGAGAGGATGATGGTAACACTAGTAGGAGTAGGTGAGGCACAAGTTTGGGTAAGTTTTAACACATTTTCCTTAGAGCCCTAAGTTTAGGAAATTTACTTGTAAATTTTTCTAGAGAGAATGAAATTCAACAAAATTTTAGTTAAAATGTTTTGTATAGTTATAATATTAGAGATATGATGAAATATTTTCATTTTTTAGGTAATTGTTTCACTTTTTATGTTTTTCATAATTTAGGGGAATGATGGACTAATCCATCAACACAGGGCAAAATTGCCAGTCTTTGTAGATAGGATGTTATGTGACCACTGGTCTATGTAATTTTGTGGTTGTATTTTTGTCATGGCACTTATGCAACCACCATAATGATTATATATCTGATGGTTTGGAAATATTTGTGGTTACATAAACATCATGGTATCTTTTAGAACTACCTCCTACACATAGCAGTGGTTTTACCATAGTAGGCATTATTTTGAGTTTTTTAGAAGTTTGACTAACTAAAACCTATTTTGGTGGGTTTAGGAAAATTATATATAATGTAACATAGCCTGAGAGTAGGAGTGGATCCCCTGCATCATAGCCTTACTAACTATACATGAGATAAATTTTCTAGACATGGTCAATATTTTGTAGATTATCCAATTAGAGGTTAGTTTCATTCAACAAAATGTTGGCATGTGATATATTCACATACTAGCATGTAGAATCAAACACATTATAATTTATACATATTATAAGAGAGTGGATAATCATAACCTTGATGACTATAGATAATATAACTTTATTATATAGGGTTATTAATTGGCAGATTGTGCATGTGGGGGTTATTTACCCCAACGAGCATGTTGGTATGTGATCTTTTCACATACTAGGATTGTAGATGAAAACAAATTCTATTTTACATAAGTTTTAGGAGATTAGATGATCACTTCCAAGGATTTATATTAAATCAAGGGTTCCCTCATGATAGTACACAATTTCACTTTGAGAGAGGCTACTAACATAATTAAAGCCCAAAGATGGGCTGAGTATTTTGGGGATGGAAATATACCTGATGTGGGTGAGAACTAGGGTGTCAAAGATAAAAGGGTAGAGATATATATGATCTTAACTATAAACAAGGCCATTTTTGGTATCTTATCCTTGCTCTTAATTATATGTAAGGGGATAAATCAATTTCTCTACTTCTGAGCTTTGGTTTTGAGAGACATTGAGGGACACAAATGAATATATGTGTGGGCTCAAGATGTCCTTTCTAATACTCTAGGACTATAAGACATACTATTAATTATATATTATTTCTATATTTAGCACCTTATCCTTGAGCTACATGACATTGGTTATATAATGGGTCTATGAGCACATTATTTTATATCATATATGGGTGGAGATAGGATATGTAGTAGAAATTATCACAAATTGGTGTTTGGTTACAATGAATTTTAGATATGACTCAAGAGAAGTAGGGATAAAATTGTATATATGATTGATCAACCTTATGCAAGGATGGATAAATTATGGGGAGATGAGGGGGTGTCATTTTTTACCTATGTGTCATCTCAAAAAGTGAGGGACATATGAGTATAGGTGAAGGTGATTCCCATTCCCAGGGTTCCCCAATAGTTTTGGTTGTTATATACAACCAATCTCCTTGTGCCACCAATCACCTACAAGAGTGAGATGGAGATGAGATATGTTAGATTGGTATGGTTGAGATGATAGCCATTAGTCTTAGAGAGACTTATTATATGTGTTGGAGGAGTTAGGGAGAGTAGTAAAATCCCTTAGAATAGAAGTTATAGAGTATAACACATATAAATAGTGATTGGCAGAGATGTCAAGTAGGCCCCACACAAGGGTACATTGAAAACTATCTATAACTAAGGGTAGGGGAGATAAACCTATTATTAGGGCCTAGCTTGAGGTTGAGTAGGAGGGAGGTGATGGGGAATAGACCAATATGATATTTGATGATGACTTGGACTCTAAATGGAAGGAGGGGTATTTAGGTAAATATAATTATTAAGCTTCCAATTTCTCACATTTTACTATCTTATTTACTTTTTAACTTATAGATATGAAGTCTAATTAAGGTGCATGTGTGTTTTGATATGTAGAATCCATGAGTGAGTGGTATAGGATGACTCAAGATTCCATCTTGGGCATGTTCTATGTCACCTATAGTTTGAGTAGAGAGTAGTTACTCATAGATTCAAGTCTTCTTGAACTACACATCGAAGATGCATACTATAAAAGGCCTAATATAATTTTTGATCTAGGATTATGTACTTGTATATGATGATTAAAAGGTTCCACCTTTGCTAGGATCTAACACCCATAGTATCATAGCATGGGGATTTAATGACAATGGGTTTATTTATGTAATAAATAATTTTGTCTAGGAAGTTTGTGTCAGTAATATCACTAACCTTTAATGAGGAATCAACCAACTAGTTAATGATTATTTTTCCCTAAATGTAATTTTGGTTGATGTAGATCACTTTAGTGTGATGAAATAATTGACCTTTATAGGCAAGGCCAACTGGGTCAAGAAGTTATAAAGAGCTTGAAATCTCATGATGAATCTTTTTTCTTGATTAAGTATGTAATTCCTCAATCATTTTATTACAAATATAATGACTAAACATTCATTTTCCACCTAGGTATATTTTATTTGATAATGGATAAACATAGAACCAACAAAGTAGATAACTCTTTTCATAGCATAATCATTTTTGAATGATATCATACACACAATAAACACCTCAATTTACCTCAAATAAAGGATGAGAGGTCAATCAAAATTAGGTGCCATAAAATGTGGTGGAGTCATAACAAAGTGATTTACTAACTTAAATACATCTTGGGCCTAGGTTAAACCATTCCTTTTTTAATAGATTTTTTATGGGATGGACAACATATGTAAGACTAGGGATAAACCTTCAAATCACCCAAATATTCCCTAAGAATTATCTTATTCATAATCATCAGTAGGGGTTCATTTATATAATTTCACATATATTTGTAGGTTTAGTGTCAATCCCATACTTTGAAATGATAAAACCTAAAAGCTTCCCACTAGTAACCTTGAACACAAACTTATCTGGGTTAAGGGTGAAGCAATATTTGATTAAGTAGGTGATAATAAAACATACAAATTCAAGATAATATGATCTCTTGTTAGCATTTAAAATAATATTGTTAACATATACCTCAATTATTGTATGGATGAGGTCGTGAACGATGTGGGTCATGGCCGGATAATAAGTTTCCCCAAAATTATTGAGGTTAAAAGGCATGATAATGTAAGAAAAGGTCCTTCATAGTTTTATGAAGGAGGTATTACTCTAATCTTCCTTGTGAAATATAGATTTGATTATATCCTAAGAGACCATCCATGAGAGACAATAACTCATATTTTTCCAATGTGTCTACAATAACATTAATGGATGGTAGTGGGAAGTTATCCTTTGGAAATGCTTTGTTGATGTCTCTAAAATTGATGCATACCCTTATTTTTCCATTCATTTTAAAGATGGGGACAATATGGGAGATCCACTTGGTGTAATCCACAAGTTTGATGAATTAGTTTTAGGAGTTAAAAAACCTTTTATATTACCATTAACTCAACCTTTGGTTTCACCAGATTGAGATTTTATTTCATAGGTTTGGCATCATGCTTGATGACTAGGTTGTGAAATTTAGGCTAGACTCTTGTCACATTATTTGGAGTGTGTCATATTCACACTTGATGTGAATTCCACCTTATGTATATGTATTACCAAGGTGTAATGTATTATGTGCATACAATTATTAAATGTATAATTAATGTCGAAGTAATACTCACATGTGAGAAGGGTTAGTTATTGTTGTTGCTTATATGACACAGCCCATTTTTAGACTAAAAATGGGTACCATATTTTTACTTTATAAGTTATCCTCACATGTGTGAGAACAGTTAGGTGTTGTGGTTGCTTGTCTAAAACAACCTTATTGGGAATGCTTGTGTTGATAAATGTGAAGATTTAAAACTTTAATGTCCTTAATTTCTTTAACTAAGTATAAATAATTGAATGCTCATAATAAGTGCTTAAGTCTAATTCACATCTAAGACTATGTTAATTTTAATATCTAAATTTGCATAAATCTATTAAGCCTTAGCCTGTTTATCTGCTTGTGTTTTGGAAACACATTTGAAACTTCATTTTAGGCTATTTCACCTTAGGTTTATATAAATTATATAATTGTTTCAAAGTTATATTGTTCCTTTTCCTGAGCAATTTGATCCATTTTGATTGTCATTCTTATCTAAATGACTAAATGTTTATAAGATTTTACTTTTTAACTTAGTCAATTATCATAAAATGAATGAAATTACCTTTTGAATCAAGTGAAATGACTAAGTTTATGCATCACTTTACTTTATACTTAGTTGCTTTTTGACTTTTGCCTTAATTATTTATTTTTAAATGTTTATTCATTACTTTTTAAAATTGAATCATTGACTGTGCATTTCATATTTTGCTCATAGGTACATAAATAAGTTTGCCTTCATGTTTTTATGCAAAAGAGTAGTAAAAAAAAATTCATGAAAGAGTGTCTAAAAAATTCTAAAGACTTTGTGAGAATTATCTACGTATTTTACTCTTCATAAAAAATGTCAAGAATGAGTCATAACTTTCGTACGAACACTCAACAACAAAATTTGTGAAGATTTCAAAAATTTCAAAGACTTTGTAAAAATTGTTCTAGTATTATGTATTTGAAAAAGTGTTACAATTTTATCAGAACTTTTGCAGACAAAAGTTTTGATAGTAAAACTTGTAAAGGCTTGGAACTTCATAAACAAAAGTTGTGAATAAAATTTCCAAGCAAAATTCATGAAAGCAAAATTGGTGAATATAAATTCTAAAACAAAAGTTGTGAAGAATGAATAGAGTGCTAAGCACTTTATGATACTTTTATAAGTTTTTTGATCTTGGAAAAAATTACTATGAATATTAGTCAAAACATTTGTTATAAAAAAAAGTTTTGAAGACTAATTCCTAGATAGGAGTTGTGACAACAAAAGTTCCAAAGGTTTTGGAAAAAGTCAAAAAAGACAAGAACAAAAGTCAAAAATTTTGCATGAAGTTTAAAAGACAAAACTTTTGAAGACAAAGTTTGGAATAATATTTCCAATGACAAAACTTATGAAAGCTAAGTTCGGAACAATTTTTTTGAAGATCAAAGATTGAGCATAAATCATGATAACATAAGATCTAAAGACTTGGGTCTTTAGAATGAATGAATTAGGGGTCTTGTATAAATCATGAAGAATGAATTAAAGGTTCTGTCTTTCACAAGAATTTTCATCACATCTTTTACATGATAAGTCTTTGGTAAATAACATGAATATAGTAAAATTATAAAGAATTAAGGGAGTGATGCATGGAAGTAGAAAATCCAAAAGATCAAGTGTCCATGAGGACATATAGACACTATTTGGCATCTTCCCAAAAACCCAAAATCCCATCATGACAAAGGACACATTGGATGCACAACTAGTAAGGCATAATCCTAAGTTTTACAACCCATTTGGCTATCAAAATTGTCAAGAGGTTGAGAATGAACTGTACATCTAATTTGATTTCCAGAATCAAATCATCATCTAATTGAACCATGAATAATATGAGAATTATTAGCATTCCATATGCATTAGGATTTAGCATGAAGCATAAAAGACAAAATATATTCCTTAAAAAGGCATGGCTCTCACTACACAGGATGTGGGCAGCTAACTATCCTAATGCAATCTCAACTGCATTCCCTCATGGGCATTATTTATTTATTTAGTCCAGCATCATCCCAATATTTTCATGATGTAATTGAGTGGGATTCATTCCTAAACAACCTAAATTGGGCCAACCACATTGATGATTATGTAAACTACCCCATTATTGGGTGAATTTGAATGTGAATTTATTTTTCAACTCCTCATGCCTATGTGCCTATATAAGATCATCTCTTTTACCATAACAAGGGTTAGTTATTTGTAGATTATGAAAGGAGACATATAGAACTAGACTTTTTATTTTTATTTTTAGGATAATATTATCCATTTTCCTATTTTAGCCTTATTGTTACATATTTATTTTCTAAGTCTTTGATGATTATATGAATTCCAAGATATTGTTAATCAAAATGAAAAATATTGATAATTAGAAGACTATTAAGTCTGGGTGGTCATTTCCTACAAATTTTTATGGTAGTTATGTCCTTCCTTTGTATAGTCCCTCTCCTCCTAGAATCTTACACCATATTTAGTTAGATTTGTGTTAGGTTTGGCTTGACTAAAAATTGGTTTCATGGGATTCACTTAGTTAGATAGCTCCAGGTTCATTTGTGTTTACAACAGGCATTTTATCTCTTTACCTCAAATCTTTTGATCTTTCTTTATGATCAAGTTAATCTAGTAATATATCAATTTGAATTTAACTATTTATCTTGATTGTTTTTATATATATGCATTAAATTTTATCATTATTATTGCATTTATAGACATGATAAACTAATGAGGGAATTCAACTTGTGTTAGGAATTAAATCTTAGAATCTTGATTTCAGTTGGAGGTTGGACCCTGTAAACTTATCCTAAGAGAAGTGTTGGCCTCTTTTTGATCCCTTAGTTAGAGTTAACTACACCTCAAATCATTAAAATATGCCTCTTACAATGAAATAGTTCACATCATCCAACTAACTGAAGACCAATATACCAATACATGGTACATTTAGACCTTGGGGAGGTGTTTTATTCATGGGATCTCCCTCCTTTTAGGAGAGGCCAAGGATTAACAACCCATGCCTAATTATTGGTTATGTCAAAACATACATCAACACTATTCTATCACTAGAAGGAGGGCATGAACCATGATTTAAATTTATTATTCAAAAGCCTGAGCTAAGGCATTTTAGAACCCTTATATCCCACTAAGATAAACCTTATCTTAAGATGGAGATTAGAAGGATTAATACAAGATCAAATTCTATTGGGGATAACTTGGAGCTCTTAAAACTCCTTGACCATAGAATATCAAAATAGAGAGATAATAAATGGAAAGGAAGAGTCAAACCTTTCCAGTAAGTTGGTAGTTCACCAACAACTATGTCTACCCCTTTTGTTAACCCATTTTTAATTCCCCAATATTTGTCAATGGCCAACATGGCCTGGTTTAGATAAGGAGGTTATTGTCTTAAGGTTGTCCCAGGTGTGGCTCAAGGTTTTCCCAAGAATTTTAATAATTTATGTCCCAAGTTCATAATTGGAGGTGTACAAGTAATATAAAAACACATTTAAGCCTTCAAAGATGCCTTAATCATAACCCAGATCTAACATGAGGATGTTGCCTACATGTTCATTCCCTAATCCTTTGGGGAAACATTGTAGGCTTGGTATCTTAGATTACCCACTAGGTCTATTACTACTTAGTTAGGTTTATAAATTGTATTTTTAAACCATTTTAGACTCCCCATTAACCCTATATCCCTATATAATTAATTTTTATCTACAAAGAGGGGGAAAAATGAGCCTATGATTATGATCAATGCTCGATTCCATAAGTTATACTAATTTGATAAGGATCCTTACTCTTATATTGAAGTAACTACCATTCAAATTTACCTTAGGGCTTTAGATTTGATTACTTATATGTTCCTTAGGAGAACCCTAGTGGCCCTAACATCAGTATAGTTAGCCTATAATGAATTTATTAACATAGAGAAATAGATGGTGCTGCAAGACTATGGAGTTGTCCCTTTGACTTTATTGGGTCAAATAAGTGTATAAAAATAAATACCAATTATTAATTAAACCTTGTAACATCATACACATATGATGAATCCTGTCATAATAGACTTATATTCAAGCCTTAATCTAGCTTACAATCCAACTCCAATAAATGTCCCACCTAATGGTCTACCTTACATGCCTCCTAACCATGTATTTCCCTAGTCAAACAACTAGTAGTTACTCCCAATGACCTATAAGAACATCAATATTATGCCAAACACTAGTGGGCATGTCATGTCTAGTAGTTCTCAACAAGAACTTCCATTCTACCTGAGTCCCTAAGCATATGTTAACAATACTCATACCCATGCACCTCTAAATTTCTTACATGTTAATAATTCATCTATATCCAAGCGGTGTATATCATAGATGCTTATGGCATGTTTCTAAGTCAAGACTAGTCAAGGACTCTGAATGGCTATGTGGAAACTGATTTCAACCATATATGACTATCTTGGTATGGTTTGCCCAACTAAACTAGGATAGAACAAGAACCCAAGGTGTTGCCTATGATTATGGAGTAAAATAAAATAAATTAGATCCTTTATGATGAATTTGAAATGGGAGTGTACTTGTTGAACAAATAATAAATAACACATAATTACCTCTCTATTAACATGCTCAGTGTGTAGCCAAGCCTAGAGATGGAAGATTTGTATTTCTTGGTTGAAGAAGACTTTAGTGAAGTGTCTAAATTAGTATGCTTCCCATATACTATGCTTTCATGGGATATCTTGGGACATGACAAATCAAATATAGATGAAGAATGTTTATGTTCTTCACAAAAAAATCAAATCCCTGGCACAACCAAGGATGATGGTTTGAAGTTAAATGTTCATTAAGAGGTAAATGCCATAGTAACATTTCCCCTCCCTAAGAAACTAGTTCTAATAATATTATCAGACTTGTGGACATTAAAAATGGATGGTTTAAAGTCTAAAAATGGATGCAGTGCCAAGGTGGAATTGATTAATCCAAGAGGGAAGTCTTATTTGGTGGCTTATTGTCTATTGTTCACTTTCACTAATAATGTGGCCAATTACAAAGCATTAGTCTATGGTATCCTATTCACCTTTGGAAAGAATGTAAATAATATCAAAGTATTGGTGACTCTAAATTAGTAAATAGATAGGTGAGAAAATAGTATTCTTGTAATGACAAACTCTTGTCTAGGTATCACAATAGAGTCTAAAATATGATCAAAGACTTTTATGCCTTTAGAATTCAAACATTACATATATATAAGAACTATATATTAGATGATTTGGCCACTAATATGAGTATCTTAGAACCCATTTCCCATTCAATAATGAGAAGGTTCTAAATAGATTTAGTCTCTACTCCTTCAGTCCTAGATAACAATAATAATCTCTAAGTCTTCAATGATTACCATCATATACTAGAATTCATCATCCATTTGAAGATGAAAATGAGCCCAAATATAACTTAGAGGAGGTCCATGATTTTAGATAGCTCTAAATAGGGAAAAATTACTAAGGAGTAAGTCATCCAACATGTTGACCACCTCTACTCCCCTAAATAACACTCAAGTTCCACATGATGTGAATTCAGGTAATAATCCTCCTTCACCAAAACGGCCTCTAAGATCCTATCCACCTAGAAATCCTACTACATATACCCTAAATATTAAGCAATTATATAATACAAAACTTAGTTATGGTATCATCAAAGACCTTAAGAAAACCAAAGATAATATAGTTGTGTTTGATTTACTTCAAATTTTTAGTGAAAGTGAATTACTTTTGAAAGAGTTTTCTGGTAATAAAGGGAAGGAATTCACTAGTTTTTGTCATGCACATGTTTCTCTATATAATGATAAAACTAAAACTCCTCATTTAATCTTAAAAATAAAGATATTCAAAGAAAAATTACATAACTATTTAGTTGATTCAGGTGCCTCAGGGAATGTTATGCCTTATGCCATATGCCAGTAGTTAGGCCTAAAACCTATGGGGTCAAATTGAAAGGTTGTCCAACTAGATAAAATAAAGGTAAAGTGTTTTTATAGTTGAATAATGTCTACATATAATTGGATTCTGATCCAAGCATTTAATAATTCATCTATATACAAGTGGTGGATATCATAGATGCTTATGGCATGTTTCTAAGTCAAGACTAGTCAAGGACTCTGAATGGCTATGTGGAAATTGATTTCAACCATATATGACTATCTTGGTATGGTTTTCCCAGCTAAATTAGAATGGAACAATAACCCAAGGTGTTGTATATGATCATGGATTAAAATAAAACAAATTAGATCCTCTATGATGAATGTGAAATGGGAGTGTATTTGTTGAACAAATAATAAATAACACATAATTACCTCTCCATTAACATGCTCAGTGTGTAGCCAAGCCTAGAGATGGAAGATTTGGATTTTTTGGTCGAAGAAGACTTTAGTGAAGTGTATAAATTAGTATTCTTCCCATATACTATGCTTTCATGGGATATCCTGGGACATGACAAATCAAATATAAATGAAGAATGTTTATGTTCTTCACAAAAAAATCAAATCCATGGCACAACCAAGGATGATGGTTTGAAGTTGAATGTTCATTAAGAGGTAAGTTCCATAGTAACATTTCCCCTCCCTAAGACACTAGTGTTAATAATAGTATCAGACTTGTGGACATTAAAAATTGATTGTTTAAAGTCTAAAAATAGATGCAGTGCCAAGGTGGAATTGATTAATCCAAGAGAGAAGTCTTATTTGGTGGCTTATTGTCTATAGCTCACTTTCACTAATAATGTGGCCAAATACAAATCGTTAGTCCATGGTATCCTATTCACCTTTGGAAAGAATGTAAATAATATCAAAGTATTGGTGACTCTAAATTAGTAATTAGATAGGTGAGAAAATAGTATTCTTGCAATGACAAACTCTTGTCTAGGTATCACAATAGAGTCTAAAATATGATCAAAGACTTTTATGCCTTTAGAATTCAAATGTTACATATTTATAAGAACTATATATTAGATGCATTAGCCACTAATATGAGTATCTTAGAACCCATTTCCCATTCAAGAATGAGAAGGTTCTAAATAGATTTAGTCTCTACTCTTTCAGTCCTAGATAACAATAATAATCTCCAAGTCTTCAATGATTACCATCATATACTAGAATTCATCATCCATTTGAAGATGAAAATGAGCCCAAAGATAACTTAGAGGAGGTCCATGATTTTAGATAGTTCTAAATAGGGAAAAATTACTAAGGAGTAAGTCATCCAACATGTTGACCACCTCTACTCCCCTGAATAACACTCAAGTTCCACATGATGTGAATTTAGGTAATAATCCTCCTTCACCCAAAGGGCCTCTAAGATCCTATCCACCTAGAAATCCTACTACATATACCCTAAATAATAAGCAATTATAGAATACAAAACTTAGTTATGGTATCATCAAAGACCTTAAGAAAACCAAAGCTAATATAGTTGTGTTTGAGTTGCTTCAAATTTTTAGTCAAAGTGAATTACTTTTGAAAGAGTTTTATGGTAATAAAGGGAAGGAATTCACTACTTTTTGTCATGCACATGTTGCTCTATATAATGATAAAACTAAAACTCCTCATTTATTCTTAAAAATAAAGATATTCAAAAAAAAAATTACATAACTATTTAGTTGATTCAGGTGCCTCAGGGAATGTTATGCCTTATGTCATATGCCAGTAGTTAGGACTGACACATGTGGGGTCAAATTGAAAGGTTGTCCAACTAGATAAAATAAAGGGAAAGGTGTTGTTATAGTTGAACATTGTCTGCATACAATTGGATTCTAATCCAAGCATTTAATAATTCATCTATATCCAAGTGGTGGATATCGTAGATGCTTATGGCATGTTTCTAGGTCAAGACTAGTCAAGGACTTTGAATGGCTATGTGGAAACTAATTTCAACCATATATGACTATCTTGGTATGGTTTGCCCAACTAAACTAGGATAGAACAAGAACCCAAGGTGTTGCATATGATAATGGAGTAAAATGAAACAAATTAGATCCTCTAGGATGAATTTGAAATGGGAGTGTATTTGTTGAACAAATAATAAATAACACATAATTACCTCTCTATTAACATGCTCAGTGTGTAGCCAAGCCTAGCGATGGAAGATTTGGATTTTTTGGTTGAAGAAGACTTCAGTGAAGTGTCTAAGTTAGTATGCTTCCCATATACTATGCTTTCATGGGATATCTTGGGACATGACAAATCAAATATAAATGAAGAATGTTTATGTTCTTCACAAAAAAATCAAATCCATGGCACAACCAAGGATGATGGTTTGAATTTAAATGTTCATTAAGAGGTAAATGCCATAGTAACATTTCCCCTCCCTAAGACACTAGTGCTAATAATAATATCAGACTTGTGGACATTAGAAATTGATGGTTTAAATTCTAAAAATGGATGCAGTGCCAAGGTGGAATTGATTAATCCAAGAGGGAAGTCTTATTTGGTGGCTTATTGTCTATAGTTCACTTTCACTAATAATGTGGCCAAATATAAAGCATTAGTCCATGGTATCCTATTCACCTTTGGAAAGAATGTAAATAATATCACAGTATTGGTGACTCTAAATTAGTAATTAGATAGGTGAGAAAACCATATTCTTGCTTGCAATGACAAACTCTTGTCTAGGTATCACAATAGAGTCTAAAATATGATCAAAGACTTTGATGCCTTTAGAATTCAAACATTACATATATATAATAACTATATATTAGATGCATTGGCCACTAATATGAGTATCTTAGAACCCATTTCCCATTCAAGAATGAGAAGGTTCTAAATAGATTTAGTCTCTACTCCTTCAGTCCTCGATAACAATAATAATCTCTAAGTCTTCAATGATTGCCATCATATACTAGAATTCATCATCCATTTGAAGATGAAAATGAGCCCAAAGGTAACTTAGAAGAGGATCATGATTTTAGATAGTTATAAAAAGGGAAAAATTACTGAGGAGTAAGTCATCCAACATGTTGACCACCTCTACTCCCCTGAATAACACTCAAGTTCCACATGATGTGAATTCAGGTAATAATCCTCCTTCACCCAAAGGGCCTCTAAGATCCTATCTACCTAGAAATCCTACTACATATACCCTAAATAATAAGCAATTATAGAATACAAAACATAGTTATGGTATCATCAAAGACCTTAAGAAAACCAAAGCTAATATAGTTGTGTTTGAGTTGCTTCAAATTTTTAGTCAAAGTGAATTACTTTTGAAAGAGTTTTCTAGTAATAAAGGGAAGGAATTCACTAGTTTTTTTCATGCACATGTTTCTCTATATAAGGATAAAACTAAAACTCATCATTTATTCTTAAAAATAAAGATAATAAAAAAAATTTACATAACTATTTAGTTGATTCAAGTGCCTCAGGGAATGTTATGCCTTATGCCATATGCCAGTAGTTAGGCCTGACACCTGTGGGGTCAAATTGAAAGGTTGTCCAACTAGATAAAATAAAGGTAAAGGTGTTTTTATAGTTGAACAATATTTGCATACTATTATATTCTGATCTAAGCATTTAATAATTCATCTATATCCAAGTGGTGGATATCGTAGATGCTTATGGCATGTTGTTAAGTCAAGACTAGTCAAGGACTTTAAATGGCTATGTGGAAACTGATTTCAACCATATATGACTATCTTGGTATGGTTTGCCCATCTAAATTAGAATAGAACAAGAACCCAAGGTGTTGCATATGATCATGGAGTAAAATAAAACAAATTAGATCCTCTATGATGAATTTGAAATGGGAGTGTATTTGTTGAACAAATAATAAATAACACATAATTACCTCCCTATTAACATGCTCAGTGTGTAGCCAAGCTTAGAGATGGAATATTTGGATTTTTTGGCTGAAGAAGACTTCAGTGAAGTGTCTAAGTTAGTATGCTTCCCATATACTATGCTTTCATGGGATATCTTGGGACATGACAAATCAAATATAAATGAAGAATGTTTATGTTCTTCACAAAAAAATCAAATCCATGGCACAACCAAGGATGATGGTTTGAAGTTAAATGTTCATTAAGAGGTAAATGCCATAGTAACATTTTCCCTCCCTAAGACACTAGTGCTAATAATAGTATCAGACTTGTGGACATTAAAAATTGATTGTTTAAAGTCTAAAAATGGATGTAGTGCCAAGGTGGAATTGATTAATCCAAGAGGTAAGTCTTATTTGGTGGCTTATTGTCTATAGTTCACTTTCACTAATAATGTGGCCAAATACAAAGCATTAGTCCATGGTATCCTATTCACCTTTGGAAAGAATGTAAATAATATCAAAGTATTGGTGACTCTAAATTAATAATTAGATAGGTGATAAAATAGTATTCTTGCAATGACAAACTCTTGTCTAGGTATCACAATAGAGTCTAAAATATGATCAAAGACTTTGATGCCTTTAGAATTCAAAATTCACATATATATAAGAACTATATATTAGATGCATTGGCCACTAATATGAGTATCTTAGAACCCATTTCCCATTCAAGAATGAGAAGGTTCTAAATAGATTTAGTCTCTACTCCTTCAGTCCTAGACAACAATAATAATCTCCAAGTCTTCAATGATTACCATCATATACTAAAATTCATCATCCATTTGAAGATGAAAATGATCCCACAGATAACTTAGAGGAGTTCCATGATTTTACATAGTTATAAATATGGAAAAATTACTAAGGAGTAAGTCATCCAACATGTTGACCACCTCTACTCCCCTGAATAACACTCAAGTTCCACATGATGTGAATTCAGGTAATAATCCTCCTTCACCAAAACGGCCTCTAAGATCCTATCCACCTAGAAATCCTACTACATATACCCTAAATAATAAGCAATTATATAATACAAAACTTAGTTATGGTATCATCAAAGACCTTAAGAAAACCAAAGCTAATATAGTTGTGTTTGAGTTGCTTCAAATTTTTAGTCAAAGTGAATTACTTTTGAAAGAGTTTTCTGGTAATAAAGGGAAGGAATTCACTACTTTTTGTCATGCACATGTTGCTCTATATAATGATAAAACTAAAACTCCTCATTTATTCTTAAAAATAAAGATATTCCAAAAAAAATTACATAACTATTTAGTTGATTCAAGTCCCTTAGGGAATGTTATGCCTTATGCCATATGCTAGTAGTTAGGCCTGACACCTATGGGGTCAAATTGTAAGGTTGTCCAACTAGATAAAATAAAGGTAAAGGTGTTTTTATAGTTTAACAATGTCTACATACAATTGGATTCTGATCCAAGCATTTAATAATTCATCTATATCCAAGTGGTGGATATCGTAGATGATTATGGCATGTTGCTAAGTCAAGATTAGTCAAGGACTCTGATTGGCTATGTGGAAACTGATTTCAACCATATGTGACTATCTTGGTATGGTTTTCCCAACTAAATTAGAATAGAACAAGAACCCAAGGTGTTGCATATGATCATGGAGTAAAATAAAACAAATTAGATCCTCTATGATGAATTTGAAACGGGATTGTATTTGTTGAACAAATAACAAATAACACATAATTACCTCTCTATTAACATGCTCAGTGTGTAGCCAAGCTTAGAGATGGAAGATTTGGATTTTTTGGTTGAAGAAGACTTCAGTGAAGTGTTTAAGTTAGTATGCTTCCCATATACTATGCTTTCATGGGATATCCTGGGACATGACAAATCAAATATAAATGAAGAATGTTTATGTTCTTCACAAAAAAATCAAATCCATGGCACAACCAAGGATGATGGTTTGAAGTTGAATGTTCATTAAGAGGTAAATGCCATAGTAACATTTTCCCTCCCTAAGACACTAGTGCTAATAATAGTATCAGACTTGTGGACATTAAAAATTGATTGTTTAAAGTCTAAAAATGGATGCAGTGCCAAGGTGGAATTGATTAATCCAAGAGGGAAGTCTTATTTGGTGGCTTATTGTCTATAGTTCACTTTCACTAATAATGTGGCCAAATACAAAGCATTAGTCCATGGTATCCTATTCACCTTTGGAAAGAATGTAAATAATATCAAAGTATTGGTGACTCTAAATTAGTAATTAGATAGGTGAGAAAATAGTATTCTTGCAATGACAAACTCTTGTCTAAGTATCACAATAGAGTCTAAAATATGATCAAAGACTTTGATGCCTTTAGAATTCAAACATCACATATATAAGAACTATATATTAGATGCATTGGCCACTAATATGAGTATCTTAGAACCCATTTCCCATTCAAGAATGAGAAGGTTATAAATAGATTTAGTCTCTACTCCTTCAGTCCTAGATAACAATAATAATCTCCAAGTCTTCAATGATTACCATCATATACTAGAATTCATCATCAATACTAAAGTGTTCAAAGATAAAATCATTGATTAGGATGGTTGAGAGGCCTTTGAATTAAATGAGGATGAGATGATGAACCTGAAAAGAAATAACATACTCAAAGGAATGATCTCACTTGAAAGGTTATTAGATATGGACTATCAATAAAATGATAAGGAGTCAAACCTTGTCAAGGGTATATGGCATGATCAGTATAACTTAGGTGGTGAAAATGAAGTGAATGATGTTATTTTATGCACAACTTGTACCCTAGAAGATAAACAATATTTTTCTTGAGCTCTTGAGGAATTCATGGATGTGATTGCATAGAGTGATGACGATCTCAAGGTCTTAAACACTTCCATTTTGACACACACTGTACCCCTCAATCCTAGAGTCAATCCATTTAGGAATAGATAAAGGCCTATAAATTTAATACTAAATCCCCTAATTTTAAATAATTATAGAAGATACTAGAAGCAAGGATCATCTTCTTGGCAAGACATTCTACATGGGCAGCAAACCTAGTACTAGTGAGGAAAATGAATGGGGAGATTAGACTATGTGTTAATTTACTTAATTTCAAAAAAGTTTCAAAAAATGAAAACTAACCATTGCATTTAGTGGATGAAGTGTTGTATATTTTAAAAAATTCCCAAATGATGTCCTTCCTTGAAGGGTGTTCAAGATATAATCAAGTGGTAGGTGATTATGAAGATAAAATCAAGACAAATTTCACTATCAAGTGCGGCACCTACACATACAAAATAATGTCTTTTAGATTGATCAATTCAGGTGACACATTTTAAATGGATATGGATATTATATTCAAGGACTTAATGGGTAAGGGCATATTTGTGTATATGGATGATCTTACATTCTTATCTAAAAGAAAATTAGATCATATTAAGGACATGAGGAAAGAGTTACAAAGATGCAGAGATAATGGGATTTCATTAAATACAAATAAATTTATATTCAAGGTGACTAAAGGTAAAATACTAGGCCAAATTATATCTGATAGGGGCATATCTATATATCCTAATAGAGTGGAGGCGTTCTTGAAAATCCCACATCCTAGCACTAATAAAAAACTAGAGAATTTCTTTGATAAAATCAACTTCATAAAAAACTTTATATCAAGGTTTTTTGAGATAATCAAACCACTTAATAAGATGCTAAAGAAAGATTTCAAGGTTAGATTAATAAATAAAATATGTCCTTAAACCAAATCAAGTCCACTATTACTAACATGTCCATACTCATCAGCCTAGACTACACACAACCATTCTGCCTTTACTCATTTTCCTTAGAGCATTCTATGACTGACATGTTAACATAAAACAAGGAGTTGGGAGATGAGAGGCCAGTGTATTTCATGAATAACCCACTCAAGAATATTAAATTTAGATACTCCACACTTGATAAATAAGCCTTTGTTTTAATCAAGGATATTAAAAAAATTAGGCATTACATTATGTGTATTAAAGTGTTTACCATGATACTTGATCCAGTCATGAAGGCCCTACTAATGTAGAATGAATTGGGAGAAAGGCATGGTAAACAGATGACCATACTCAAGTATTTCAACCTAGAGCTATAGTCAATGAAGATTGTTTGAGGGAAATGACTCTGCAAAGCCATTGCCAGGGTAGATCCCCAAATCATTTGTTAAAATTGATTGGTGCATGACATCATAAATGATGATTGGTAAATAGATATAGTCATATATTTGAAAAATAATGAGTGTCTAAAGTACGTGAAGTCCATGTAGTGTAGGGCACTATGCTTAAAAATCAAACATTTCATGATCAAAGTTGGCACTCTCTATAAAATAAACTATGAAAGCATATATTTGAGGTGCCTAAATAAGGAATAAACAACTGTAGTACTTGAATATTTCCATGAGAAAGATGGGATCAACCATGGTTTAATAAGTACTACATCTCATCAAATACTATGGGTAGGCTACTATTAACCACATCTTTCCAAGGATGTGCATCTACATGCAAATAATTTCCACACCAGCTAAGTGTTTACACCCCATGAGTGCACCCTAGTTATGCCACTATTGTCCATCATTGAGGCTCAACCATTTTCTAAATAGGGATTGGATTTTGTGGGGGTAATCAATACCAATTTTATGAGACAAAATTTCATCCTTATAGTAATGTATTATTATACTCATTGGACTAAATCCCAACCATTCCAAAATTACACCATAAACATATTCATTCAATTCTTGGAGGAGCACATTACTATAAAATTTGGTATGCCCACCACGTTGGTATGTGATAATGGCCTTATTTTCTCCTCTCTACAATTCCATGAATGATATTATGATCATTAGGTAACTCTTAATATTTATTCAAATCATTATCCACAAGATAATAAGTTGGTCAAATCAACAAATAAGAATTTATTGAATGTAATTAAGAAAATTTTAGGAAAAAACCCAAGGGATTGGCATAATATGCTTAAGTTTGTTTTATGGTTTGATAGAACTAGGATCAAGTCTTCTTTAGGGACCTCCCCCTCTCATTTAGTATATGGCCAAGGTCTTATATTCCCAACCAATCTCAATATCCATATCTTTTTACTCACTAAAGAGTACTTGGAAACTAATTATCCAATAGAGGTTTGCCTCTTGAACCTCATCCGATTAGAAGAAAAACAAGATGTAGCCTTATTGCAATTCAATAGACATCAAGAGGTAATTAAATTATAGTTTGATAAAAAGGACCAAAGTGAAGGCCTTATAGATCTCAGATCTAGTCTTCTTATGGGATAGGATTCATGAACAAAAGGGACAATGTGAAATTTTTGATGCATTATGGCTTGGTCCCTACCAAATCTCTGAAATCTTGGGTGAAAATGCATTTATTCTAAAGTTTCTTAGTAGTGAGAATATTCCATTATTTTTCAATGGATAATTCCTCAAGCATTACTTCCAAGTTTGAGTGGCTTACAAGCCCCTATAAATAACTTCTCTTTTGCTTTCTTATCTCTTATTTGTTATCTTAGGTTTAATTTTATTTGTTTTCTATTTTTATTCCTTGTTGGGTTTGTCCTAACTATTTTTGCCCTTTGATTCCATTTTTAATCAAATAAATGAAATTAAAGGATGTTATAAAGGTAATAGAGGTGGCACTCAAAGAGCTTAATCATAATTTTACTCGAATATTTTTTGTGAAACTATTGTGATTGCATGGTTAATTTCTTGAATTTTAAAGGTCAATGATTTGTAATAAAACCAGTGGATTTAGAATAACTATTTTACTTTTTGAAGTCATCTAATGCACTTAAATAAATATTTAAATAAAAATACAATATTTCATCAATTATGTTTTGTATTCAATTGTCATAAACTTATTGATTATCTTTTACCCATGGTTTGGTCCCCAACCCTCTATGGATGAAATTGAAAAATCTCCTTTCAAAAGAACTAAGTTAAAATATAAAATATAAAATTATCCTCAAAAGGGTAATCTTGACAACCTCCACCATAGGATTTCTATCCTAGTTGGCAGTAGATCAAGACCTTTGGAAGGGACTCGAGGTATCTCTGTTGGGGATATAAACACCTAAATAGAAATCAAAGCAATGCCCACACCGCTTCCCCCAATATAGATTGTAAATTATTTTTCCTTTAGCGATTATAGCCTTATGAAAATCTAAATCACTGTGTGTGAATGCAAAGAAAAGGAATACACCATTCAATCACACACATAAATGGATTTGGTAGGATTTTGGCTTAGTATGTCACTTGTTCTTATAAATATAATGCATTTGGATTCTAGTTTTTTTTTGAGTAATTACTTGTAGCTAATGTTTTTTCTTCTTGTGAAATCAGAGATTTTAGATTCTCAAAATACTCAATAGTATTTCCCAGCAGGAGTCATCATTTGTTGTTACTTCACAACAGACCCTATTTTTAGACTAAAAATAGGGACCCTATTTTTGCTCTGGATTCTAATCATATACCTTTCAGGAGTTCATTTAACTAAGTCTAAATAATCAAATCTTCAACATAAGTGATTAAGTTTAATTCACATCTAGGACTTCTTTAATTTTAACATCTAAATTTATATAAATTTGCTAAGTCTTAGCCTATTTGTCTACTTATGTTATAGAAACACATTTGAAACTTCCTTTTAGGTTATCTTACCTTAGGTTTATGCAAATTATCTAATTATTTCAGAGTTTTATTACTCATTTTCATGAGCAATTTGATCCATTTCAATTCTCATTATCTTTCTGAATGACTAAATGTTTATAAGGTTTTACTTTTAAACTTAATCCATTTTCATAAAAATGGACAAAATTGGCTTATGAATCAAGAAAAATGACCAAGTTTATGCATTAGTTCACTTTATACTTAATCATTTTTTGGATTTTATATTAACCATTTATTTCTAATGTTTAGCCACTAGTTTTTAAAATTGAATCATTGATTGTGTATTTTATATTTTGCTCATAAGTATCAAAGAATTTGTCCTTCACATTTTTTCAATAAAAGAGTAGTCAGAAGTTTTATGTGAAGGAGAGTCTACAAAAATTCTAAAGACTTCATGAGAATTGTATAAGGTTTTTACTCTTCGGAAAAAAATTCAAGAATGAGTCATAAATTTTTCACAAAGCCTCAACAAAAAAATTTGTGAAGATGATAAAAGTTTTAAAGAATTCAAAAAAATCATTTAAGTATTAGATCTTCATAAAATGTGTTATGATTTTGTCAGAAGTTTTACAAACAAAATTTTTGATGGAAAAACTTTTGAAGGCTTGGACCTTTAGAACAAAAGTTGTGAACAAAAATTTTGAACAAAATTTTTGAGTAAAAGTCATGAAGATAAAATTAGAAAAGATAAATTTAAAACAAAAGTCATGAAGAAGGAAGAGAGCCTAAAGAAAATTGAAATAATTTTCTAAGTGTTTTAATCTTCAAAATAAGTACTGTGAAGACTAATCAAAACTTTTGTTTCGAATAAAATTTTTAAAGACTAATGCTCAAATAAAATTTATGATAATAAATTTTTTGAAAGATAAGGTAAAAGTTAGAAAAGATAGAAATAAAATTTAGACCTTTGCACGAGGGCTCAAATACAAAACCTACAAAGACCAAGTTTGGAACAAACATTTTGATGATAAAACTTGTGAATACCAAGTTTAGAACAAAATTTTGAAATGTCAAAGCCTAAACACAAATCATGATAGTACAAGATCTAAAAATTTAGGTCTTTATAATGAATGAGTTGAGTATCTTACAAAAATCATGAAGAATGAAGGAACGACTCTCTATTTCACAAGAATTATCATCACATATTTTATGCAATAAGTCTTCAAAAAAGAATGTGAAGATAGTAAAAATGCAAAGAATTAAGGGAGCTATGCATGGTAGTGTAAAATCCAAAAGTTCAAGTTCTTAGGAGAACATATAAATTTTATGTGGTAGTTTCCTACAACCCTAAAATCCCATCAAAGTAAAGGACATGTTAGTAATGTAGCTAGCAAGGCATGAGCCTAAATTTTATGGCCGATCTAGCTATCAAAACCATCAAGAGGATGAGAATAGCCTATGCATCCAATTTTATTTATAGAATCAAATTGTAGTTCAATTAAAACATGATTAAGATAAAAAAATTATTAGCATGTCCTGCATATCAGGATTAAGCATGAAACATAAAGGGCAAAATTTATGCCTTAAAGGGGCATAGCTCTAGCTACATAGGATGTGGGTGGCTAACTATCCCAATGTAATCTCAACTACATTCCCTTGTAGGCATTCATTCTTGATTTGGTCTAGCATGGTCCCTAGTATTATCATAATGTAATTGAGTGGGATTCATTCCCAAACAACCTCAAGTGGTCTAGCCATAATGATGATTTTTGTAACCATCCCATTAGTGGGTGAATTTTAATTTGAAATTACATTTAAACTCCTCAGGCCTGCATGCCTATATAAGATCAACTCTTTTACCATAATAAGCGCTAGATATTTATGGATTATGAAAAGAGACATATAGAACTAGACTTTTTCTTTTGCTTTTTAAGATAATATTTTCACTTTCATGTTTTATCATTATTGTTACATAATTATTTCATCAATCTTTGATGATTATATGAATTCCAAGATATTGTTAATCAAAAGGAAAAATCATGATAATTAGAAGATTGTTAATTTTGTGTGGTCATTCCTTATACATTTTTATGGTATTTATGTCATTCTTTCTTACAATCATTCTCCCCCTAGACTCTTGCACTATCTTTAGTTGGAGTCATACCAGGTCTAGCTCAACTAAAGATTTGTTTCATGGGATTCACTCAATCAGATAACTCTGAGTTCATTTATGTTTACAATAGGAATTTTATCTCTTTACCTCTAATATTTTGTTCTTTATTTATGATCAAGTTAATATTAGAACATAATAATCTGAATTTAACTATTTATCTTGATTGATTTTATATGTATGCATCAAACTTCATCATCATTATTGCATTATTTCATTCATAGACATGATAAACTAAGGAGGGAGGTTAAATTGTGTTAGGAAGTAAATCTTAGAATCCTTATTTTTGTTAGAGGTTGATCCCTATAAACTTATTTCAAGAGAAGTGTGTGGCCTCTTTTGAATCCCCTAGTTAGATTTAATTATGCCTCAAATCATTAAAATGGGTCCCTTATAATGGAATAGTTCACATCAACCAACTAAGTGAAGACCAGTTTGCCAAGAACTAGTACATTTATACCTTGGGGTGGTATTTTCTTTATGGGATATCCTTACTTTCAAGAGAGGCAAGGGATTAACAAGCCCTACCTAATTTTTGGTTGTCTCAAAATGCACATCAATAGGTGTAACTTACAATATTATTCCACCTTTTACTTTACCAATAATAATCTCTCACTTACCTCTTAGTTTTCCTATATAAGGACCATTTGTGTTCTTTTGGAATGAATGGATCTTAAAGTAATCTCCTAAGATAGTGGAGATGTAGGTTTTAAAGTGTCATGTTCTAACACAACCATTATTGGTTTCATAGATACATTGTATATTCCACATTTATAAAATAGTGTTTTTTTATAAGGGAATCTCTCTCTTGTTTGAATACATTATGTTGATGGTGTCTATGTTGGAGATTCATGGGATATGTTTTTGTTTTTAATATGGTATCAAAGCATACTTTAAAAACTAATGAATCATTAGTAGTACACAACACCCACCTAGATTCTAACAAGTGAGCGAATACAAAGTAGTTTGATATCTCCAAAATAGTTAATGCGTTAATTTTGTGAAAAAATTAGTATGAAATCATAAAGTGAGAGTGCCCAATATACTAGATAAATACAAAATGTAAGGTGAAAAAAAAAACACTTTACATGAACCTATTTCTAAATTATAGCCAACCATATTAGCTAACAATTTATCACAATGTACTACCAAAACAAAAATATGGTCTTGAAAACATGTTAGATGAGATGAGAAGGTTTTTTTCATTCTCTTTGGATCATTACTACCCCTATGAATTCGCTATATCTACACAAAATGTGATCTACCTGGCTTGAGAAATGAGCTTACAATGTTAGATTCAAGTGAAATGAAAGTCAAGATTAACTTTCTCTAGTACTTTAAATAAAATATAAATATCTAATACGCAATAAAAACACACAAATGAATATTGGCTAAAGTATTTATTCTAAAAATATTCATAAATAACATTGAAAGTGCAGAAATTTAAATAAGCAAGAATTAAAATCACCTCTCAAGGTGCAAACCATAAAGTGAGACAAGAATTTTAAAGTGGGAAATCGAATGTATCATAAAAAAACCCACATGATCTATAAGAAGGCTTGTCACCAAAATCTCCACAATTACAACTTTAGAAGCAAGATAAATTTGAAAAGAAGACAAAGAGATTCAAGTTTTTAGTGAGCAAATGAGGAGAGGAAGATTCTTTTAAGAGATAAAAAAGAAGATAAAGGGAGTTAAAAGTAATCTTATTATTACCTTATAAACTTCCTTTGTGTGTGCCAAGTGGTCTATTCCTTTAGAGAGTTGAGGGAAGTTTGTGTCAAGTGAAAAAATGAGTTACTTGTGAAAGTAAATCCCAAAATCTAAAGAAAAACAAAGAGGTGAGTGACACCTCATGGAATCCAAATCCAGATTTATGTGAATTTATAATTCACAAAAAAAATCTACACACATAAAGGAAACTTGGGATAAGTAAATTATCTCAAATAAAGTATAATACTAACACTCCACATTAAACTTTATTTAGGGGTTTACAAATAAACAATAAGAGAAGAAACATTACTAACTCTCCCCCTTGGTGAGAACTTCCTTTAATACTAACATGGTATAAAAGACTACAAAATTTTATTTACATAATAGCTTATTGAAGATATCATCCATTTGTTTTTTAGTAGGATAGAAAGAGAGAAGAATTTGATTATCTTCAAGAAGTTCATACTGAAATTAATGTTGAATCTCAATGTGCTTGGACCTGAAATGAAAAATTATATTTTTTTATAAGGTAATGACACTTCGATTATCACCAAAAATTAGAGTAACTAAATATTTTAAGTGGCCCAAATATGTAAGAAGTATTCAAATCCAAATATCTTCCTTGGAAACATAAATACAAGCTTTATACTCACCTTCTATAGAGGACAAATATATATTGATTTCCTTTTTACTATTATATGAAATTGTGTCAGAACCCAAAGAAAAAGAATAGCCACTTGTGGATCTACTATCGTTAGGATCACCATCCCAACTAAAATTATAATAACCTACCAAAGAGAAATTGATATTCAAGGTATACTCGACACTAAAATTTTGTGTACCTTTAATATAATGAAGAACACTTTTATCATCTTTAAAATGATTAGTTTGAGGTTTAGACATAAAATATGAAACCAATATAATAAAGATAATAATAACATGATAAGTATGATTAAGATCATTCAAACTTCCAACTAATTGTTAATAGAGATTTGGATCAGCATTTGCAGTTTTCAAGTCATTAAAAAAATTTACACCAAGTTCACAAGGGGTAGAAATAAGTTTACAATTAAACATATGAAACCTAGATAATAAGTCATATGCATATTTATATTTTAAAATAGAAATATGATCTTGTTATTTCCAAATTTGAATGCCTAAAATGTAATTTAAGAGACCCAAATTAGTCATTTCAAAGGTATTCTTTAAATCATTTCTAGTGCAAGAAACCATTGAACTATTACTACAAATTAGGATTAATTCATACAAAATAATGATAACTACAGCATTAGGAGTGTTTTTGACAAAAATATTAGGATCGTTAGAGCTATGAGTAAATCCTTGAGCTATGAAAAATTGATATATTTTAGTATACCATTCTCTATGAATTATTTCAAACCATAAATGGCTTTGTTTAACTTATAAAAAATATTTTCATTGCCTTTCTTAATAAAACTAGGGGGTTGAGACGTGTAAATTTTTTCATGCAAGTCATAATTTAATAAAGCATTCTTAACATCCATTTGATAAATATGCCAATGTATGTGAATATCTAATGCTAAAATAACTTTAATTGTGGTCATCTTAGCTATAGGTGTAAATGTTTCATTATAGTTAATTCCTTCAATTAAAGAAAAAACTCTAGTAACTAGTCTAGATTTATATTTTTCAATTTGATTATCAGAATTGAACTTAGTTTTAAACAATAATTTACAACTTACCAAATGATATCCTCTGGGGAGAGGGACTAAGTCCCAAGTGTTGTTAGAAAGCAGAGAGTTGTAATCATCATGCATTGATTTTTCCTAATGAGGGTGACCTTAAGATTTTTTTAGTGTTGTAGGATCATTATTGTTCATAAGTTTAGAAATCAAATCATAATTACAAAATTTTTGTCTAGTTTTATGAGTATTTTAAATATCTAAATCAATTCTAAAAGCGTCAAGAGTAGTCTTGGCCCACTTAGGTATAGATCTTGGTGGATCAAGACTAGAAGAAGGATAAGGAATTGTAGGAACAACAACATCATTATGTACAATATCATTATGATCATCACTTGATTTAAAAGGAAAAAAGAATAAATTATATCAAGATAGTTTGAATTGGAAGCCGAATCATGCACAACATTTTCAGCAATTATAGCATCCCTTTTAATCTTTATTTTTTTAGCTTAAGGATCATAAACCCTATAAAATTTAAATTTTTCATCATAACCAATAAAGATAATGGCTTTCCTGAGAATCTAACTTCTTTCATTTTTTTTGTGGGAATATGAAAAAATGCATCACAACCAAAAACACATAGATACTTTAGATTAGATTTTCTACCATTCCAAGTTAATTTAGGGGTAATATGTAAAATATATCTAATGGGAGTCCTATCAATGAGATATTCAACACAATATATAAATTTATTCAAAATTTTATAATGTATATTTTTATAATGTAATATACACCTAGCCATTTCAGTGATAGTCTTATGTTTACGTTTGGTAGCACCATTTTGTTCAGGTTTGTAAGATTTTTTTTTTTCATGTTTAATACCATGTTGTTTAAAATATGAAATAAAATCATTATTAAAATATTCAATGTCATTATCAATTCATAATATAAATAAAAAACAACTAGATTTCTTTTCAACAAAGGCATGAAACTCAATGAAAGTGTCTAAAACTTGATCTTTAGTTTTTAAGAAGTAAATCCAAACTCATATAATGTAATTATAAAAAAATTTAAAGCACACTTTGCACCATTAACATAAATATTTTGTATAGGGCTTAAGAAATCACTATGAACTAAATGAAGCTTTTCTTTACAATGTTAGGATTGATTCTTAGAAAATGATTCTCTATGAATTTTATCATCCATACAACCACTATAAACAAAATAAATGGGAGGAATTTTAGGCAAACCTTGCACCATATTGATTTTATGTATAAGTGCAATACTTTGGTAATTAATATGTCTTAATATTCCATGTCACAAGTTACCATCAATAGAATCAATCAAAGCATGAGTAGAAGAGGAAGAAGATAATCTAGTAAACTTGAATAAGTTATCATTGTTTAAAAAAGTAGTAGTAACTACTTGAAAAATTGTCTTGGTAAATTTAACATAACAAGTGTCATTAAACAATTCTAATTTATATTCTTGTTTTCATAATTGAGTAATAGAAAGTAGATTCAATTTTAAATCGAGAACAAGCAAAGCATTATGTAATTTGCCATTAAGGATTTTAACAGTGCTTATGGATTTAACATTACAAGAAATATGATTTTTAATACTTAAATAATTGTTAAAAATATTTGGTTCTAAAGAAGTAAACAAATTGGCATTATATGTCATATGTCTATTAGCACTAGAATCAACAATCTATTCAACAAGAAAATCACACAAAGCACAAGTAAAATTAGATCTAGTATTAGACTTCTATTTGTTTTGAGTCTTAGTTTTACTAGTGATTTCATTGTCTTTGACCTTAAAATTTATATTTTTAATAGCATAATATTTCTTAAAACAATGATATTTATCATGCATATTTTTGTCACAATAAATACACTCTAACTTTTTCTTAGGTTTTGAGTTAGATTTTTAATCTTTTTTGTCATGTGTATTATTGGGCTTAGCATTTTATTTGCCATTATTGTGTTGGTGTTTAGAAAAAAAGATATTTTCATTAGTTTTAATACTACCAAACTTTATTAACTTTTATTCTTCTTGTCACAACAAACTATAAAATAAATCAAACATCAACTAAGCAAATAAAGTAGCAAAAGCTAATTGCAAGTGAACATTTAGAATAAACTAATGAAAAGGTCTAATTAAACATTTTTTCATAACAATATGAATTAAATTAAATTATGAAAGTCTAGCACCTAGAATAATTAATTGAGAATGCAAATAGTGAATTTTAGTAAAAAAAAATCATCCATAGTTTTGAAGTCATTATACTTTAAATCAGAAAGTTGATCCTAAATTTAAATTTTACTAGATTCATTCACAACATTATAAATATATTGAACTCTAGACTAAGATTTGGATGTAAGAGTACAACCATCAATGTGCACATGCAATTCTAAGATCATATCCATGCCAATCAAACCTAAGGCCTCTTCATTTTTTTGCTTGCCATTTTTTTCTTTAACATCATCGGTAGTAGGATTTTCATTGGGTTTGGGGTCCTTATTGTCTACTACGTAAACTAAGTGTTTAAACGTGAAGATGTATTGCATATGAAACATTCATAAATGGTAAGTGGTGGATGTGATTTTAAATTTAGGAGATAATTGAATCATTGTGCCTCGAAAGCTCACCCAATGTAAAAAATTGAAAGTGCAAAAAAAATTACTAAAAACTTAGTATGTTCAGAGGAGGGATAAGAAAGCCAAAAATATGGTCTATTTCCAAAGAGAAAAAAATGTGATAGGAAATAAATGAGAATCAAAAACATTTTGAGAATCACATAAAGAACACAAAAGTTTTCAAACTACAAGATGGTGAATAAAAAACTGTCAATTTATTTTGCTTTATATACCATAATCATTACGATGGAAATGATAAAAAGTGGATATGGAACTTCTATTTATGATACAAGAAGAATATTTAATTATCTTATAAATATAAGTTCACACTAAAAATCCAAAAAAGAATAATGAGGAATAAAAAAAAGGTGAAGTTTTTGTTTTGAACTTTAATTGATCCAAAAACAAATGAATTATATTGTAAATGTAAATTCACACCAAACCTCTAAAATATTTATTTTGAGGAATAAAAAAAAGAACTTTATAACAACTTATAAGAATAATAAAAACACTTTATTTTTGGTTTTTTTGTTTTTCATTAATTAAGAATAAGTATATATAATTAATGAATCATTCATAGATTAAGAAAATCAAGTGGGTGGAATAATTGAAAATCTATGATAACTCAAAGTATTAATGTGAATTTGGTAGATTATAAAACTATCAAATGCACATGAAATGAAATCATAACAAAAAAAACTCTGGAAAGTGCATATATAAAAAGTTTAAAAAACTAAACTAAGTGTTTAAACTCATAGGAAATTGCCTATATACCAAAGCTTTAAAAAACTCAAAGAGTAATGTATACATGAATAAAAGTTAATGGTGAAAAAACGTTAAGAGAGGAATAAAAATGAGGTTTCAACGAAAGGAAAAGAAAAGAATAACACAAAATATGTACTAATCAAGACACGAATCATTGGAAAAAAAAAGTTGAAGACATAGTAACTTATAGTGGAATAGGATAAAATAATAGCACATGAGAGAATAGAAAATAAATTATTAAGATCTAAATGCATTAGACATATCAAAAAAGCATAGAGATAAACAAAGGTAAAAATAATTGAGCATAAATAGCATGATGAGATAGCTATAGTTTAAACATAAGTTTCACTTTTTAAAAAGAGTGAACTCAAATAACATTACACTAGCTACTTGTAGAAGGAAAAAAACAAAAAAATAAGAAGTACCAAAAAAGGTAAATAAACTAAACAAATAAAAAAGTGCAAAAATAAATAGTGTTATAACCATATCTAAAGACAATACAAAACTCTCTAAGAAAAAAACAAAGGCATCACACTAGAGGTCTTGAAAAAATAGAAATAAAAACTCAAAGATATCCAAAAACTCAAAAATTAGAAAGCAAAATAGAATGCTATGAGAAACATAGAAGAAAAAAGAGATTCTTTGCTTCAAAATTAGATGTTATTTTTTTTTATTAGATATTTTTAAACATAGATGTAAATAGTAAATCGGAGAGTAGAAAAAGAGTTATTTGTTTGAATTATTTTTATAAAATAAATGTGAACTCAAGGAAAGTATAAGATCCTACTTAAATTTCTTTGCAAAACCAAGTGGAGAGGTAGAAAATTCTCTTTATGAGCAACCTGCAATAATAGGTTAGCAAGTAAAACTCAAGAAAAAACTAAAGTTAAAAAGAGATAGATTTGAAAGGAAAGAAAGGGTGGATCCCTTGTCAAAAAAAATCCAAAATTACTCCAAAATATGCACACTCTAAAATAAATCTCAATAAGACGAACCTAGATCTAAAACCATGTAGGATTTATGCTAAAAACATTCATCAATAACATTGAAAGTACAGAAATTTAAACAAGCAAGAAGTAAAATTACCTCTCTAGGTGCAAACCATAAAGTGAGATAATAATTTTAAAATGGGAAACTAAATGTATCAAATAAAAACCCATGAGATATATAAGAAGGCTTGTCACTAAAATCTCCATAATTATGAATTTAGAAGTAAGATGAATTTGAGAATAAGAGAGAGAGCTTCATGATTCTAGTGAGGAAATGAGGAGTAGAAGGTTCTTTTAATAGAGAAATAAGAAGAGAAAGAGAGTTACAAAGAATCCTATTATTACATTAAAAATATCTTTTGTGTGTGTCAATTGTCCTATTCCATTAGAGAGTGGAGAATTTTCCTATTCCATTAGAGAGTGGAGGGATGTGTATACCAAGTGGGGAAAGGAGTTGTGAAAGTAACTCCCAAAAGCTAAAGAGAAATAAAGAGGTGACTGACACCTCATAGAATTCAGATTTATTTGAATTTATAATTCACATAAATAGAAATTCCACACACATAAATTAAGCTTAGGATATTTAAATTATCCCAAATAAAAGGTAATACTAACATTGGCTAAAAATATCTTTCATGGAACTCCTCCATGTGTAGATCTATAATTGGTAAATGAATCCAACCAAATGAATGAACCAAATTTGAAAAAAATAGATGGGAAATGTGATTAAATTATCATAGATGTAAATCCTTATGAGTAGGATAAGGTAAAGGGTTTGTAAACTTTGGTGAGAAAATTATTGTGATCATTTATATCTTGAGATGAGAGTAAATATTTGAGCTAAGGATCTTGAGCTACTTTTCAGTCCTAATATTAATATCAATGGTGTCTTATATGAGAGAGGCATCCATTTTTTGAATTCTTATAGGTTATGGGAAAGATTAGAGGCTTTATTATCCACTTCAAGGACCTTGTGATATACATCTAAAGAGTGAAATTATTTGATTAAACAATGAGTCATATTATTCAATTCCATGGGTAGATGAGGGATAAATTTTGAGAGAAAATACCTTTTAATGATGTGATGTGAAAATATGATCATAGACCTATAAAAATTATAATATTTCCTCGTAGTTTTCCTTAAATTAAAATATGAGAGGGTCACTTTTATCTTATATGTGAGTGATGATTTCATCACATGGCATCTTTTAGACAAGTGGTTCAAGTCTTATAGACACCACAAATTCATATTCTAGAATACTATGATGAGGGAAAACTAAGAAACAAATTAAAACCCCTTATTTATTTCATGCATAACATTATTATACCATTGAATCTATTCTTATTTTAATTGGTATATTTTATAGTCTTAACTAGTGACTAGTTATGAGTCACCCAGAATCTTGAAGTTTTGAGCACCTAGTCTCCTATAAATAAGCATTCCCAACAACAAGGGTGCATATTTTCCCCCATTGTTAATACATTATAAAATATAGTCTAAAGTTTAAATACATGATCTACCCTTTAGGGGAACTATGGATTGTTCATGCCCCCATGCTTGAATGAAATTACACCCTATCATAATGGATCATCCATTGATTTCTTGAAAGGGAAGGATCATAGTGGTGCTTAATGAGAATCTCTTAATTTTTAGAGATCTTGACCATGTAAATATCATGGAGCATGGATCTTTCATTGCTCCTTTATAAACCTTGAGACTTTTGGAGGTTATAAGTTTTGACCTCATGTAGGGAAAATTAGAGTGTAATGGGTTTACTTTTTTTTAGGATATTAATGATTTTAGTCATTTATTTTTTTGATAAGGCTGGTTTCATTGTAGTCTTTTCCTCACTCATTTTTTCTTGTTCTAGCTCTGTTTTCATCAATTTTTTTTAATGAATTGTTAGGACCTTCATAACTTGATTGTAGAACCCATGTCAAAGTTGTAACAAGATCTTTTTCTTTGGTAAGTAGACGAGGCATTATTATTTCATTATTAGGAAAGTGGCAGTCGATATGAATTCTTAGATTTCTCTTTATATTTTCTTGATGGATATCAAATTGTTTTGGATCACCCTAGGTAATGAAAAACTTTCCTAGATGTAAGAATCTTATCTATTTTAACAAAGTGGGAGGGATTTCCTTCATCCTATAGATCTAATGCCTCCCTAAAATCATGTTATAATTGATGTTCTTATATATAAATTAAAACTTTGTAAACATTTTTTTGGGTCCCAAAATGACTGATGATATTATGGTCCCAATATAAACAACTTTGAGAATCGTAATCTTGAAGGGTATTCTTAGTTTTGGAATAATTAGTTTCTCCATATTGAGCTTTTGAAGAAAATAGAAATGGAATATGTTGATTTCAGCCCCATCATTGACCATTACTTTCTTAACATAATTATTTTAGATTCATCCCTATATATACAAGGCAAGATCTCTAATTCTACCTATGTCTACCTTAGGAGGCAGACATCTAAGGTCAAATAAATACCCAACATTCCTATAATCTTTCTTAGTAATATACATGTCTAGATGAATATGGTTGATCTAGGATTTTTAAGGTGGGGATTATGTTAGACAAATCTCCAATATCCAAAATTTAAACTAACACTAGATGATCGATAAGAAATTTATTAAGCAAATCCAAGAACAAAATATGATAAAAGGTCTTTGTAGATGCACGAGAAGGTCATAATTCCTAATGGGATTTAGGTTACCTTAAACATTGGTCTCTATGGAATTAGTTAGAAGGTAAAGTTTAGGTTGGTAATCCCTTATACATGTGATTATATTAGCCTCTTCATCAATTTTTAATTCCATGACACTTATTAACCTAAGTTTTCCCCGAGGGCCTAAATAAGGGGTAACGTCAAGATTTATCAATATATAAGTTAAAGCTCTAGCTTTATGAGTTCCAACTGATATGGGTTAACTAGCTATACTATCTTGGGGTATATTTTATTTGTTTCACTACTAGTGATTCGATAATGGGTTATGGTATATGCACAAGTTAACACTTTGAGGCACCACAAGACCCATTAGGGAATTTTGAGAGTTTATGTTTGCACTTCCCAAAAACATATCTATAAATAATTTTCATTGGTAATTAGGGAATCATTTAACTAATTTGTTATATTATTTACGTGTATGATTATTATGGTAGATTATCTTATGGAAAAGGCAATAAGTGTTGGGATCGCAATACCTTGGTTTTTGGTTTTGATTTTACTGACTAAACCCTTGTTAATAAAAGCATGTATTTTGATATTGGACATTTGAGTTTTGGTTTAGGTTCTAGTATTAGTTTTCACAAGGAAACAGATGGTTTAATTACATAGCATGAATAGTATGTGCATGGTTTGGATTTATCTAACCTCCATTGTTGTTGTTATTGTTTACTTTTCATATTTATTATTAATCATGGCATTGGTCATTTTGGGCTATTATACCACACCATCCATGGTAGCGATGTGATTTTATTAGATTAGGTTACTCATGTTTAATAGTTGTTTTTTGTATTTTTCCTATTATTAATTTATCCCACATTGATTAGGATTTTTTTCTCCTTATTTATCCTTTCCTATATAAATAGAGATTCTCATTTGTAATAATATAAAATAAGTTTGGATGTAATACATGATATTTTATACTTTATTTTGAATATCAGTTTGCAACCCTTTATTTTATAGATCTCCCCTTTTGTGATGTTCTTTGTTTTCAACATCTAAGATTTTATGGCTTGGAGTAATCTAGTCATTGTTACTTTCATCACTATCATCATTAAAATGGGTTAAATAAGTAAACATTTCACAAATAATTAAATGCACTAAAAACCAAAAAATGATTTAATACTTAAATAAAATTTGGTTAGTGGGATTTGATCCCAAGACCTCCCATGTAAAAATGGTCCACCAAAAATGATTTACCACTTCACCTATAGCTTAGTTTGATAAATACTTTCAAAATTTAATTTTAAACCACTTTTCAAGTTAGAACAAGATAAAAACATCCCATAAATAATCACACATGTGAGGGAGGTTGCATGAATCTAGTAAAAAAACCTTAAAAAACATATTTATAGTAATTTATTTGGTAGAAACCAGGCACAAGTTGTCAAAAATGGGTAAAAAATAGCTTTAGGAAGACTCTTTACAAGATCCAAAAAATTTGGTTAATTGGGCCCTATTTTGATGTCCCAAAAAGGTTGTACAGCATGATGAACAATGGTATAACCTAATATATGATTAAGTTAGAGTAAAAATACTATTTTTTCTAAGAATCAAATCTCAATTTTAAGATCATCTGTCCTCAAGCAAGTAAAAAATTGTATGGTTGTCCAGATGATGAAGACAGACTACTACAGTGATGTTCAAGCTACCAAAAGAGTTATATATAATACTCAAAAATGAATCCAATTGGCATGATATGAAATTTGGGAATATTATAATCTATACCAAGTTTCATATCTAAAAATTAGGACTACATGACCTTTGGTGAGATAAAATCTTATAGGTGGTAGGTATACACCAGTAAACCAATGAACAAGTTTTTCAATAAAAGGGTTGTATGACCTAATCTTGGGTGATTATAAAAAATTATAGAGGACATAAAACTTATATTTATATACCCCTATGATTTCATATTATATTTTTATTCATGTACAACCTAAAACTATCAAAAAACATGCATAAATTACCTTAAAAGCTTTCAGATTTAATTTAAACATGGGTCTAGAAAAACAAGTACATAATGATACATCCTATGATACAATAATATTTTCTTATTTTAATGTCTCACCATCCATGGTAGTGATATTATTGTTGTTTATGACCTTGGTCCCTTGATTATTTTGAATATCTTGTTTATTATTCTGATAACCCCCAATATTTTGGTTGGGGGTAACAAATCATTCATTTGATCTATGACCACTATATATACCTACATTATCAATTATGATTAATTATATATGGTTTATTTTTTTATTTTTAGTTCACTCTATAGTTCTCCTTCATATTATTTGTAAGACAATTTATAAATTTCTTCCCTAGTTTCCTTGTTAAAAGAGTGGAAGTAAAGGTTATACAACTCTTTTTTATCCATTTACAGGGCATTGGTATAGGAATAAAGTAGTTAATACCACCTCATAATGAAGTGGGTAGCAAACTCATTAGACTCTTATCTGATATGTAAAAAATATTTTATGCCAATCCAAGGTAGTTTTTTAATATTAAATATGTTTTAACTAATCCTTTCATGATTTTTTAGAAATAATGGATCAAAGCCTTGAGTAGGTGGTAACACTAGTCTAACATAATTCCCTTAAGAAATTTAGGAAAATTTTGGACACCAATCCATCCTAGGGAATCAAAACTCTAATTGTCATGGCATAAGATTTGACATACATGTATGGGTCCCTTTTCCCTTGTATTTTGGGAGTTTTAATAATGAGCATAATAAGATGACCCCTCAAATGGCATGGTTAAGAGGTTCCTTTAGATATTCAACATATGTCCCTATTATGCTAAAGTCCATTAAAGAAATATCATGATAGATTTGGGGAGGGGGATATGGATAAGAGATGGTCACTAAACCACCAAGGAAAAAATTCATCACCTAAATGGGTGGAGGATAATGTTCTAAAAAATAATTATTTGGCTGTGTTGACTTGTAAAACATGTGGAAATATGGTGGTAAGGAGTTTCAAAGAGGTATGATAATTAGTGGTTGCATAGGTAGAACATATACAGGTGCCATGCCAATAGATATCTAGTTGGAAAAGACCATGGGTGGTGGTGTTTTGACTCCCATATTATTTGGATAAGTACACAATAAATCAACATCAATGAGAGTGTGAGTAGGAGGCTAATTGGTTGAAGACATGTTTATGGGTGTATGACTAAGAACACCAAAATTAAGGTCTCCCAAATTTTGGTTAGGTGTAAAACCAATAAGAATGTAAATGGGTTGATGTTGAGAAGGTTGATAGAGGCTATTGGAATTAGGATGGGAGAGGAATGGCTATGGATATTGAAATTTGGGGCCTTTCCCTGATTTGAGGCCTTAAATGCATTCCACCAAGGTGGACATGAGATCATTAAAAGTGGGGTTAGGTGCCTCTCTAATAGGAATCTTCAATGGAAGAGTATGATATCCCAATATGAATTGATTTTCACTTGATGGTTTAGAGCGAGTCATTTTGGGTTGTTCAAGTGTAATGAAATTAGATTGGCTAGTATTATGAGGTAGTGGAGGTAATTGTAACCTATCTAAACTCTCTTATATCTTGTGAACTCTTTCATTGTACTAATTAAATATTTCAATTCTCTTAGTATCAAGATTTTTTACGTTAATTTGGATTCTACTTAGGATGTGTGGAAACAATCCACATCCACTAGGTGGGTTCATGTCATTTTAATCATGGTTATTATTGTAAGTATTTAAATAACTATGTAACTCTTCAATTACCACATGAGACTCAATTTTTTATTTGAAGGGAGAAGATACATATGGTGGATATGGGTTTTCATACTTTAACTTTATTTGTTAGCCCAACTAAATAACAAAGGTTTGTTTTGGGCTTGAACACTTCTTCTAAAAGTATCAAGGCCTAAAGGCTTATTAAATTCCTCCCCAAATATATTTAGGGGGGGTGTAGACACAAAATGTAAGAGGAGATAAATATGGATGAAATAAAAATGATAAATGTAAAATGTTAATCCTTTTATGTCAGTTTCACCATATTTGTTTGCTTAATAAGGGACATGTTTTCCCATATTATTCATCTCATGTTTTTCTTTATGAAATTTTATAGAACATGATTGCACTTTTTAATCTATATAAATCATGATTGTATTTATATATTAATTAAAATAACCATTTTGATCTACACTTTCTTTCTCTACCCTATACACATAAAAAGTGATAGGTTTTCCCTATGCACTCTAACTCTCAAGGTCAGGTTGAGATGACCAAAGAGGAATGATGTGTTGATACAAACTATTCATCTTGGTGGTTGTGTTTTGATGTGGCTAAATTCATTGAAAAATATTACCTTTTTTGATGTGTCAGATCATTTTTAACTCATGGAATAAGACAAGTTGATTAGTATACTTGGTTTTACCTATGATCATAGATTTATATTACCTTAAAGTGTTTATTGAGGACAAAAAAATGTGGGATGATGAAATATAAAGAGTAACATGATTCTAAGAGAACCAAATATCATAGTTTTTTGTCTAAGCTACTTTTTCTAAATTGTTTGAGGTCAAGTTTGATAACTCATGATGTTTGACTATTCTACTCAGGTTGGTCTTATTTAGCCAATGACATATAAAAAGCAAAATGATATTAGATTAGCTAGACCTAAGGACTAGAAATGGATCGAATATGGAAGTTTATTTTTTGGTGGGCTAATTTGTGTATTTCACTAGCTAATTATGATTTGGATATGTTCTTAGTGTTTAAATAACACTTCTCATTTTACAATTCAAAAAATTAATAACATGAGTTGCAAGTTGTGGTGATCTAGTCACCTATGATGAAATAATGGTAGAGCAAGCAAACTGTTCCACAATATTTATAAAACTTGGTGGTTGGGAGCCACTCTGGTCCTAAATAATATTTGCACAAGATGTAGTAATCTATATTAATATCAGTTGGTTCTGATCAAATTATAATCTAAGATTATTTTGAAATGAATATTCATAATGGTTTTAAGCTACAGTGATCTAGTTAAAAAATGAGAAAAAGGGAAGAGTATGGAAGAAAGAAAAAAAGTTGTTGATCTTTACCTCAAAAATCATGACAAAGTTTAAATTCCAACTTGACATAAATCTAACCAATGTATATCATGAAATAACATGCACCCAAATATTACCACACACCAAGAAAGTATCTAAGGATAGTATGAATAAATACAAGGACTAGCTTTACTTTAAAGATTTACTAATGTAGTCAAATAGTATATGCACATCCTTATGTAGAGAAAATAAAATTAAGTAAACCCAAGAGCATTCAACTAATCTATCATTTGAACAAATTAGTAACCCTGCATTAAATATGCACATCCATAATTCTTAAAAACCATTCAAGTTTGAGACCAAAACAAAAAATTGAGAGAAAAGCTAAATAACAATTCAAACAAACAAGATGAGACAATCTTCTTAGAATTCTCCACTTGTATTCATTGCTTCAATGTTTACACTAGTCTTTGTAGCTCAAAAACTCTCTCCCCCCTTTTTATACAAATGACAATACTCATTTTATAGGCTTCAAATAAGCATGTTAGTCAATTGCTTCAACTTACAAGTGTACAAAATGTGAAGGATGTTCTTTCTACCAAGTTTCTAAAATACACTAAACTTTCTAAAATAGACTAACCCTTTAGGCAACATGCTAACAAAATTCATCTGCCTTTACAAAAGAATATTCCATTTCCAAAATATACAATGCTTTTTAAATAGAGAATATCTTTAACCAACTACTGGACCTTGTGTTGATGAAGATCCCTAGCTCTATTGAATTAACCTCATTGCCTTTTGATGTTGCTCATCAACTAACTTCAAGTTGACATTTGGCTCAAGGAGGATTTCATCTTCTTAGTCTACCAAATCATCTAAGTCCCTGTTATTTCTTTTCAAATCCTCTTTAATGTTTTTCACCTCTGTTAGCTTCTTTTTTGTAGTTAGGATCATATCCATGATCCTATTATTTTCACCTTTAGACCTACCTTGGATCTTATTTCTCACCTCCTGCATGACCAAGGTGACTGTGTGCTTGAACTCATCATCTACCATGATGCCCATGGAGTTGAGCTTTAAAGGCTTTGTAATCATGGTCTCTAGGATTTTTTCAATTCTATTTAGTATTTATTTATCACCTTTGATGAGCCTCTCCAAGGATTTGGACCATGCATTCAGACTATTGATTTTATCCAAAGACAAGCCCACGATGGTGTTGAGGTGAGTAATGCTGATAGTCTTGAAACCAGGGATTTTATCCCTTTTCAAGATGTTAGTCAAATCCTTGATTTTATCCTTAGAACTCTACCATTGGGTGATTAAGCCCTTAGCAGTTATATCCTATAGGTATAATGCACTTTGTCTTAGATTTTTTGACTTCATAGAGTCAAACATGTCATTGAATGATTTCTCAAACATTTCAATTATGGATTTAGAAAATGATAAAATTGCCTACTTCTCTATAATCTCATTCTCATTTTGAAGGTTCTTTATTCATTGGTGTAGGCCTTTGATACCAATTTACAATTGGGAACTTTGAGCTTTAGCCAACCCAAGTATATCCTCTTCATGGATGGGGTCCTCTCCTGGTATTTGGCCTCATACTAGATTCAAATTAACAAATGGCTTCACCTTTTGAAAAGTGAATTCCTCTCTACCCACCATAAATTTATTTACTTTTACTCTTTCTAATCCAATAGTGGTTAGGTCAAATTGCACACTTATTGAAGAGTGTGCAATTTTTTTAGGCTCTAGGGCTTCTATTTGGGTGTCACCTGAAGATCTAGGAGCAACCATTTGTCTTTCTTGCTCTTTATATTACAAAGCCACTATCTAGGGCTTAAGTTTCTCATGAACTATAATGTTGGTAGACTTTTGATGGCCAACTAATGGTGTAATGTTGGTATTTTTTGTATCTTTCCTTATACAAACCATTTAAGAATGATTGGACCATGAATCAGATTCTCATCACTTAATAGATTAACTTCACTCAAAGGGTGAGTGAGGGTTATTTTAGGCCTCTTGGTTCTTGCAGGGACCAATGCTAATTCAACCTTTCTATTTTAAGGGGGAATAACTAGAACTAAGTCCAAAGTTATATCCTTCCACTTTTCTTTTCCTATTTCCTCAACTTGGGGTTGAGTTTATTCTTCTTGAGCTTCATTTGACCCATAAGCATATCTAATGCTTCCAAGGCATCTTCCATTATTTCCCTAGGATGTATTGCTGTCATGTCAATGTACTCAATTTAAGACTCTAGATTTTTATGCTATGTAGAAGAGGGTACCCCCTCACCAAGTCTTTCTTTAAATTAATCTTTTCCTGCACCTTCTGCACTTGGTTCTTCTGGCTATTCTAGAGGAGGCCTAGTAAATGATCCTAGTATAATATTCTACTACAAAGGATTCATCTACCATATCTCACCAGCTAACTTCTCATCTCTCTTCAATCTAGCCTTGAGCTTGATATTGTGCCTTTTTAATCTCGCTAGGACCTCTAAAAATGAATATGCTCAAATTAAATTATGTCATGGACACCAAGCTAATGTTCATACTTCATGTTAATTTTATTAGCCTTCAAATAATTCACAACATTATCTTGGGGGTCCCACTACCTTAAATAATTAAGTTGTAAATTAAAAGAGTCCTTGTGTTTGGAGATGGTGTCTACACTATCCCAATTTTGTAGTATTATTCTACTAATAGTTAAAGGAAAAGGATGTATTATCCCCTTCCTCTTTCTATTTACATGTATTGTCAATTCCATAGAATAATTTTTATGCAATCTCCTATTTAGCCAACTTGGTGGGTGCATAGATTGGCAATATGAGAGGCTAACATATGGTTTCCTCTATCCTGATTATAGTGCAATCAGGATATAACCAAAGGTCCCCAAGAATAACCACATACTTTTTAATTAAGGGATTGATTTTCATCATGGGTAGCATTGTAATAGCCTCAGACAAGGCTAGATACACATAGTCATAAATGAATTGTATGTGGTCTTTGTACTTGAATATGTGTAGTTTAGAATAGTAATAGGAGACTCTTTGCCTTCCCTCAGGTGAATAATTTTTTATGTTAGGGATGGTGGTGGTGGTGGCCAATAAGGAATCCAAAAAATAAGACATCATAAATAAGTGACTTCTAGTCCTCTTCTTTATGGCAAAGAATTGTTGCTTTAGGCAAACACTGATCAATTCTCCAATAGGAGGGGTAAGTCCTTTTCCAACCATGAAATATATATAAAGGACCCATATCTTGTTGACATAAGTGGTGGAAGGGGTATCAGACAATATATTTAACAAAGTCATAATCATTCTAATCCTCACCCTAAATTGAGTGATAGGGATTCTTCCAGTAGGGTTAGAAAATAAATGGGTTCTAGAATATTGCCATGGTACTAAGGCAATTTTTAGGTCATTTTGGTTGGGCCATTACTTAATTGTGGGCTAATCCACCTAAGGAATGGGAATTTTTTAGTAACTTTCAAAGGCCATGGGGGAAATATAATCAAATTTTTTAAAATTATGTTTATGGATTATCATATCTTGATCATGTCTACAATCCTTAAAAATAGGAGCAAATAACGTCGATACAATGAAGTACGTTAGGTTTTGATGCCATATGGTGGAGACTGGTCATTTGGATAGAGATTATTTCATACTACCTATGGTGGAATATGGCATTCTTTTCATCCTCCTTGATGATTTTTTGTAACTCTTCAATGGCCCAGAAGAGCTTGGACCTATTATTGTCCCCTGTATTTAACACTGTCACATCCAATATAGTGTACTTAAAAATTCTTCCATCCATGTCTAAAATTAAGTATAGATCTATGTCTTCTCTATTTTTTTCTTTCATGCTTCCATGGCTATGAGTCTACAAGTTCCTCACCAATGTTCTGTAATCAAATTTTGGGCTAATTTGGACTTGTTCAAATGGTAATTTGACTCTTCTTAGCTTGGTTATGATAAAACTAAGATCAAATTAAGGATTCTATAGATGTTAGGTATTTTTGTAGGTCTTTTCAAGCTTTAATGGTGGTATATCTTATCACTTAGGAAAATTTGATGTTTTGGATTTGATTAAGACCTCTACCTTTATACTTTTGCCTTTTTTGAACCCATAAAACATTGGGTTTTGTTTGCTTTTACTTAGGTGGCATCAATGTGGCAACTCTATGGCATCAAATTAACCTTTTTGAAACATTTGGATCATAAATGCTTTTAAACTTGACCATTGCCTTTTAAAAATATTATTTGATCTCGCTCCATCAAATCGATCTATACAAGTCAACATGGAATGTTGTTCTTGATCTTGTTATTTATATGCTATTTCCTATCCTTTATATTGGGAATTGTGGTTGTGCCACTTGGTAATCCCATGGGCCTCTTAATATCTACACCTTTTTTAGTTTCATGTTTAGTGCATGTGTGACACATGGGGGTCCCATGGTCCTTTGGGGATTTTATTGAGTAATCCACAATGGTCTTGCTTCACTTGATCATGTTGTTCTAATTACGTACAAGTTGTTGATCCTGAAAAGGTGCATAGACATTGAGTTAGTTCCAGACCATGTAAACAACTTATGTTAAATACTTTATTATAAGGTTTTGTTTCATGTTAACAAACATGAAATGAACCTTAGGCTAAAGCATCTAGGCTAATTTAGTTCATAGCAAATGGGGACCCGATATAAACAAGGAATTAACTTAAGGTTTTTATCATATTGATAAATATGAGGCAAACCTTGGGATAAATAATCTAATCTAGGATTCATACCATAGGGCCTCCCACTTTTTCAAGCCCATAAAATCTTTCACAAGACCATGGGGGTATGCATATAGACTAAGCATAAGGTTTTGAACTAAGGTCTAGTCCAATGTTAGAAAACACAATTCAACCCAATGATAATATTCAAGTTGACCCTATGGTACTTATAATTGTCCCCCATGTATATTTAAATTTTAAGTCAAAACATATATTTTGATTAATCCCCAAACTAATCTTAACATTAAGGCACAAAAACTTCCAAGCATGATTAAGGCAATAACATGTTCATTTATCTAGGTGGGATTGGTCCATGAGTTTATATTTTGATTGTCTCACAGATGTCAATGATGGCCTTGTATACTTTAATGATGTTCATTCAAACATTAAAATCAAGCTCTGGTAATGTATCACTACAGTTTCAATTTGATGGCCTCATTGGCATTAATGACATTTATGCAAACATAAAAATCAAGCTCTAGCAATGTATCGCTAGGTTTCAAATTTAATGGTCTCATAGACATCAAATGATAGGTGTGAAAATGTCAAATTTAGATCTTGTGGAACATAGAAATCCCTTGGAAATTTTGACTTATTGCACATCGTTTGATTGGCTTCATCCAAGCAAGAATGAACCATTGATCATGATCTAAGTAGTTAGTTATGATTGTTTCCTATAGGATAAAGCTTTGGACTCATCAGCTCCACCTCACACCATCTGATTGTTTCCATCTAAATGAAAATGGGTCATAGATCCTATAGAAAATCACATGACTTAAGCTAGGGCTCAAGGTAAATAAGACTTAGGATAAAGTCTTAGGACTAAGGTCTCATTCAGGTTAATAAATGTGAATGGGGCCTTAAGGCTAAGATTATAGACTAAGCTTTGTGCAAATAAATTTAAACCAAGCTAGGAGTTTAATAAAAAAGACCTCGTAGGAATTAATTCTAGACCACATTAACAATAAAAGGGGATAAAGGAGTTTGGGCTGTGAAAGGGACCAAATGCATAGCTTTCAGATTAAGGTTGGGTCATGTTGAAAAACATGACCAAGCCTTAATATAAATATAAGGCTTAAATCCATGGACTTTTAAAAATGTTCCCACTAAAATTGTTCTCACCATTTTGAATTTCATTCCAAAAGAATCTTGTGTTAGGGTTTCTGAATAGGTTTTAGGAATATTAGACATGGATTCAACTTAAATTTTAATAGACCAAAGGTCAATAAAAGGTCAAATTAAGATAGAATTATGAAACCCAGGTATGATCTTATCAAGAAGATCTCTAGATAACATATGGTCTAAAGCATAAATATCTATTGTTAGCAACATTAGGCAAAGTTAAAACAAAATCATGAACAAATAAGACCAATCAGACCAAGGGGTGAATGATCTTCAAATGTGAATAATATGCAAAATGTGCTAAAGACATTCTAATTAAGTAAATTTCTAGTACCAGGGTATTAACTATACAATTTAACACATGGGTCCCCAATTTTCAAAAATAAGGGGTATGTTGAACTCAACAAATGGTGACTTCCAAGTGAAACATATCAATATGTTAGAATTCATAGACTCTGGTTCAGACAAATAATTAGGTTACTTATTCTACTTGATTAGTGTCATTACCAAGATAATTTCACTATTGAAACAAACCTTGCATCTATAAAATTAAGATCAAACATCAAAATGTAGCTATGTTGTGTGTGTGTTTTGATTCCACTTACTATTTTCCATGGGATTTGGGGGATAACTTCCAAGTTTCATGCCTTTAAACATTAACATTGACTCACATCATGTTTGGATATTCATTAGGAACCATGATTTAGATCAAAAGAGGCTTGTACATTACTCTACTACCAACCAAGCATCTATACCCTAATAGATATGCCTTTAGATCCACTTATGGCCTTGCTCCACTCCCATCTAGGCATCCATAACCCCAATGGAGATTACCAAAATCAACTTTGCATGGATAGCTTTAATTTTGTAATAAGCTCTTATTTTTGTATTTTTATATCTTTTAGGCTTTTTATCAAAGGTTGGGAACCAAGTTAGCCAAGTTTAGGGATTTCGTCAAATGTTTGATCTTGAAAAAATCACCTATAGTTGTAACATTTGTCCTAGGCAAGGGTATTTGTTAAGTGCAAACATGACTATGACTTAATAATTCAAGCCTTCCTCCCATATATGCAATTCTTCTTGAAACCAAATTTAGATCACAAAAATGCTTAAATTTTCATAGAATAGTTGGCCTATCTACTAGTCCTTACTAGTTTCTTAAAACTATAACATAAGCTCATATTCTAGGTCCATGATTATCATTTGCTCAAGATACAAACCTACATTTTTTAACTCATAGAGTTTTTGAATTTTGAATAAACTCTGAGCTAAGGGCTGCCCAAAAGGGCTTATTAGAAGCAAGAGAAAAAACAAAGAAAGAAACATAAAATAGAAATAAAATGAGCAAAGAACAAAGAACAAGAAAATAAATATATACAAGCATATGTACAAATAAGGGACAAGAAGTAAAGAGCATAAGGGAAACTAAACTAGTCTACCTACACTAACTCTAGCTATTCTGATAGATTTACTCCATAAAGACCCCAGGAGGAGTGCCAAAAAATTAATGCTTGAGATACTGCCCATTGGTAGGCAATGTGAATTCTAATCCTTTAGGTCTTTTAGTTTGAAGGTGTTGTTTCTGAGTATATCAACAATTTGATAGGGGCCTACCCATAGAGGTGTGAATTTATCATGTTTTACTTTAGGTTCAAATGCCTTGTCCCATATAATGACTAATTCTCCTTGTTTGAACACCTTTACTTTTAATCTCTTATTGAGCCACCTCTTCACCATGGTTTGGTGTTTCCTAAAATTATCAAAATCTTCATCTCTAGCATATTCCATTCAGAAAATGTCCAGCAGTCTTGAATTTGCAAGTTCAAGATCTTCTTCCATATATTCCTACATGAAATTGTATGTAGGTAATTTGAGGGTGATAGGGAAGATGGGCTCTTGGCCATACACAAATAATAATGGCGATGCCTTTATGACCTACTTGATCCTTATCCTATCTACCCAAAGGGCATATTTGAGAAGCTTGTGCTAATTTTTGGGTTTGTCTACTACAAACTTCTTTATGGTTTTTATCAAGTTCTCATTGGTTGATTTAGATACTCCATTACATTGAGGGTAATGGTTGGATGAGAACTTGAGAATAATATTGTTATCATATGACCACTCTATAATTTTAATGGATATGAAAGCAGATCCATTGTCACATACTAGGGAGACTAGAGTCCCCAATCTGGTGCATATGTTTTCTTCTAAAAAGGTTATCACTTCTTCAGTTTCTCATTTCTTTGTGGACACTACCTTAGTCCACCTAGTGTAATAGTCAATAGTTGTCAGGACATACTTGTGACCTTCTGATGAGTTGGGGTTGATCACCCCTACAAAGTCTAACTCCCATTGTGCAAAGGGTTTATCAACCATTATTGGTTTTAATGATATCACTACTTTTGGTTCATTTGTTCTAAATATTTGGAATGAGTGGCATTCTCTAGTGTGCTTATGGGTATCCTTGAAAATGGTTGGCCAATAGTAACCATCCCTTAGAATTTTTTGGGTTGTGGTTCTACCAAATGGATGTTCACTTCCTAGATTTTCATGAAATGTGATCATTATCTTAGCAAATTTTTCCTTTGAAATACATCTTAGGTAGACACCTCCAAATTTATTTTGGTATAGCACCCCATTCTTTATCAGATAATGGGTTGCTTTGATTCTTAGAGATATCTTCTATTCTATAGTTAGTCCTACAAGACAAGTGCCATTAATTAGCAAATGAATGATAGGATCATACCAGTCATTAGACTAAAAACTTTCTTTTTCAACCTACATGACATTAAGCTTGGGTTTGGCATTAACAATCATTTAAATCAAACCTTGGCACCTTCTAATTTTCTAGTCTTCATCTCAATGTTATATTCCTACAAAAAAAACATCCACTTAACTCTCCTTTCTCCTATCTTGTTCTGACTTAGCATGAGCTTTGTAGTAGGGTCAGATAGGATGGCATGTACTTTATTCCTAAAAATGTAGTGCCTAATTTTTTTCACTATTGTTACTAATCCACATATTTTTTTATCAATCAAGGAATAATTTAACTCAGCATTATTAAAATTGGTACTCATGAAATCAATTAGATGGTCACATGCATCATTTTTTTAAGTTTAGACTATAGTGATACTATGGTCAAAAGTGAAGGAGTAAAGGTAAAAATCCTTGGAAAAATATGGACTTATCAAGATGGGAGCTTAACCAATTGCCTCCTTAATTTCCTTTGAAGGCCTTCTTAATTTCCTCATTCCAAGTGATTTTGACATCCTATTTCATCATGTCATTTAGTGGCTTAATGATTTTTTCAAAAACATAAATAAAAATTTTGATAAAGTTAATTTTGACAAAAAAATATTTTAGCTCTTTCTTACTCTTAGGAGGCTCTATCTTTGATATAGATTCTATTCTTTCAGGATCTATAGAGATTACATCCTTAGTAATGACATGGCCTAGCAACTTTCCCTTAGTAATGTTGTTCCCAAAAATGTGTCACTCATTTTTGGGACAACATATGAACTATTTTGGTCCTACAGGCCAAAATCCTCTCTTCCCTTCTCAAAATTTGTTCTGAGCATTCAAAATTCCTCATTTTTCAAGCTTTTTTAGTTAAGGGATTAGCAGGTTCAAAGGCTTCAACAGGTGAGCTCTCTCAAAGGAGCAAGTTTCTAGCACTTAAGCAATTCCAGGATTAGTTCAACACCTTGGTTCAATCAAAAATGTTCATCGGCAAACTTGAAAGGAATGATTGAACCATTGAACCCCACTTCCAAAAAAGGTTCAACGGTTCAACGGGTTCAAAGGTTTAACGTTGTCTGCAAGCTTAATGAGTTAAGCACTTTGTCAAAGGTTCAAAGTTCAACCGCTTCAGTAAGTTCAATTCTTCCAAAAGACTTAGTGAAAAGCAAAGGAATGAACCATTAAACTGTTGAACCTTGAACCAAAATGGTTCAACAGATTCAACAGGTTAAACCGGTTCAATGGGTTTGAAGAGATCAAAAGACAAAATAAAAGAGGCTTCAAATGCAAGATTGAACCATTGAACCATTGAACAAAATTTGGTTCAATCGGTCGGTTCAAAGGACTGCCCCAAAGCTGAAGGAACAAGTGCCCTTGCGGAGGGTAGGGAACTAAAGGCAAGTGCCCTTGCGGAGGGTAGTGAACATTGGTTTAAAGATCAAAGAGAAGGTCGAAAGAGATGATTTCCTTCAAACTTTTTCTCTGAGGAAATTACTAAGTAAAGGAACCAAAAGAATTATTTTAGAGACATTTTCTATAAAAAAATGACTAAGGCAAATCCTTCAGATAAAATGTCTGAAGGAATTCCTCCTGACTTTTGTCTGAAGGAATTCACCCAAAAGGAAAAAGAAAAGCTCGAAGCCTGAAGAAAATTGGACAAGGCAAAGGAAGATTTCCTTCAGACAAAATGTCTAAAGGAATTCTTTCAGACATTTTGTCTAAAGGAAATGAAGGATCAAGGCCGCCCAAAGGAATTGAAGCCCGAAGGCTACCTAAAGGACCCTAAAGGGTAGGTACCCTTGTGGGGGGCTATTGGCACCCACAAAATGGACCTTTCTCAAAGACCCGAAGGGACACCTTCCCTTCAGGGTGTTCCAAAGACTTGATAAAGATGCAGAAAAAAGCTTTAAAAGACTTATCCAAAAGAAGACTTCAAAGAGGAAGGGTTGAATCGATGAACCTTGAACCAAATGGCTCAACAAGTTCAAGGGTTCATAGGTTCAACCCATTCAATAAAGTTTGAAAGACTTATAAAAATAAAGGAAGCAATGGAACAAAGAATGAACTAATGAACCAATTAAACCTTGAACCAAAAGAGTTCAAAGTTTAATGGTTCATAGGTTTAATGGTTCAAAGGAAGCTCCAAACAAATGAAAGAAACAGATGATTCTAGAAGACCAGTTCAAAGGGATGGTTCAACCAAAGATCAAGAAAGTGATTAAACCCAGAAAGCAATGGAACAAAGGAACCGACAAAGATCGCTTGAACCATTGAACCATTGAACCAATGAACTTTCACAAGTTCAAAGGTTCATGGTTCAATATGGTTTAAACAACTGGAAACCATTGACGTCCCCACAAATGTCAAATTTAAGGTAATGTAATATCCATTAAATTTCAAATATAGTGTGAAACTTGAAGGATGAACCAAGCGACCAGCTGAAAAAGATAGCCTAAGAGCTCAAATTGCTACATGGAAGAGAACAATATAAAAATATCAAAAATGTCTACAAGGGAGTTATTTCTAGTAGGTGAAACAGTCGATCAATTGGTCATCTAAGCAAACCAAATCAAGGACGTGGCCTATTTTTATTCCATGAAGTAAAGGAAAAATAGATAGTTACGCAGACATCAGGAAAAGGACTAGACAACCCATGCTAAGAAGGAGACATATGAGATGAATGGGCATGCCTTAGTTAAGGCAATGCACTATTCCAAGCATGGCCCCTTGATAGAACTAAAAATGCATTCAAGGCATTGAATGCAATGTGGGTCATCCCATGGGAAAAATCACCAAGCCTTTCTTGGCTGCTATACATTGTAATCTCTTATATTATGCAAGGGATATCTTTTCCATTATAGAAGCAAAACTTTGCCCAAATTGAAAGGTGATTTCTGAGACTTTGAGCTCAGATTGTTGATCATATTAATTTATCTAAATGAGAAAGCAAGTTACTTTCAGACTTTTTTCTATTATAACTTGTGTTATTTTAGGAAATTGTTCTTATGTTTGTTTCCTAGGAGCATTCTTGTTTATTTAATTTGACAAGTAGAACTAGTGGAAATAAGCAGGAAGATGTTGTGAAGCCAGTTATGGAAGACTTTGTGTTGTCATAGTTGTCTTCAGTGTGTTTTTAGTTTTTAGCTTCTTTCTGTGTGAAGGATCTTGGGATGACTTTTTGCCCCCATTATCTTTTGTATTTCACTATTTGGGTAGTTGAGGTGGAGACTTTGTGTTCCATTTCATCCTACTGGTTATTGCACCCCTATTACTAGTTACTTGTCACTACCTGAAAGAACTATTGTGCCCTATTGTAAGACCACTTCTGAAAGAAGAGAAGTGCCTTCAGTATCATCACCTAGATTTTATCCTTTGTTTGTGAACATGATCTCTAAAAAAAGAGAGATGGATGGTGTAATACTACCCCTGAGTGTTATTTTTTGCTTATATATATAGTATATAGCTCCTCATATTTATAGGGAACCTCCCCTTGATGAGAGGAGATATTTGTCCACCTCTGATGTAGTAAACCTAAACATTTGGCTGACCAATCTCCCTTGTTGTGGTTGAAAAGACCTATTTTGCTCATTAGTTAACTGTTGACAAAATATTCACCCAACAAGTAACACAACAGATGCTCTTATTTGGGTTAAGGGAAATCACATACCTTCTACACCTTTCAAATACCTATTGTAAATGCATGATGTGGTCTTCCCTATTTTTAGAGAAAATAACTAGATTATCCATGTATATAATGATGCATTTACCTACCAAACCTTGGAAATCATGATCCATGGCTCTTTAGAACATTGCTAATATGTTGATGGCATCCTTTTGTATACAAACATGCCCCATTTGGTGGTGAAAGTAGTCTTTATCTAGTCTTCTTGATTCACTAGTACCTATTTATACCCTAAAAATCCATCAAGAAAGGACATCATAGTAGAACCAAAAACACTTTGTATAACTTGGTCTCAATAAGGAAAAGGGTAGTTGTCCTTTTTAGATGACTTATTAAAGTTCCTAAAATCAATGTAAAGCCTGATTTTACCATTATGTTTCTTGACTAGAACCAAATTGGCAATCAAGGTAGAATTGATAATAGGGAATATAATCTTTGAATCTAACTTCTTAACCTCTTTGAAAATCATTGGTTCTAAAACAAGTTTGGCAAGCCTTTGCTTTTGTCTAAAAGGTTTGTAATCTTTCTTTAAAGGTATGGTATGAGTGATGACTTTTGGATCGAAAACCCTCAAGTCATCATAGGAACATGCAATTATATCTTTATAGCTGATCAACAAATCTTTGGATTTATTATCTTCAATGCTTATGCATGTTGTTCCAATATTAACTAGTTGAGGTCAGTCTTAAGGTCTGAGATTAACTTCCTTGTAATCCTTCCCACTTGCCTTGGGAATCCTAGTGTTCTTAGGTAGCTTATCCTGGTCAAATAACCTCTCCAAGGCAATCATGCCCTTTGGAATTTTATTATCATTCAGCTAAATAGATTTCCCATCAAAGTTGCCATCTTCATCAAGAGTATTCTCATTGGCCTCATCAATGACATGTGCCTTGAATACTCCTAAATTGGTCATGAAATCCAAGATTTGTCGATCATCATTAAAGACTTGCATATGGTTTACATTATTTAGGATAGAGGGGCATGGAAGTAGTTTAATGCTAAAGTTTTGAGAGTCATGTTTGGTATAAGATTGGTTGTAGCTGAGGCAAGCTCATCAATAGCCTTATTTTCCTTCCTAGGGATGGAAATAATGTTAAAGGCATCAAAGGACTCCAACAAATCCTAGGCTCTAAACTTATATCTCTTGAGCTATGATAATTTGCCCTGGTATCTACTTATGACCTAATTGACTACTAGTTCTAAGTCACCATGAATTAGTAGTTCTTTGACTTTGCATTTGATGGCAAATTAAGACCTAAGATTAGTGCTTCATATTTTTCAAGGCTATTGGTGCATGGAAATTGAAGTCTATAAGAGGCATGATATTTCTTACCCACAGGGTTGGTTAAATCCACTACTACTCTGGACCCATATTTATGTCTAGCCCCATCAAAATGTAATTTCCAAAATCTAGGGACAATATGAGAGGGTTTAAAATTACTTACCTTAGAAGTTTCAAATGTGAAAACTCCCAAATTAGAGTTGACTATGTTCACTTTTTCATTCACAACATTATACTCTATGATCATATCTTTCATCCTTAGCTCCCTTTCCACTCTAATTTGATTTGGTACCCCTTTCCATGATAGCCACAAATGTGAGAAATTAGTGGACATGTATCCATTTAGGGCCTTTGTCCATTCCTTGATCAGTAGTAAACCATAATCATCAAGAATGTCAACAACTTAGATATCAATAAATTTTTGAACCCTAGGTTTAGAGGCCAATTACATATAAAAATTTAATAATTCCCCAACTACATTGACTCTAGACTTGTCTAACTAAGTAACAACCCTATTAGATTTGATAGGAGTTAAGCCAAGTTGTTTACAAATACCTATTGGCATAATGTTAGTGGATACACCTGAATGTAACAAAAAATTATGTATATTCTTACCAAACATTCTAACAATAAGTAGAAAAGGTGGGGACTCTATCTTAGCCTTGTACATAGCAACATTTGCATTATCAATTTTGGATGGCTTGCTAGACTTCTTAGATAAGGACTCCAGCAATAGGTCCCTTTGATTGATGATCTGCATTAATTCATGCAATGTGATGTTAACCTTTATTTTCTTCATATCCTCTAAAATATTATACTTGGTCTTATTTGAAGAAAAAAATGCATTAGTAATTTGTTTAGAAGTACTTCCATTTGGAGGTTCTAGGTTATTATCCAATGTAGTGTTTGGAGGAGTGCCAATTTTGTTTGGAGGTGTTGAAGTAGTCAAAGGTTTCCTCTACTCTATGTTCTTTAGAGGGTATGTCTTCTTCAAGAACTATTGAAAGGCATGAACTTCTTTAGGAACATCATTAAGTTCATTATCTTCTTGGAAGGGGAAGTCAAACATCTATACCATGAAGGCTTGGACAACAGACTTAGATCTTGATGTACCTACACCATTATATTTATTAGGAACTACTTCAAACATGTATAATTATTCTTGAAAAGCTTTAAAATATTTATATAATTTAATTCATTATATTTCACCATGCTTAGTAGTACAATGAACTCTACAATAATCAATTAATGAAATATCAATAAGGTTAATGTCCATGTTTCTCTTATCAGTGGATGATTCACTGTTCTTATTATTGAAAAAATTGTCATTATAGACTCTATTATTAGGTCTATTAAATATTTAGAATGAAAATTTCCTACCTGAGCTTTCACCATTATAACTAATTTGCTTTTGAAATTGAAAGAAATCAGTGCTAATCTTTTGGACCATCTTTATTATAGAGTCATTCTCACTATTGGGAGATTTAGAGTTACGAACTTGGATAGCACCAGAGGTTGGTACTAAAGCCTTTTGATCATTTGAATTGAATCTAGTGGTAGCATGGCTTAGGAATCCTAAGTTATGATTAGGGTCAACATGGTTCAAGGGTATTTGGTTTAATGCTAAGATTTGATTCAAGGTTGGCCTATTCTAATTTTTGTTAGGAAATATATTCAAGGTGGGAATATGTGGATTAAAATTTAGAATAGAGTAATACATTTATCCCTTAGGATTTATTTGATCATTAATGATCACTAATTTAGAATAGGCGTGGGCTAAGGTGATCCGGGCAACATTCTAGGTGACAATTCGGGTGATGGTTCTTCCCCAATTGGTGGCAGGACTTCCAGGAGCCATAACTTTTGCACCGTAGCTCCAATCGACTCACCGTTTGAACCGTTGGAAAGATAATAATGATTAGAATGTGATGAGATGGAATGGAGATCTTATTAATGGATTTTTAACCTTGAAAACCCAATTTAAATTCTCCAAATTTCAATTTTAGTAGTGTAGTCTAAAGATAGTAAGTTTCTAAAAATAGTAATTCCTCAAATTTTATATTGTTGTAAATCATGGAAGTCAAACCACTTAATATACCTCAATATTGGTGACCTTTCACATCCTCCTCCTACCTTAAATATGTGTATAAATTAATATGTAACCTAAAATGGAAATTAAAAATCTCCTCTCAGAGATAAGCATATGTTTAGATCTACAATTTTTTATGAATAAAACATGTCTTCTCAGAGAGCATTATTTTTATTATGTTATTATTATTTATTGAATTTTTTTCAACCAAATATTTTGATTTTTGGATCAGTGGTATTAGATTGGTTTGTCTTTAGAGTGTATGATCCTGAGGATGAGGTCAGATTACAGGAATCTTGGGTGGAAAATAAAACCAGCAGACTATCCACTTATTCACTCTAAATGACTTCAAATAGCAGACAACACTGAGAAATATAATCCTTTCAAGGAAATGGTGAATGAATCCCTCCAAAAATAACAAGCATAGATGCTAAAAAAATTCACCCAAATTCTCCAACAAATTTTGATGAGAAATTTTGGCTCCTCATCTGCAACCCTACATCCTTTCAGTGCCCCAACACCCTTCAAGGTTCAGGTGAATTTTGATATCCCTACATTTGAAGGAAAAATCAATGCTGATGTAGTAGAAAATTTGTTGGATCAATTGTCATATTATTTTTCTATAAATAAATTCATCGATAAAGAGAAGATCACTTTTGCTCTTTTGAAAGCATCATTTCCTATCAAAAATTTGTGGGAAGTATGCAAAAATAGATTTAGTGTAGATGATATTGGCCTTGAGGTAGAACCTAACTGGGATGATTTCATAGAAGTTGTAAAGGAAGAATACTACCCCATTGGAGCATATGATGATCTGTACATAGAGTGGCAACAAATTCACCAAGGTAAAGAATAGTCTGTTCAAGATTACACTAACATTTTTCATTCTCTATCTGTGAGATTGGGCATCCAAGAAAGTGAGAAACACAAAGTTCTCAAATATTGTGGTAGACTAAAATGGATAAATGGAACTCTTTAATTTGGAAACCCTTGGTGAGGCATACAAGTTCACAGTGAATATTGAACATAAGCATGGAAGAATGAATATGAATATTTAACCTTCAAAATGGAAAAGTGACAAAGAAGGTCAAAAATGAGGCCAAAATTGGAAGTCAAAGGAAGGAAAGACTAGGAAATGGTGTGATTATCACAAATCTAGAACTCACTCCAAAGATTAATGTCGAGCCATCAAGTCTCTACTTTCTAAGTCACAATCCTCAACATCTACTACTCTGCCTCACACACAACTTGCAGTTGAAGAGGATGAAGAAGAGATTATAGATGTTGAGCCTGATGCCATAATTGCTTCATCATAGACCCATAGAGTGGCCAGATGACAAGGAAAGGTTATTTCATTCTAATTTATGGGTGTAAGGTAAGCCTCTACATTTCATTCTTGATATTGGGAGTCAAAATAATTTAATCTCTATTAATGTTGTGAAAATCCTAAATTTATTCATGAAGCCTCACCCAAAGCCATATAGTATTAGATGGTTGAGTCCAGGAAGAAACCTTCGTGTCACCCACCAATGTCTTCTCTCATATGCAATAAAACCTTTCCAAGATAAGGTATTATGTGATGTGGTCAATCTAGATGTTTATGATGTACTCTTTGGTCAGCCATTCATGTATGATTGACATGACATCTATGAATCAAGAACTTAAAGGATCACCCTACTCTTGGAACATGGAATTATAGGGTACCAGAGGTGCCACCTTCCACATCTCTCTCTCTGATTAGTACTAAGAATTTTGTTCTCATATAGGTCAAGCCATAAGAATCCAAAAGGGTTGATGTTGCAACCTTGACTACACAAATAATACAACAAAAAAAGACAATAAATAACAGGCTAAAGACATTCACAGCCTCCCATCCATAGATTAATGGTCAGATAGAAATGGTGAACAATCAAGCCCCACATAGCTCCATAAAGTACAACCCATTCCAAGTATGCATCAAAAATCAAATCAAAACACAACTACCACACTTGATGATGACAAATCTTGATGCAATGGGGACCATTGCTTCTCAAGGAGGAAGGAATGATCTGATCAACATTCTAGGTGACAATTCAAGTAATGGTTCTACCCCAATTGGTGGTAGGACTTCTGGGAGCCATAACTTTTGCACCGTAGTTCCAATCAACTCATCGTTTGAACCATTTGAATTTTGTATTGTTGTAATCATGGAAGTTGAACCACTTAATCTCCCTCAATATTTTTGACCTTTAAAATCCTCCTCCTACCTTAAAAATGTGTATAAATGAAGATGTAACCCAAAATAAAAATTAGACATCTCTTCTCAGAGATAAGCATATGTTTGGATCTGCAAATTTTTATGAATAAAACATCTCTTCTCAGAGATAGCATTATTTTTATTATTTTTTTCTTATTTCATGAATTTATTTCAACCAAAGCTTTTGAGTTTTGGATCATAAGGTGGTTATGATTGGAAGAGATCTCTTCAGGAACACAGAAGTCATAAGATCTACTACATCCTTATAAATTTCTAAAGCCAAAACATTATTAGGTTTGTAGGGATCTATGGTCTAGCTATGCATCTTTTGAAACCTAGAATTAAATTCTCTTATGGACTCACTAGCATCTCTTATTATGGTGGTAAATTATTGGTATAATTTATAGGGACTAATAAACTTTCTAAATTGGTCAATAAATACATTATTAAAGTCATCCCAGCTGGTAATGTAATTGTCAAGAAAATTAAGAAACCATTCATATGAAGCATCCCTAAATGTAAAAAGAAACAAACTACATGCTACATATTCATGGGTAACATTTAACAATCTTAATGTATTTTTGAATGATTAAATGTGTTCCTCTATAGTTACAACACCATTTAGACTAAACATTGGCAAATATTTCTCAATATTGTCAGAGAGATCATGTACTATACCTGGTACATTTATGGAATAATCATCTAACCATGACATACCTTGATGAAGGTCTATTTTAGGAGTACCTTGGAGTGGTTAAGTTTTCAAAGACTTCAAATGTCTATGCCTACCTTTGTCCCACCTAGCTTTCTTATGGGTTTCTAGTTCAAGGGCGGGTTCCCTTGTTTCTGAATGTGACCTTGTTCTAATTTTAGGCAATTTTAGCTTGAGAACCTTGAATTCTATTTGAAATATGATGTTTCAAATCAATATTTATGAATTACAAAGACTAAACTTTCACATTAAGCAAATTTTACAAATATTCACATAAATAACAACAAAGGACTAAGATCTTCAACTAAAATAGCTCAAAGGTATATCCAAATATGTAAGTGTGAATGATATTTACAACTCTAAGCTTAAATGAGATCAAATTTGCAAAGGAATTATGAATCTTTAACCAAAATAGCTATTATTAACCTCAAACCTATTGAATTGACAAAGTTAAAGCTATCTTTACCATAATCACGTGTATACTTTCAAAGAATGTTGATCTTTGTCTAAAGGAATCATGAAGATGGGTTTGAAATAAATTAATACCACCAACATTTACATAATTATGTTAAAATAAACACAAATATGCAAAGAATAGAATGATCTTTGATCAAAATACACCAAAACTAGCAAAGAACCTATAAATTCACAAAGATTTGGGCCCTCCTTTTGGCACCAATGAAGATATACATGTTGATGCTTATAAGTGTATCATAGGTACTCTTAGTGTTTAAATAACACTTCTCATTTTAGAATTCAAAGAATTTAGAGCATGAGTTGCATGTTTTGGTGATCTGGTCACCTATGATGAAATAGTGGTAGAGCAAGTAAAATTTTCCACAATATTTATAAAAATTGGTGGTTGGGAGCCACCTTGCTCCTCAATAATCTTTACACAATATGTAGTAATATATAATGATATCAGTGAGTTATGATCAAATTATAATCTAAGACTATTCTAAAATGAATATTCATGATGGTTTTAAGATACAGTGATCTAGTTAAAAAAGAAGAAAAAGGGAAGGGTAGGGTAGAAAGAAAACAAGTTGCTAATCTTTACCTCAAACATCATGACAAAGTTTAAATTCCAACTAGACATACATTTAACCAATCTATATCATGAAATAGCATGTGCCCAAATCTTACCACACACTAGGAAAGTATCTAAGGATAGTATGAAGAAATACAAGGACTAGTTTTACTTTAAATATTTAATACTACAGTTAAATAGCATATGCACATCCTTATTAATATCAAATAAAATGAATTAAACCCAAGAGAATTCAACTAATCTAGCATTTTCACAAATTAGCAAACCTATATCAAAGATGTATATCTAGAATTCTTAAAATACATTCAAGTTTGAGATCTAGAACAAACAATTGAGAGAGAAGCTAAATAAAAATTCAAACAAACAAGATGAGACAATATTCTCATAACTCTTTCCTTGTATTCATTTCTTCAAATTTTACACTAGTTTTTGTATCTCAAAAACTCTCTCCCCCCTTTTTTTACAAATGATAATGCTCCTTTTATAAGATTCAAGGAAGCATGTTGGGTAGTTTCCTTGACTTAAAAGTGTATCAAATGTGAAGGAAAGTTGTACTTTCTACCAATTTTATAAAATACACTAAACTTTCTAAAATAGACCAATCCTTTAGGAAACTTGATAAAAAAAATTCACATGCCTTTACAAAAGAATATTTCATTTTCAAAATTTACACTGCTTTCTCAAAATATAATATCCTTAACCAACTAGTGGACCCTATGTTGATGAAGACCCCTGGCTTTGTTGAAGTAACCTCATCACTTTTTGATGTTGCTCATCAATTAACTTCAAGTTGAAAAATGGCTCAAGGATGAGTTCATCTTCTTGGTCTGCCAAATCATCTAGGTCCCTGTTATTTCTTTTCAAATCATCTTTAATATTTTTTGCCTCCTCTATCTTATCTTCTATAGTTAGGATCATATCCATGGTCCTATTGTTGTCACCTCTAGACCTACCTTGGCTCTTATTTCTCACCCCCTATATGACCAAGGTGACTCTTTACTTAAACTCATCATCTATTGTGATGCCCATAGAGGTGAGCTTTGAAGGCTTTGTAATCATGATCCCCAAGATTTTTTCAATTCTATCAAGTATTTATTTATCATCTTTGATGATCCTCTCCAATGATTTGTACCATGCACTTAGACTATTGATTTTATCCAAAATTGAGATCAAGATGGTGTTGAAGTGAGTAATGTTGATAGTCTTGAAACCAAGGATTTTATCCGCTATCAAGATTTTAATCAAATCCTTGATTTTATCCTTGGAACTCTACCATTGGGTGATTAAGCCCTTGGCAATTGTATCCTGTAGGTACATTTCACTCTATCTTAGCTTTATTGACTTTAAAGAGTCAAACATGTCATGGAATGATTTCTCAAACATTTCAATCATGTAGTTAGGAACTGATAAAACTGCCTGCTTCTCCAAATCCTCAGTCTACTTTTGAAGGTTCTTTTTTCATTATTGTAGGTCTTTGATGCTAGTTTGAAACTAGGCACTTTGAGCTTCAGCCAACCCAAGTATATCCTCTGCATATATGGGGTCCTCTCCTGGCCTTTGGCCTCCTACTAGAGTCAAACCAATAAATGGCTTTACCTTCTAAAAAGTGAATTCCTCTCTACCCATCATATCTTTCTTTTTTGTTACACTTTCTAATCTAGCAATGTTGGATCAAATTAGACACTTACTAAAGAATGTGTCATTTTTGGAGGCTTAGGGCTTCTATTTGGGTGCTACCTAAAGATCTAGGAGCAACCATTTATCTTTCCTATTATTTTTTTTATAGAGCCACTATACAGGGTTTAATTTCTTCATTAACTATGATGTTGGTAGACTTTGTGATGGTCTATTAATGGTGAAACATTGGTATTTTTTGTATTTTTCCATATATAAACCATTCAAGAATTGTTGGACCATGAATTGAATTCTCATCACTAAACAGATTAACTTCACTTAAAGGGTAAGTAAGGATTATTTTAGGCCTCTTGGTTCCTATAGGGACCAATGTTAAGTCAACCTTTCTCTTTTGAGGGGGAATAACTGGAACTAAGTCCAAATCTATCTCCTTCCCCTTTTCCTTTCTTATTTCCTCAACTTGGGGTTGAGGTTATACTTCTTGAGTTTCCTCTTCATCTGAACCATAAGCACTAGCCCATGTTTCCAAGGCATCTTCTACTATTTCCCTAGGATGTAAATCTATCATGTCAATGTACTCAATTGGAGACTCTAGTTTTTCAAGCTGGGCAAAAGAAGGTGCCTCCTCACTAGCTCTTTCTTCAAGTTTCTCTTTTCCTACACCTTGTATACTTGGTGCCTTTAAATATTCTATAGGATGCTTAGTAGATGGTCCTAGCAGAAAATGGTACTGTAAATGATTCATCTACCATATCTCACCGGCTATCTTCTCATTTCTTTTTCAATCTAGCCTTGAGATTGATAATGTGCCTTTTTAATCTTATTAGGACCTCTAAAAATGAAAATGCCTAGATGTGAATTGTGTCATAGACACTAAGCTAATGTTCATACTTCATGTTAATTTCCTTAGCCTTCAAATGATTCAAAACATTATCTTGGGGGTCCCATTGCCTTAAATCTTCAAGTTGTAAATTGAAAGAGTCTCTATGTCTAAAGATGGTGTCTACACTATCCAAATTTTGTAGTATTATTTTAATAATAGTTAAAAGAAAAGGATGGAGTATCCCCTTCCTCTTTTCTTTGCATACACTATTAATTCAATAGGATAATTGTTATTCAATCTCTTGTTTAGCCAACTTGGTGGGCATATAGATTGGCAATTTGAGAGGTTGACATAGGGTTCCCTCTATCTTGATTATAATACAATCAGGATATAGCCAAAGGTCCCTAATAAAATCCACATAATTTTTAATTAAGGAACTAACTCTCATCATGGGTAGCCATGTAATAGCCTCAAATAATTTTGGATACACACAGTCATCGATGAATTATATGTGGTCCTTATACTTGAATATGTGTAGTTTAGAGTAATAATGGGAGATTATCTGCCTTCCCTCAAGTGACCAATTTTTGATGTTAGGGATGGTGGTGGTGGCCAATATGGCATCTAAAAGATAATACATCATAAATAAGTTACTTTTAATCCTCTTCTTTGTGGCAAAGAATTGTTGCTTCAGGCAAACAATAATCAATTCTCCAATAGGAGGGGTAAGTCGTTTTTCAACCATGCAATATATATAAGGGACCCATAGTTTTTTGACATAAGTGGTGGAAGGGACCCTAGATAATATATTTATCAAATTCATAATCATTCTAATCCCTAACCTAAATTGGGTGATAAGGATTCTTCTAGTGGGGTCAAAAAATACATGGGTTCCTAAATATAGCCATGGGACTAGGGTAGTTTTTAGGTCATTTTGGCTGGATTATTGCTTAATTATGGTCAAATCCATGTAAGGAATGAGAAGTTTGTATTAAATTTAAAATACCATGGGGTAAATGTAAGTAATTTTAATGAAATTACATTCATTTATTAACATATCCTGATCAAGTATACAATCCTTAAAAATAGTATCAATAACATCGATCCAATGAAATACCTCAGGTTTCACTACTGCATAGTGAACGCTAGTCATTTTGATAGAGATTATGTCATAATACCTATGATAGACTATGGCATTATTTTCATCCTCCTTAGTGATTTATTTTAACTCTTTAATGGCCTAGAAGAGCTTGGACCAATAATTGTCCCCTATATTCAACATTATCGCATCCAATATAGTGTCCTTGAAGATTCTTCTATCCATGTCTGAAGTTAAGTATAGCTCTATGTCTTCTTTATTTTATTACTTTCATGTTGCCATGGCTATGAGTCTAAAACTTTCTCACCAATGGTTTGTAATCAAATTTTGGGTTAATTTTCACATGTTTAGACTATAATTAGACTCTTCTTAACTCAATTGTGATTAAAATGGGATCAAATTAGGGCTTCTACAAATGCTAAGGCTTTTTATAGGTATTTTCAAGCTTTAATGGTGGTATCTATTAGTAATTAGGTGAATTTGGTGTTTTATATTTGATTAAGACCTCTTCCTTTATATTTTTGCCTTTTTTGAGCCCACAAAATCTTGGGTTTTTGTCCACTTTTACTTAGGTGGCATTGATGTGGTAGCTCTATGGCATCTAGTTGACCTTTTTGTGACATTTATCTCATAAATGATTTGAAACTTGACCATTGCATTTTAAAAAATTTCATTGATCTCACTCCATTAGATTGATCTATACAAATCAATGTGGAGCATTGATATTGATACTATTAGTTACATGCCATTAGTTATCCTTTGTATCAAGCCTTGTGGTTGTGGCACTTGGTAATCCTATGGGCCTCCTAAGCTCTATGCCTCTATCAATTTTATTTTTAGTGAATGTGTGTTATGTGGTAGTATCATGGTCCTTTAGGCCTTCCATTAAGTAATCCATAGTGGTCTCACTTCATTTGATCATGTTGGTCTGATTATGTGTTAGTCATTGATCTTGAAAAGGTGTATGAACTTTAAGTTAGTGTTGGATCATGTAAATAACTTAGGTTAAATACTTTAGTCTAAGGTTTTGTTTCATGTTAACAAAATGAAATGAACCTTAGGCTAAATAATCTAGGCTAAGTTTAGTTCATAGCAAAAGGGGACCTAATATAAAAGAGGAATTACTTAAGGTTTTTGACTTAAGTTTTTTATCGTATTGATAAATATGAGGAAAGCCTTGGGATAAATAATTTAAGTCAGTCTTCATATTGTAGGGCCTCACATTTTTTCAATCCCATAAAATATTTTATAAGACCATGAGGGTATATATATAGACTAAACATAAGGTTTTGAACTAAGGTTTGGTCCAAGGTTAAAAAACATGATTCAACTAGATGATACTATTCAAGTTAAGCCTGTGGTATTTATAATTGTCTACCATGTGCATTTAAATTTTAAGCTAAAACATAGATTTTGATTAATCCAAAAACTAATCTTAACATTTAGTCACAAAATCTTCCAAGTATGATTAAGGAATCAACATGTTCATTTATTTAAGTGGGATTGGTCCATGAGTTTAGATTTTTATGATCTTTTGGATATCAATGATGGCCTTACAAACATCAATGACATTTGTGTGAACATCAAAATAAATATCTATCAATGTACCATTGGAGTTTAAATTTGATTGCCTCACAAACATCAAATGATGGGTGTGAGAACATCAAACTTAGATCCCATAGAACATAGTAAGCCCTTAGAAATTTTGACCTATTACGCTTCATTCGATTGGCTTCATCCAAGAAAGCATGAACTGTTGATCATGATCCAATTATTTGGATATGATTAGTTCTTATAGGATAAATATTTGGACTCATTGGGTCCACATCATGTCATCTAATCATTTTCATCTAAATGCATTTGAGTTGTAGATCTTATAGAGAAGCACATGACTTAAGCTAGGGCTTAGGGAAAATAAAACTTAGAGTAAATTCTTAAGACTAAGGTCTTGTTCAAGTTAATAAATGTGAATGGGGCCTTAAGGTTAAGATTATAGACTAAAATTTATGTAAATAAAGTTAGAACAAGCTAGGATTTTAATAAAAATAAACCTGTAGGCATTAATTCTGGACCATTTTAAAAATAAAAGGGGACAAAGGAGCTCAAGGTGTGAATGGGACTAAATGCATAGATTTTAGATTAAGGTTGGGTCATGTTAAAAAATATGACCAAGCCTTAATATAAATTTTAGGATTAAATCCATGGACTTTTTAAAATGTTCCAACTAAAATTGTTCCCACCATTTTGAATTTAGGTCCAAAAGAATCTTGTGCTAGGGTCTTTGAACAAGGGTTTTAGGAAGCTTAGACATGGATTCAACTTGATTTTATCAGACCAAAGGTTAATAAAAGTTCAAATTGAGATAAAATTATAAAACCTAGGTATGATCTTATCAAGGAGAGATCTAGATAATCCATGATCTAAAACATAGAGATCCACTATTAGCAACATTAGGTAAATCTAAAGCAAAATCATGAACAAAGAAGACCAATCAAACCAAGGGGTGGATGATCTTCAAATGAAAATAATATGAAAAATGTCCTAAAGACATTTTTATTAAGTGAATTTCTAGTAGCAAGGTATTAATTGTATGATTTAACACATGGGTCCCTAATTTTTAGAAATAGGGGTTATGTTGACCTCAACAGGATAATATTTGTTATTTATATAAATCTTTTAGTTGAATAATAATCAATTTTGGCAAATATGTTTAATTTAACACTTCTAGTCGAAGTTTGATGTCTATTTCACTTTTAATGTTCTTCATTAGAATCATATTTAGAACTCATGGTAAATGTCTTGCATTGAGTTGATGTGTTTGATATGTGAGCATCGTCCAAGGGATGTCAGTATAGGGGTTTGTTTGAATGTTTTTTGAGTCAAAGATGATTGTTATTTTTCCTTTTAAAAAATTGTGAATGGTTTTTGTTAGTTAATGTGTTTCCTTTGTTTAAATATTTATAGGATTTTTTAAATTAGTTATTTTTAAATACAAAATTGAATTAAAAAGAATAAATTTCTAGAAATGGAATTAAACTAACATTTTTATATTTTGTAGTTTGGAAACATGAAAATAAAATAAAGACTATCTAGATGAAAATGTATTTTTATATTTTTCTTATTTTTATGAATGGAATTATTGAGTTAAATGATTTTTTGGAATGAACATATTATATTTTCATAATGTTATGTGAATGAAAATAAATTAGAATTATAATTCAATGCTTAAATACTTATCTTTTAAATTTAATAAGTGTATATATAAAACTATGGTTCTACTATAAATGAACAAAAAGTTAATCTTTTTTAATGCTTTTATACATGGAAAGTTCAGCTAAACCAACTAATTAAATTTTTTAGATCTGAAATTGTTAACAAATAACTACTTTTCTTTTCTTTTCTAATATAAATGCATACATGCAAGTGGAATGATTTAGGTGCTAATTTTAAAATATTGTTAGTCTAGTTTTTCAAATGATGCGTTGATGAAACTAAGGTAAATGAATAAACATGCATAATTGAGTTTTGATTTTGAAAACTTACAACAAATGAATGGAAAACAAACTAGATGTGAAATATGGATAGATAAAACAAAATTGTATTATCAAATTGGTGTTTGCAATAAAAGGAAATTAATCTCAATTTTCTTATTCCTAATAAGTCTTTGAATATATTGGAAATTAAATTCAATAATCTAAGTTATTTTCAAATTATTAAAATTTCATAAATGATTATTGTTTGAACTTCTTCTCCAAATTCACAAAATATATTTCTAAGAGAGAAGATTCTAATTTAATAAAAAATAAGAAAGCAAACGAAAATCAAAATATTTCAACCTGACAATGGTAGATGACAATTTGAAAGAGAGGGATATTTGGAACTGATGATTTTAGATCATTAGGATGCTACCTCCTTGAAATTTTAGTCAAAGTAGACCTAAAAAAAATTCTATTGAGAGGAATATGAAACAAGTTAAATTATAAGCACAAGATAAAGAAAATGAACAACAAAAATGTGGCAAGTCATACAAAAGTAGAGTGTTGGGTACAAAATTATGAGACCTATTGTCCAAATTATAATTGTTACTAAAAGGTTGTTATAAGGATTTGATTTATATTCTAAAGAGACAACAAAATTTAGATTAAAGTTTCCTTAAATTTTTGAATACTAGGCTCTTGAATTAAAATGTTCAATCTAATATTCATTAGAAAGAGAGATATTTGTATAAATGGGGTAGTTAGTTCATTATACATGATTTTGAGTAATATAGAGTGTTGGGGAGTTGATTAGTATTGAACTAGAGGTGATACAATCAAATACAAAGTATCAAACATGTAAAACACATGAAAATGTGCATCTTGGGTACTAAATTTAAGAGCACATGCAACAGTGACAAAAATATTACTATATATAAGAAATGATTACTCAACTGTTAAGGTGGTCTTTGAAATTGCTAAGGTGGTTATGTGAATTTCCATGGTAATTCTACCATTCACAATAAAAATTAAGGTTTTGAAAGATTAAAACATGTTGTTTATAAGTTTCACACATAGGAAAGGTTTGAAAAGTAAAAAAAAATGAATATGATGAGAAAAGTAGGTCTAGGCATATTAATTTTTTGGTGGTCATTGCATCATCATCAGATTTGTAAAAAAAATTACTATACAAACTTTATGTACGTACATGTTCATCATTATAAATATTCACTATCATCATGTTTATATTTATAGTTGGTATATGGTCTTCCTTTAATGATTTGAACTATTGTTAATCCCTACATTAGTATAAAAATTTGTATTTAGATAGCATATTTATTACAAATCATGAGCTCAAATGTTATGCACAATTAGTGTACCTAACTAGGTATTTCTCATACAACTCACTAATCTGAATGTCTTCATGTTTGTTTTCTATGTTTTTATTTTTAAAATCATAGGAATGGTTTGGAACCTCTTGGGATTACCTTTTTCTATGATAAGCTTCACATATTTTTCAAATCACTACTCTGAAACTATGAAACCGGTACTCATGTTTGGATTTTTCTCCTACATAATTATCCCTTATTACATTTTTCATAGCATGATGTTATAAATTATGAAAATATTTTTCATGAAATCCCTTGATGTTTATACCATTTTTTAGTGATTATGATAACACCTCTAATACCAATGTTAGTATGAATGAAATAAATAATGATGATAAATGGAAGGTATACATCACATTAACATACACGTGTGTTCATCTTTTATGCAGCATAAATTAACTATATCTCTTGAGGAGGTTGAAAATTTAATATTAATAAATATTTAACTAATATTTCATTAATAAATTGGACCCATCCTCATTCATCTTTAGAAAAACAAGTAGATTCATAAGGTATAAGATTTGGCTTTTCTCTGAAGTATGATACTCATCTTGAAGATTGGTCCAAATATCACTTGTCACAATGGCATTCCTGAACTCAAACATTAAATCATTTAAAATAGACAATATAAATAATAGAATATCCTCCTTATGACTTTTTTATAGTCAAAAGGATTCATAATAGGTTTTCATTTATTCTTCAAAATAATTTGACTACAATTTTGATATTTCTTATTAAACATAAAATTTGTATAAAATTTAATCAAATCCACTTTCTTGAGCATGAAGAGACTAAGAGAGAAAACACACTTAAGCCAAAACATTAGAAAATAATAACATAATGTCCATTATTCTTATCATTCTAATTATTATTCATCTAGAAAATATTCTTCATAGTCACATACTATGAATTATTCTTTAGATCCTTCAAGGTACTTTCTATCATGTTTGTAGCCAATATCATAGTTGGCCAACCAATCTGCCACTTTATTTTTACTTTTATAACCCTGTTAAAAATCAATATTGGTGAAGTTATCTTTGTTATAAAATTAATGCTGAGACAATGAAGAGAAATGTAGGTATGTGGCACACTTACACCTTCCCTTAATTACTAAATTGGAGACAACTCCAAGTTTATCCCAAAATTTTACAAACAAAATGAGACCAAATACTATAATCATTACATTTATAGACTATGATAAGTGTATAATATAAATATAATATATTTTATCCAATCTAGTAGTAAAGAAAATCAAAACAAACTTGAAGAACTAGCATCTCAAACCTAATCCCTAGGTTGAGCTATGTAGAAAACAAGCAATAAATGCACATTAGAAGATAAAAAACAATGTTTATACCTATTTATAATATTTGTTTGATAACCGATTTGAAGAGTTTAAGATCTAATTATAGGATATAGAGTCTTTATAAATGCTTTATTATTTGTTGGGAAGCCCCTTTCCTTATATACACTTGATTCTTGGATTGGCTTGGCATGAAAATTAGTTGAAACTCCTTATATAATTTGATAGAGTAAGTTTGTATGAGGAGGTTTATATATAATGGCCAAAATATCATGTATTTATAGACTCTTTGGATGTTTTTAAACCATTTATTTTAAATCAAGATACATACTGGAGGATGAATCCTCAAATGCATGATCACACACATGAAGAGTGGAAGACATGTCATTTAAGGCCTTTTGAATTGTGGAAGGCATGTTGGAATAAAAGTTCATGCATTGGTCCTTTTGGATTGTGTAAGAGATGTGTAAAATGAAGAGTGTTTAAGAGGAGTGTAAGAGCTTGATTGTACTACTCCTATTTCCTATTGACTTTCTTGAGTGACATCACCTATGTGAGGTAATAATTCAATTTTGATTTTAGGAAAATAGAAAATTATAAATTCATGGAATTTTCCATTAGATGAAATATTAGGATAATTAATCAAGGTTATTAATTGGTAATTATAATAATGGTAACCTTTTAAATGTTTATTTACCAATAAAGTATTCACTTAATTGTCTTGTGAAGACATTTGTAAAGGATTAATTTGATTCAGGATGCACTAGATAAGATTAATGATGTAAGATGATCCATTGCCCTAATAAGGGATGTGTCATTATGATTTTGGGTTAAAAGGGAAATTATACAAGTAATTAGGTCCATTGTGATTTTTGGTTAAATTTGTGTGTTATTAGAGAAAGTCACTCTTGATTGTAGTTTAGATGTGGAAGTGATTAAAATGAAGTGTCTACATTTTTCCCTTATTTGCGAAGATGTTGTGTGACACTAAGCACAATAATATATTTTCAAATAATGAAAAATTCGTTAATAATAAATTTGAAAATGCTTGAATAATGATGTCATCACTCTTCTCTTTTTAGAATTATGAGTCGATAAACCCAGATTACTGCCCCAAAAGGTGTTTGATTATCCCTAGATACCCCATCAAGGAAATGATAAAGGAAGAATGGAAAATGAATAGGCCCTAGAAATGAAGAAAAAAACCCATCAATAGGCAAAACAGGTCAAGATAAAGAAGAATGTTAAATAAAATAGTACATAAAAGGGTCAAAAGAGCTAGAAATGGGCCTTTGATGAAGATAGAATGGTCTAATATGATTCTAAATATATAAAATGTGATATAGTTTTATATTTGACATATTTTTATGATTTTTTGTTGTGTATCACGAGTATCATATAGATTTATCATGGATTCTAGCAATTTTCTTGTAGGATAGTAGACAAGGAGAGTTTTTGTTGAAGCATTGCTTGTGAGAGTTTCAACACTTGATTTTTTATGGAGCACTGAATGACATGCACCATAGTATAAAACACTAGGATGGAAAGGTCATAATTTGCATAAGGACTGACTCCTGATCTAATGGAAATTTGATAATAATGCACCAATGATAAAAACCATTATGATAATGTTGTCATATGTTAATGGATGGACTCAAGTATAATTGTGTGATAGGAAGCACCATGATGATGACCTTATTGTCACAATGGACTAATTTGAGATGAAAATAGAAAAAGGAAACAAACAAGTAAGCAAAGAAGTAAGAAAACACAAACTAAAAATAAAAACAACGAAAAGCATATTGTTGCACAATAGGAAAAGTAAATAAATAAACCAACAACAATAAAAATAATAATCATCATTGAAAAACACACAAACACATCATAAATTAATTAATTAGTGGATCATTTATTCCTATGTGAAAGTAAGGCATTACTCTTGGAATTGTTTACCCTAAGCTCAAAATGAAAACTAACAGGTCAAGATGGCAACTTGGACAGAAGGGGGAAATAGAAGAAAAAGAAAGGGGTGGTTGAGTTATCTTTAAATGCCTCATTCAAGTGGATGTTTCCTACATAGTCCAATGGAATTCAAGTCAAATGCAGTTTTCCTAGGGATGTGGAAAAAAATAAAAATGATGAAAAGTAAGAAACCTAATTATAGAAGAAGAAAATAGGAAAGGTAAACTCACACAATAGAGAGAGCATTTTACATAAGTTGGGGAAAATTGAATGGTAATAATATTGGTCAAGCTAAACTAAGGTGCCCCATGCATTTAAACATTGCCTACATAGTCCATGTGTACCTTAGTCCAATGTAGTGATCCCAAGAATGAGAGGATAAATTAAGTAATGGAAATGGTAATTATAATTGATCATGGTTAGATAACATATTCTTGCCTAGAAAATGTGGTAAACTACACCATCCAAAATAAAGCCAAAGGCCACCAGTGAATAGGGTGACAAAACAATAAAATATTTTGTGGATTAATATCTATTGAGGAAATTTTAATCTATTTGTTGAACTTTTATAATTTTTAAGTTGTTTTGGGATTTTTATTTTCTAATGATTTTTTTATGTTTTTAGGTTTTTAGCATCTCAATTCAATACAGGATTACAAGATATAAAATGTTATCAATCACATAATGGTGAGAGCATGGATTATGTTCCTTGAAAAATGGAAAGATCATGGAAAAGGGGTGACCAAGTTGACCTTGGAAATTGAGTGTTGCCTACATAGTCCAAATGGACCTCAGGTCAATATAGTCCAACCTACAATTGAAGATATTATGAATCAACAACAGGGTGGAAAATAAGAATGGCACATGAATAAAATAAATAATACAATATTTAATCAAGAGCTAAAAGATGCATTTTAAATACCATCATATAGGTAAATCATGCATAAGCTACTTTGAGATACCGCCTGTCTTGGATGTGTTGATGGTGACCAAATATATATGTTTTATTATTTTTGGGAAACTAGGGTCTAGTTCCTAAATAATAAAGGGTTTGGAGTAAAGGGAAAAATCTAATCAAATGCAGTAAAATATAGATTTTGATCATTTTAATCAAATTAATTACATATAGAGAGGAATAAGCTTATTTATAAAAATAGGTTGAAACAAATGATTCAAGGGTTGAAATCTACTGCATAGGACTATGAAGATGTTAGGAACATAGATCTAGATTTCATTCTATGAAAGGATAGGAGTGACAAAATAGGACACCCTGGTGTCTAATGCTATAGTCTTTTTTTACCACTATTGTCCTAGAGACTTGAGTTTTTTAGGTTTTGTCTGTTGTCTGTATGTGAGCCTATGTATGAAATTTTAGAGGCTGAATGTCAACAGAACTTGCTATAGGTCCATTTCAATGTCAAAAACTAGGTCTATCAACACAAATGAACAACAAATACATCAAAATCATAAAGGGGGAAAACTAGGTTAGGGGAAGTATGATCACACGATCTAGAACCCCTATTGTCCTAAGCATTGCTTATAACCCTCAAATTAGGGTCTCAAATAAAATGTCATTCACCCTTAGGGAATGTGTATAATCAATGTGTATGGTAGATGCAATAATGGCTTTTTCCTAGGCCCTTATTTGATTGAGCATGCAAATCTATGTGTGATGTAAAATGTTGAGCTATACTATTGACTACTTTTAATTATGTAATATGCCAAATTATTAAGTGCTAGATATAAAATGCCTAGTGTAGTCCTTTATATATTAAACTCTTTATTTTAAATTTGTGAGCTTTATTCACATTTTTCTAACATTAAGAAAACTTAAAAATAAAGATAATGATGGATTGAGACTCATTAAGTGAGGCAAACTGACCGTTAAAGCTAAAAATGTCATTGGACAAGAGCACTTGAAATAGACACCATAGGCTCCAACACTATAGTCCAATCCCAACGCTCCTATCCTACAAGCTTAGGACCTAGGGGGATGGGATTAGCATGGGAAATCTGACTTGGATGAGGTGGAATGATCATTTGAAAAGCTCAAGATGACTAGGAATAAGCAAAAAGGTATCTAGAGCATGAAACAAGACCAAGATGAGTAAAACAAAAGACATAGCTAATGTGAACAAGGATCATATTCTCCAATCAAAGTCTCCTATGAAAGGATCATGAAAAGACATGATATGTGTGGTTGTTTGACCAATTTAGGGTGTTTACATTTTCCCCCTTTTATTCTACTGATGCAATGAAATGAAGTACTTGTTAAGCATGAAATATACTGAGAGGGGGGTGAATCAGTATATTATATATCTTATTTATTAATCAAATTCCTTTGCTTTAACCACTTAAACACACATTCAAGATATGAAATAAAGATAAAACAATAATATGCACCACACAAGAGATATAGAGACACTAAATTTTTATGTGGAAACCCAAAGTGGGAAAAACCATAGAGAACAATCTCAAGTATATGAATGAACACCAACACAAATTATAAATTTCACAAGCACCAACTTGCAGGAGCACCAACCCCTTTACCAAGCACCAACACAACAACTATTTGTGAGAACTAACCCATAGAAGCACCAACCCCTTGCAAATATTTGTGAGCACCAACCCATATGAGCACCAACCCCTCTTGTGTATAAAACACAACTATCTCTCAATGTTGCTTACTCAATAAATGATAGAACTCTACAATATCTCCTACTTTTCACTCTTTGAAAAAAAATACAAACCATGCACTCTTTTGCATCTTACAAATGGTTTCTCAAGCCTTTATTTATAGCTTTATAAATGACCTTTGGCATTCACACTTTGTGACCCTTCAATCCTCATGGAAAATGGTGCCAAACTTGCATGACCCTTCATAGCCTTGCATTTGAAAAGTCATATGGTGACCCTTCATAAGAAAATTCATCCTTTCCTCTTTTGTCTTTATCTTGGTGACTTTTCATATTCCTCAAAGTGTCCCTTCATGGAAAAATATGGCATACCCTCTTTTGTCTTCACATGGTGACTCTTGGAAGTCCTCAAGATGACTCTTCATGAAAAAATGCATCTCATTCCTCTTTTGTCTTTTACCCCATGGCTTTTTGACTTCTCCATGGGCCCTCTTTTGACTTATATGCAACCAAAAATATATTAATTAATATTAAATAAATATTAACACACATTAGCTAAGATGTGAATATTAAAAACATCATTAAATGTAATGGGGCCTTTATCACCAATAATGCTAGACCTTTGACATCAATGACAATATTTCCAGCACTACTAGAGTAAAAGAAAGAAAATAAAATGCGTACCTAAACCGACCTGCATGGAAATGAATGTGATACAAAGGTCCCAACTCACTTCCTAGCTAGGGAATTAGATGGAGAGCTGAATAGTGCCTAGAGAAAGAAAAAATCTCTAAAATAGATGCCCCTATACTAAATATGAATGTAAAATCAATGTAACATGGAGAAAGAGGGCAATTATTTCCCTCATGTGCTAAATATTGCTAGAATGAGAAATTCTCAGAGGCCCAAAACCAATGTCTTCCCTCTGTCTCACATAAAATCATGGAATATAGAATGCGTATAGAATTTGTATGCTGTGAAGAGCAGAATCTATCATTCCCCCACTTTGAATATATGAACTAAAATTGAGAAATTCTTGAAGGCCCAAAACCAATGTCTATCCTCTATCCTACATAAACTCAGGTAGTCTAGCTTTGGGTAATATAATGGACCAACCACTGTAGATGGCCATATGGTTCAATCTAGTGACAACCAGGGTATAGTTTGGTGTAATATGAAACTTTAGTAAATTTGTAAAAAGAAAATGGCATGTCTTGCCATTTCATCTATATAATCTTGGATGATGAAGAACATGAACATTTGTGCCATGCCCCCAAATATGGTGTGTGAGTGATATGTATGTATAATCTAGTATTCTATATAACCACATGTGATATGACCTATTATGCCATGGCCCATGTGCAAAACTAGAGATCAAAACACTGTGCTCTGCACTATGCTTATAATCTACTATCTAGTCCTGTAACTTTGTCATTTTGTATGAAGTTGTATGTGTGAGACGTGTAGTTTGTACATGCCCCCAAATCTAGTATCTGAGTCTAAATATATATTGAAGTCACTATGAATCCATATAATCTGAACCACTATATCTAAATAGTATGTGTAATTGTAAGCTAAAATCACTATGGATCCATATGATTTAAACCATTGTATCTAAATAGTCTATGTATCTATAAACCAAAGGTATATCCCCCTAAATTTCATGAGTAATGTTGAGTGACCCATGTAATTTGAATCACTATATATTTTGACTGATCTAAGCTACATTTGATAATTTGACTGTTGTAGGCGTAAGAACCATGGTGTATCCAATTATGAGAGTGGATGGGTATGTTAGGTAAGTGTAGGAATATGAATAGTAGGAATGATGCCCCCCTTTTGGTAAGAGGGACAAAATTTGTGATAGAGGAGGTCAAGACAAAAGTGATGACTAGTGGCATAATGATAGAAACAAGGTTGGTATAGTTTGAATTGATTGAGAAATTATTTGATTGATTAAACTGAGTTGTTGAAATGGAACAAGTTTTGATTGGTGATGAATAAGGTGTATGTCTGGGTGTAAGAGAAATATAGAGATGTGCATGTTTTAGTAAGAAAATTAAGTAGTAATAAAGTGAGGATCTTGTGATGTTGAAGGTATCATTGTCACAATTTTGTGGAAGAAAATGGTTCAAAAAATGTAGTTACGAGGTTCAAGTTATGGACAAAATGGTATTTTACTTTGATTAAGAAAGTTGGGTAATATAGAAAGTTGGATTGATTATTGGTTCATTTGTGCTTGAATAGGTTTAGATTTAGATCTCTAGAGTAGGATATATGATAAGGAAATGAACACTTGATGTGACCCAGTTTGAGTAGTTTGTAACCCAAGTTCAAGCTGGTGGCAATGTTACCCTAGTTAGTAGCTAAAATGCATGATTTTTGCTTGTTTGAAAGCCTATTTTTGATGTTTTTGAGTTGTTTAAAGTGTCCTAAGAATATTTTGACTAGTTCTATCACTCCTATCTAAGAGTCACTGGTCTTGTCTAGGGTTCAACACTATTTTCCATCTTCCAACACTCTTTTCTAGTACTGGTGTCCTTTCTATAATGCTATTATCCACAGGGCTTGATTTTTTAGATTTTGATTTGTTACATATTATTATATAGCTTGGCTATTTAATTGGCATGGTTGAGTAATATATATTTTATTTTATAGCATTTTCTAAGGTGAGGTACAAATGAGGGAGTTCTACAGAGTTCAAGTGATGGAGATAGTGAGGATGTTACCATTAATTATTGATGAGAGAGCTATCATGGATAGGGTAGGGTAAGGTCATATGTGTAACCTAGGCATAGTGTAGTGGGATAGGTATCTGATTAAAACCTTATATGAGAGGTGGAATATAGATTCATGTACTTTATAGCTTCCTATAAGGGTAGAAGATGTGTATCACATTTTACATTTGTTGGTTAGTAGATGGCATGTGACATTACAAGATGACATGGGTGATAATGTTATTAATTATGCATCCTTGTATTTTACTAGTATACCTTAAGTATACATCAGAGAGGCAATGATAGTGGTGTGATTTTTTTAGTTATAGTAAAGTCTAGTATTCTACATCTATGAAAGTGGTTGGCCATGTTGTTGGCTTCATTTATTACTATGGATGGGAGTAGAGTGTCAATTATATATAGTATGCATATGATTATTCACAGTGTTGAGGTATATAGCACTATGTTCTCATGGGTTAGGATTATGCTTACACACTTATAGATGGATCTTTACAGGTTTACACAAGAGGCATTTAGTGGTGGTGTGAGTGCATTTACCTTATTGCATTATTGGGCTTATGAGCACATTATAGTTGTGCGACTGATTGGGTTACCTAGGCTAGAGTGGGCACCTTCACAGACATTTGGGGAGAGGTGGATGAGTACATTAGCTATCTGATCTCTTGAGATGGATCATTATAGATGAGTTTTAGATAGATTGATGACTTGTGATATCATATGGAGTCCTTATAAAGGATTTCTTGGGTGGGCTGAGGATGGAGTGTAGTTATGGTATATGAGGGTCATTTATTGGTTACATGACCTCTGGGTTAGAGTGTATGAGAACTTTTAGTATGAATACATGACTAGATAGTTTAGGGCACCATAAGATGTACCCTCGATAACATGAGTATGGGTTAGCAGTGCATGGGCACTAGTGAGGGTAGGAGCTCATATGAGGCCTATTGAGGTTGAGTTAGCACCATAACCTTTGGATGCATGGGACATGGCTATATATATTCCTAAGGTAGATGATGTTGGATGTATAGATGTATATACCACATGGTGGGATAGGCATTGATGGGGTCCATTATATCCTATTAATGGAGAGAATGCTCTCGAGTATGAAGATCCTATACTGATCTAGATGATGGGAGTTAAGTAGAAATTTTATTTGAATTTTGTACACGTTTATCCTCTAATTTGAATTGAAAGTATATATCTAATGTAGTGTTGTACTTTGTGTGCAAGTGGAATGGGAGGTGTGAAATTTGAAGCACAAACTAGGGTAGGAAGTGGAGATGATGGGTTCTAGGACACCATTATTGAGTTGACACTCTAAGAGATTACATGGTATGTTCTTGATGATGTAGTCGAGGAGGGTTTGATAGATCAACCAATTTTGATAGCTAGTGTTTATGATCATTTGTTTGATAGATCTGTTATAGTGATAGTTGCATATGTTAGAGCAATGAGGTAGAGAGAGAGATGAACTGAGGGTTGAGCTAGATATGCATAGAATTTCCCCACCCAATTTTGGATTGGTGAGTATGAGGATTATAGATGAGTAAATGGAGATTCAAGGTCATTATATAGACTTGCATGAGGAGCATGGTTAGCTACTAGAGTGAGAGAGTCATTGTAAGAGGTATTTGGGAGCTTCAGGAGGTGCAAGGCCATGAAGTGTTAGAGTGTATTATGGGACTAATACTAGTGGGGAGAGTGAGATTGAGAGTGAGGTCATGATTCCCATTCATGATTGATTATACTTGGATATGATGTATATGTTTTAAAAACTTTGTTTTATATATATATATATATATATATATGGATACATCTTTTGATTTCAACTTGATTTTAACTTATGCATATTATTTTATGGATTTTGGACTAGATTGGTGTATTTATTACAAATGGTTTATTAGAAATATTTGATTTGATATTGATGTTAAGGTTGTATATGTTTGGTAAAATGGTACTTTGGATATGTGATTTGATTTTTCATGATAAGTGTGATGTTAGTTTTGATTTTGAATTGTATGTGAGTAAAACTTTATTTTTTGTAATTTGTAAATTGATTTTATAAAGTGAATTGGTTTTAAATTAGAAAAATAGGATATACGTAAGGTTAATATTTTGATAATCTAGTTTGGCTAGGGATGGATATTTGGAACTAGGAATGTTAGTTATTAGTATAAGGGGATGTAAGAGAGGGTTTTATGCTCATCACTTCCCCAAGAGTGGCTCAAGAATACAAAGGTTGGCCTTTTGGCTCCATCATTTCCATGATAAGTGAAGTTATGTGATCATGGATGTGATAATTGATGTTTGGACTATGTGTTTAATCCCTCTGAGTAGGTGGATCAAGAATACAATGGCTATCCCTTGGCTCCATCATTTCCCACAAGTTATGAATTAATGTTGGTATGGATGTGTGTTGTATACATATCTAAACCCTAATGGCCAACTGAATAAATGTTCATACTACCCATGTTGTGTAAGAACATATGATGTATTTGATACTATTTGTTATGCACTAACTATAGCTGTGCATGGATAATTTGCCAAATGTAACCTTACTAGATGTACAACTAAAGCTATATGATATGAAGAAGGCTCATATATTTTCAAGCATAGTGGATTGTTGCATGAAATAGTACCCTATGGCCTCTGTTGTGATGCATATGACTAAGCAATAGATCAATCTAGAATATAACCTATGATATAGGCTCATTTAATCTTAAATGTAGTGGGTTGTTATGTGAGATAGGACCAAAAAAACTTAGCCATAATGAATATCTCTCTAGAGAAATATTCTATTATGTGGGTTCATCTAATCTTAATTGTAGTAGGTTGTTACATGAGATAGGACTCAAAAGACTCAACCATAGTGAATATCTCTTTGAAGTAGTACTTTTCTATAGTGCTTATAACTGTGATGGATATGTATATGGAACTACACTATGTACTCCTCAGATTATAGTGCTATATGTAGGTTATTCTTGTTGTACTAGTTTCCAAACCTTTTGAATAGTTAGAATAGGAGATCTCCTATGAGGCTCTATCTTAGAACCCACATTACTCTCATGATGAGTGATCGATGATTCTTGTAAATGAATGTCTTGGGATGACTCAATCATGGATGAAGAAATATATGGTTCCATGATGGAAGAGATCTCAGTACCCCCTATGTGAATGCTATGATGCCATTATCAACATATCTATTAATGCAATCCATGAGTCCATAACAATAATTATCTCTATGTCTATAGATATGGTGATAATTACAAAAGGGTTGATGTGGTTGTTTATGTAAGAGATGTGGTTATTTATGTAAGAGATGTGGATCTCATCGATGAGTAGAATGTAATGTGATTAACATCATATCTAGTAGTGTTGATAATATGACACATGGGCTATCCTACTCTGAATCAAACTATAATGGTGCCTTGCTATTGTTCTTTGTAGTGCATACTATAGATTTTGCTCTAAAGACTAGATCTCTATTCTTAATTGGTTGCTTTTCTAGTTGAGGTCTCGTATCTTGTTTAGGACATGATGGATGCTGAGTACTAGGAGTTGTAGATGGAGGTACTACTATGAAATATAGAGTAAATTGATCAACTAAATTTACCTCAATCAATCCTAATTTCTTTTCCAAAGCTAGAACTATATAACATAAGTGCCTAAAAGATGACTCTATTTGATATAATAGATGCTTGAGGAGAGGTTAATGAATCCCCTTAATAAAGATATGTTGGATCTCTAAATCTATTGGTTTATAGATCAATCTTAACATGTGAGCCTTGAATCATAAAATATAATCACTAACTAGCTCTGAAGTATTTTGATGCAATGTAGAAAGTTTCTCATATGTAACACGAGGGCTTATGTTTGCTATATAATATCTAAGAAATGTCTCCTCTAAGTCATCATATGTGTATAAGGAGCCAATGGGGAGTAGATGAAAGAACCAATTTTTTGCTTCCCCCACTAATGTTTGTTGGAACAACTTGAGTAAAATCGAAGGACTCACATGAGATGGCAAAGCCTTCCAAAACTCTTGAAATTGTATGAATGGATCTCCAATTTCATAAAAATGTGGTAATGATGGTATCTATAAATTCTTAGGCAATGAAGTTTTTATGAATGTCTTTAAAATAGGATTACCATGTAAATCATTGTCATCCATCCAAGACTTATAAGCATTGTTTTCCAAGGTAAGGAGATGTACTTGGTGTTGTAATTCACCTACTACATGCATCAAATAAATAATCTCTTGGGATGATATATTATCACCTTGAAGTGGTTCATTTAATCATTTAATTTGATCATTAATTTTAGCCATGGGAATTCTATAATTATCAATTAGATCATAGAGAGGGGGTGTGCTCACTTAAACCTTTGGAGGAATGGTAACTTGGACCTTGGTAGAGGGATGTGGGCTACCATTATCTTTAGGTGAAAAGTGACAAACAAGTTCTACTATAGTAGGGGGTAGCTTAGGAGATTCATAGGTATCTTTATGTTTTAATGAATCACATTCTAATTGAGTAGAGGATGTGATTGTAACATTAATATGTGCATCATTTGAGATATAATCATGCATAGGGGTAGAAACAACATTTGGTTTTACATTATGTTCAAGAGGAAGAGTAAGAGAAGAGTTATAAACATGAGATGAATATTATTATTCACTATGTACATAATAATCATCATTATTACATGCATTATCATAGATTAAATATTGTTCATAGTCACTCTCATTTTCATATTCATTTGCATGTTCACTATCATACTTATTATCACTTTCATTGTCACTAGGGAGAGGTGTAAGAGAAGAATTTAATTATTTTCTAATATGAAATAAATTATCATGTGAATGTGGAATATTATGTGTATATATGTTATACATGGATGGAGGAAGTGCATGACTAATTTGTTCATTTGGTGCATTGTGCCGAAGAGAATGAGGTGAAAAGTAATTTTCCCATTTATCAAAATTATTTTCTTTAGAAGAGGGAATAAAAGAGATAGGTTTGAGAGAAGAAGATGCATCTACTTTTTCTTCACTATCACTTTCACATGTATCATCATATTCCTCATTACAACAATAGTAATTATCTTCATTGTAAATGAAATCATTTTCCACATTTTTAGCTAATGTGCAATTTTGCAAATTTATCCATTCATTGTCAAAATTATGAGAAAAAAAAATAGAAATTGATCTATGGGATGAGAGGGAAGATGTGCCTTAGTGGCCATTTTATTTCTTTCACCAAAGATAATATGAAGAAGTAATATTAATCAAATAAATGCAATAATACTACTAACATAGAGATTTTGAAAATATTTTTAACACTCTAAACAATTTGCAAAAATTTTGAAATATTTTTCTAAAAATTGAAAGGAAGGCTTAGGGTTTGAGGACCTAGTTTTAATATATAGGTTTTTCTGTTGGGGTGTTATAATTATTGAAAATTATGTCTATAATTTAAATTTTAAAACAATATTTGAATAGAATTAATGCACAAAAATTTATACAAAAATAAGAAATTTGAAATTTTATTTTTGCACACTATAACTAGCAACATAGAGATTTTTAAAATATTTTTGGCACTCTAAACAATTTTCAAAAATTATAAAATATTTTTCTAAAAATTGTTAGGAAGGCTTGAGGTTTTAGGACCTAGTTTAAGAATCTAGGGTTTTGAGTTAGGGTTTTAGAATTTTTTAAAATTATGATAATAATCTACATTATAAATTAATATTTGAAAATAATTAATGCACAAAAATTTATACAAAAATTTAAAAAAATTGAAATTAAATTTGTTCAAAAGATTTGAAGGAAAAAATCCTAAGTGTACCTAGGGTTTTAGATTTGTTTGAAGTAAGTCAAGTTCACCAATTTTTTTATTAATTTTGGGAAACTAGGGTCTAGTTCCTAAAAAATAAAGGGTATAGAGTAAGGGGAAAAATCCAATCAAATATAGTAAAATATAGTTTTTGATAAATTTAATCAAATTAATTACATATAGAGAGGAATAAACTTGTCTATAAAAATAGGTTAAAATAAATGATTCATGGGTTGAATTCTGATACACAGGACTGTGAAGATGTCAAGAACTTGGATCTAAATTTCATTATATGAAGGATATGAGTACCAAAATAAGACACCCTAGGGTTTGGTGCTATAGTCCTTTTCTATTGCTATTATCCCAAAGACCTAAGTTTTTTGGGTTTTATCTGTTGTGTTTGTGTGAGCTTGTGTATGAAATTTTAGAGGTTAAATGTTGATAGATCTCATTATAGGTCTATTTCAATATCAAAACCCTAGGTCTATCTACACACATGAAACAAAAAATACATCAAAATCACAAAGGGGGAAAAAATGGGTTAGGAGAAGTATGATTGCATGATCTAGACACCTACTATCATAATCGCTACCTAAATTAATCCTCAAACTAGGGTCTTGGATCAAATGTAGTTCTCCCTTAGATAACATGCATAGTCAATGTACACAGTAGATTCAAGAATGACGTTCACCTAGGCCCTTCCTTGATTGATCATTCAAATCTATGTGTGATGCAGAATGCTAAGATATATTATTGACTAATTTTAATTATGTAATGTGCCAAAGTAGTATGTGCTAGATATAAAATGTGTTGTGTAGTACTTTATATAGGAGACTCTTTATTTAAAATTTGGAAGCTTTATTCACATTTGTCCAACATTAGGAAAACTTAAGGATGAAGCTAAAAAGAGATTGAGACTCATTAAGTGAGGGAAACTAATCATTGGAGATAAAAATGCCATTGGATAAGAGTGCTAGAAATAGATACACTATGGTCCAGTTCTATAGTCCAATCCCAATGCTCATATCCTATAAGATCAAGACCTAGGGAGATGGGATTAGTTTGGAAAATTTAACCTGATTGAGGTGGAATGACTATTTGAAAAGTTTGATATGATTGGGAATAAGAAAAAAGGTGTCTAGATCATGGAATGGGACCAAGATGAGTAAAAAAGAAAAAAGAAAAGCTAACGTGAACAAGGCTCATATTCTCTAGTTTGAGTCTCCTATGAAAGGACCATGAAAATACATGATATGTGTGGTTGCTTGACCAATTTAGGGTGTATACACTATACAATTTACTTGAAAAATTCTTTAGATTTTGACATCTAGAATCATCTTCTATACTTATGATTTAAAATCAAGATTAGGATGGACTAACTCAATTAGAAGTGGGATGAAGGAAGGGTGTTTTTTGGTCATGCCCCCAAGTAGGGTCCCTCATAGACAATGTTAAAGAAAATTAAGTGTATATTTTTTTGATATGCATAATATTCATGGGCTCATCTAGCTCTTATCCATCTAGTGTAGCCAATATATATGCTCCAAATCCATAGTTAGTTATGATTATGAATGGACCCAACTAATTAGGGTTGAGATTTCCCTTCTTTTCATAGGTGGCATTGGTATTATTTTGGTTTTCTTTCAGAACTAGGTTACCAAGTTTAAATTATTGATGTTTGATACACTTTTTATAGTTATGGTGTAACCTATTCTAATATGCCTAGAGATTATTCAAATCAGATGCCTATTTTTCATCAAGTAATTCTAATTCTTACAAATGAGAGACTATGTATTCTTCCTCATCAATAATATCCTAAAATGAAATGTGCAGGGAAGGTAACTTGATCTTGATAGGGATAATAACCTTATTTACATAAATAAGGGAATATGGTGTGGCTCTTGATGGGGTTTAGGTATTGATACGATAGGCCCAGAGGGTGGAAAATAATTACAAATGCCAATCATAGCCAAAAACATTAATAGTATTTTTAAGTATTTAGACCAAGGTTTTGTTAGATGCTTTGGCTTGGCCATTGCTTTACGTAAAATAGGTAGTGGAAAAGTGTTTCTTGACATGGTATTTGTCATAAAGGGATTTGATGTCCTTATTTTTAAAGGAGCTACCATTATTGGAAATGAAGTGAGAGAGAATACCAAAGTAGTAAATGAGATGATTCAGTCCATGAATTTTGAAATTTGCTTACTAATTATGTGATTGGAATGGGTTAAACTAAATTTTTAAAATATTTAAATTTTAGTGTTGATTTTTTTATGGTCATCTAAATAAGTAAGATTTATTTTACCTACAAGATAGAGTCCCTGTGTAAAATGGCCATAGTGTAGTGATCAACTAAAGTGGATAAGATAACTCATGAATGAGATTAGATTAATAATACCTTGTATGTAGGAGTTTCTTGGAAAGGACCATTATACTAGTGTGGGCCCCTTAAATCCATTTATATACTTATTTAATCTCTATCAAAGCTAAATAATGAAGCAGGGTTCAATGATATCTTGATGCAGGAACATCACTACCTCATTGTATATACTAGTTTATTTTTCAAGTTTTTAGTATTTTGTAAGATAATACAGTCATAATAACTCTATATGATTCTTTCTAAGTTTCTATTTCTATGAAAAATTTTAGTTTGAGTAGTTTTGGCATTTTCTTGTCAATTCCTCCAATTTTAATTTTTAAACCTTTGATAAGGTTTTAGAGATTTAGTCAAGTGTGTAGGAGTATCAATAAGAATTGTATTATTATGTAAGTGGTTAAGGAAACCTAATTAACTAATTTACTTATCCATTTAGTCACTTTGACACTTATTTTAGTAGTCGAGTTGGTTGAGGACATTCTCAACGTACAAAAAGAAATTAGAAAGGTAGTTATGGTAATTTTGACTCTTTGTAAATAGATAGTTTCTTGGGAGTGGAGTCATTCAAGGTAGAAGTAATATTAAGTTATTTGATTTTAATGTAAAATTGGTAATAACCCTAAGAATATGAATAATCAATACTTTTTAAGAATTTGTTAACAAACCTTTGTAATCTTTGTGTATGTAGTGATAGTGAATGTGCAAATAGTGTATATGAGGTGACTACATGTGGACTTGAATTTAAGACATTATAAAAGAAAGTGTGAGTTTATTTATTTGTATTTTTTAATTAATCTATAATAGTTTAATTTTTTTTCATGTATATGGAAGATGAAACTTATGACAGACCCTATTTCCCCCTATATTATATTTAGTGAATCAAGCACTGAGACATCTCTTTGCAAGAAATATAAGTTGTAGATTAAATTTAAATGTATATGTGTTTATTATTCAAATTAATTTTTCAATAATAATAATTTTATTATATTTACCCAAGTGGATTACCACATATAAGTTTTCATCAAGAGTGAATCGGGCTTGTAGTTGCCCATAACCTGCAAATAATTAAGTTGTGATTAAGTAAAAATGGTAAAATAGAGTTATTAGAGAAAGGATTTAATGTTTTTAGGAATTTATAATTATTATTACTAGTTTTTAAAATACATTTTAAAGTTATGAAACCCTTATCATGATCTAAGGTATCATTTGTGCTCTCTAGGTGCATACAAACACAGAGTAAACATATAAGTATTATATAATGTGAACATATATCTCCAACAGAGAATCCAATGAAATTTAAAGGTTTGGTGTGGTGGTAAAAATCTTTAAAAATTATCACAATGTTGAAAAACCTCATAGGTATCTTTAAAATAAATTTTTACCCTTCTTGGCTAATAATTGTCACTATATACCCTGTTCTAGCGTTTCTACACCTAAACTAGTATTCTATGCATTTGAACCAACCAAATACTTTAGAAACTGGTCATTATCTAGTTTTTTCATTATTATAAATGATTTTGAGATCCATATGTCATTTTGGTATGAATCTATACTTACGGAAATGATTGTGTATTGAAAAGGTAGACAAAGGCCTAATAGGCATAATATGAGAGAAATAAAGACCAAGAAAAGTGAACTAAAAGTTGAGTTAAAACCTAAAAGTTTGAGGAAGAGAATAAAGGCATAAATGGTACTTTAAAAAGTTAAGAAGTTTTCTAGTATGAATTTTTCCATGTCTGTACAATGCCATTAAGCCTTAAAAAAGGCTACAATATCTATGTAGAAAATAAGTAGAAGTTGTGAAAGAAAGACAAAAAGAGTTGTGGAGTTTCTAAGTGGAGTGAGGGAATCTTATGAGACCTTAATGATCATAATATTTATGTAATTTTAATTCATAATGTCAATAAACTTGAGTTAGGTGTATATCAAGGAGCAAATCTGCTTAAGCCAAGATTATTGTGCAAGGTATAAAGGAATGACAATAGAGATTGTGTGGAAGGAGGATTAGCAAAAAAAAATTTGGACATTGTGATTAAATATACAGAATAAAAAAATATTGAAGGCAAAGATAAATAACTTTTGGAATCAAAGAGTCAAGCATAAAATAAGATAAGACAGCAAAATCAGAGCCTGATTGGAATGGTAGAGGTAAGAGTTGGTAAGTGATGTGTGTTTCTTATTTTCATCAATTGATGACCAATTAGATGAATCCCTCTACATCATTTTGGTATTAGAGAAGAAATATACTATAGACAAGGTATGTTTTGAGTTTTGACTATTGATTACATATGCAAGAAGATTTTTTGGAGTACATGTTGAAAGTTGTTTAAGTTATTGTTGTGAGAATGCTAACGAAGGTTGAAAGAATGAAGTGAAGAGGTTGCAATGATATAAAGGAGAGGTAGAGATAGTTTTGAGAAAGAAAGTGAGAGAGGTGGAAAATACCTTAAGCCAATAAGGCTTAGATAAGGAATAAAGTCAGTGAGATCTCCAAGAAAGAAGCTCAAAAGTGAGCTTGAAGAGATTCATAGAGAAAGGATAAGAGAAGAGAAGTCACAGGTGTGGACAAGAAAGAGATTGACTCCAAGAGAGAGAGAGTAAATTGAGAGAGACAAAGTGAATGGTCAAGAGGGAAATTTTGAAATCTTGTCAAGAAAAGAGAGAAAATTCCAAGAGAGAGAGAGACCTAGAGAAGAGAAAAAGAGTGAGAATGATGAAGGGCTTAATGTGTGAAGAGTACCACAAGAAGAAGATGGATAAAAACAAAAAATTGAATCAAAGATGGTTAGAGAGAGATAAAGAGATATTTGAGACGAAGGAGATGTTGACAAGGTTAGAAAAAATCTTGGAAGAGTTGAGACCAATATTCATTGTGTGCATAAAGAATAAGGTGAGATGGATTCTCAAGAAGTTGATGGAGAAGAGAAGACAAGTGATGAAGAGGGAAAAAAGGTACAGTAGAAGGAGAAGTGAAGGGGTAATCAAGCCTCCAATGATTAAAACTAATGAATTTTTTACATGTGTATATACAAGTGAAAATTTGTATGAAAGATTGAAGCATGAGTAGCATTTTAAAATGGATGATCAAGTTGATTAGATAAATGAATATGGGGACACAATCTTATGTTACCCTAAAGAAGGTGATTCATTGGAGGATGAAGAATAAGTGGATGAATGTACATCAGCACCATGCCTCATGACAAGTAATAAAGAGGTAGAATTTAGTCAAGTAAACATTTAGGATAACAAAAAAGCATCAAGTATTTATTTCCATGTTGTATTTGATAAATACGTTGATATAAACATTGAGGAGGATGAATTATATGCAAGTACATTAAGGTTAATGATTGTGTTAGTGTCAGGATAATAAGGTACGATAGTAATAAATGAATTAGTTGACACACATGAGGTGATAGCAGTAGAGAAGGAAGGAGAAGCACCTGATGAAGTGATTGTATAGGATGAGTTTCAGTAGGTTAAGGTGTCTTATTTGGCATCAATGGGAGAATAAGGTGAGATATATGAATACACAGTAGAAGAAGAAGATATATGGCAAAATATAATAGAAGAAATAGAGGATTTGAGTCTTAGAGGAGACAAAGAGACCATCATGGTAGTTAATTTTACATTAGAATCAATATTAAGTTAAGGAGAAGAAGATGTTATAGCCAAAGAATAAAGTGAAGACCAAGGGATCAAGCAAGAGGTGTTTTTGATTGACATGTTTTGCTTCATGTGTAGGTTATTAGAGGAAAGAAAATGAACATCAGTTTCCTATGATTAGATGGAAGATACAAAGTAAGATAAAGAACAACAAAACAGGAGATATCATACTTGTAAGAAAGCATAAATAAGGACTAAGAGTCTCAAACAGGCCTTAGGATCCATGTAGAATAAGGATGCTTCAAAGAACCTCAAATACATATCAATTATAACTTTCATGGGAAAGTTTTTCTTACTCCTTGATAGCATGATGTAGGAGCATCACTACATCATTGCATATATGGGTATATTTTTAATGTTTTGAGTCTTTTGTAAGTTAGTCTAGTCATAAGGAGTCTATAGGAGTCTTTATAAGTTTCTAGTTATGTGTCAATTTTGAATTTGAGTGGTTTTGGGATTTTCCCACCAATTCCTCCAATTTGAATTTTTAAATATTTGATAAGGTTTTAGAGCTTTAGTCAAGTGTGTATTAGTCTCAATAAGAATGGTCTTATTGTGTAAGTGGTTAAGGACACATAATCACCTAAGTGACTTATTCATTTAGTCACTTTGAAACTTATATTAGTATTTGAGGTTGTTGAGGACATTTTCAATGTAAAAAAAGAAGTTAGAAAGGTAGTTATTATAATTTTGAGTCTTTGTAAATAGATAGTTTCTTGGGAATGGAGTAATTCAAGGTGGAAGTAAGAGAAAGGGGTTTGATTCTAATGTGTAATTTGGAGTAAATCCAAGAATATAAATAAGCAATAATTTATTTGAAGAAGAATTTGTTAACAAACCTTTGTAATCTTTGTATGTGTAGTAATAGTGAATGTGCAAATAGTGTATATGAGGTGACTACATGTGGACATGTTTTTTTAACGTTATGAAAGCAAGGGTGAGTTGATTTATTTTTATGTTTGAAATTATCTATAATCTTGGAAGTTATTTTCATGTATATGAAAGAGTAAACTTATGACAGACCTTATTTTCCCATGTATTACTTATATTCAGTAAATCACAGACTAAGACATCTCTTTGAGAGAAAGATAAGTTGTAGATTAGATTTAAATATAGATGTGTTTATTATTAAAATGAATTTTTTAATAATAATAAGTTTATTTTATTGACCCAAGTGTATTACCACATATAATTTTTCATCAAGAGTGAATCGGGCTTGTAGTTGCCCATAACCTGCAGATAGTCATGTTGTGATTAATGAAAAATGGTAAAATAGAGTTATTAGAGAAATGATTTAATGTTTTTATGAAGTTATAATCATTATTAATAGTTTTTAAAATCCATTGTAAAGTTATGAAACCCTTATCATGATCTAAGGTATCATTTGTGCTCTCTAGGTGCATACAAACACACAAAGTAAACACAAAAGTATTATATAATATGAACAAAGGTCTCAAACAAAGAATCTAATGCATTGAAAATTTGTTTGGTGGTGGTACCAATCTTAAACAATAATCATAGTCTTGAAAAACCTCATAGGAAGATTTATAAAAATTATCACCCTTCTTTACTAGTAACTATCATTGTATATCCTATTCTAGGGTTTCTACACCTAAATTGGTATTATGTGCATTTGAACTGACCAAATCCTTTATAAATTGTTCATTAGTTAGGTTTTTCATTATTATAAAGTATTTTGAGATCCATATGCCAGTTTGGTACAAATTTTTACTCATGGAAATGACTATGTATTGAAAAGGCAGACAAAGGCTTAGTAGGCCTAATCCAAGAGCAATAAAGGCCAATAAAAGTGAACTAATAGTTGAGTTAAAACCTAAAAATTTAATGGAATAAAGGAATAGAGGGTACTTGAAAATTTAGTATTTTTTCTAGTTTGAATTGTTTCATGTCTATACAACACCATAAAGCCTTCAAAAAGGCTACAAGATCTATGTAAAAAATAGGCAAAATTTGTGTAAGAAAGATAAGAATGGTTTTGGAGTTTCTAAGTGGAGTGAGTGGGTCCTAGGAGACTTAATGATCATAATAATTATTTAAGTTTATTTCATAATTTCAATAAACTTGAGTTTAGTGTATAACAAGGAGCAAACGTGCTTAAGCCAAGATTGTTGTGCAAGCTATAAAGGAATGACAAGAGAGAATATGTGGAAGGAGGATTATCACAATAGAGTTTGGAAATTATGATTAAAGATAGAGACTAAAAAAATATTGAAGGCAAAGATAAAGAACTTTGGGAATCAAAGATTCAAGCACAAAATAAGATAAGACAAAGTAAAATTAGAGCCAGATTGAAATGGCAGAGGTAAGAGTTGGTAAGTGATGTATGTGTTTCATGTTTTCATTAGTTAATGACCAATTAGATGAATCCCTTTGAATCATATCATCTATGATAAAGTGTGGTAGTGAGTATGTTATAATGAGAGTTATTATGAATGAAAGCCTTTTGTTTGGTGAAGAAAGATTAAAAGGGAGAATATGATCATGAAGGTAGGCATATATATTAGAGTACAAAGGTGAGATAGTATGAAAAATATCACTCACCATTTCAAATTCAAAAGTTTCATGAGTTTGACTTAAGAGATGTTCAATAAATAACTCGTAATTTAAAGCATAGTTTATAATTACTATTAGTGAACCAATTGTTTCCATTACATCTATAGTCTTGTTGTTTATCCTTGGAATCTATTTAAATTGGATGTGTTCAAAATTATCTTAAATATGGTTCACCATATTCTTGTAAGGAATAATCTTTTCACTTTTGGTCTAGTATTAATATGTTACCTAGTTTATAATCAGTTGAGAATCTCCATGAACATATAATTTCTTGATATTCCATTGTACTACTAGATGAATCCCTATAGTAAGTGCTTTGTACTCTGTTATATTATTGGTACAAGAGAAAATAATGTGAAACTCTTTAGGAATGAGATCCCCTTATGGTTTTATCAAGACAATGTTGGCTCTTGATCCATGAGAAGTGTAAGAACCATCAAAGGAAAGGGTCCAGTGTTCAGGCCCAAAAGAATTTTCATCCAAAGTCATGATGGACTCAATAAGAAAATGGAATAGGAATGCCTTGGTGTCTGATAAGGGTGATTTAGCAAGTTGATATACAAGTGTGTGCCCCTTTATGACATTTTAATGTACATATTCAATCTCAAATTCACTAAATAGTATGACCCATTTAGCCATACAACCAGTCAGAGTTGATTTGGAAAGTAAGTATTTGAGTGGGTCCCCTTTGGTGATGATAATGTGTAGACACCCATTTTGGTACAAGTACACATATTTATAGTCTCCTTGTATGTATATACCTTTTCACCAAGAGTTAGACATCTAGTTATTTGGTCTCTCATGGACCTCTTTAGTTCCATCTTATTTCACTTGATTTACCTTCCAATTGGGCCTATATATTATGTTTATTTATCTTCATCTAATGTATGTTAATGATCCCTACCTATTATTCTTATTTTATGTATGTTTTTATCCCCTAGACACTTGCATCCATCTTGTACAGTAAAATCAATGTTAGTGTCCAACTTTGATTTAACTATCTATGCTTATATTTTTATCCTTTTTTGTATCTTTCACTTTGTGACTATTCTCTTAACCCTCTTTCCCTATGTTCATCTTTTCACATGCCACTAGGTTCTAATTTAAAATCAAAATGTTCCTATATATACAAATTTTATAGTCTAATTAATACACTTAACAATTTGATAAGGTAACTCTCTATTTTGAAAGTATTGTTTTATTTTAAGCTATCAAATTACACTACAACACTGAATCAAATATCTAAAGCATTTGAAAGGCCAAACATTATTAGGGATCAACAAGGCTCAGGTATCAATAGCTAAATCCTAGATTTGATACCACTTATTAGGATTAAAAAGGCTCAAGTACCAAAAATCTAAGTAAATCCTAGCTCTGATACTAGATGTTAAGAAAACATACATTCCTACATGTGCAAGTAAATGTAAAAATTTTGGAAATAAAAAAAAGTTAAAATAAAACACAAAAAATGAGAGATAAACCATTACATAATATATACATATAAACCTTACTAAACCAACAATGGAAAAACCATAGGGCAAAGGTAGCATCTAAACTTCATATTTCCATCAACAACTCTCTTCTACAACAACTCTTTTTAGTAACTCCTTTCTAGTTCTTACAAGCACTCAGGTGAACCAAGATTGAAACCAAGCCTTACAGGATCCAACCTCCAACATTGTGATGCTAATACCATAGCATCCAAGGGAGCTTCAAGATTATACCTCTTTCTATAAGGATCCATACCATGCTTCTAATAAACTAGGTGAGCCATGCTCTCTAAGCCTTACAAGCTCTAACCATCTAAGCATGATGATGCTTACAACCCATATTTTAGGTGAGTTAGTCATACAAGCCTTTTAAAATCCAACCTTCTATCATGCAAGTTTAAACTTTAAAGAATTCAATTGATCCACTAAATGGATAATAAAAATACAAAGACGAGTAATGCAATTATAGCATTTTATAACATGAGAGAGACGGGGGAAGAAAATTAATAATGGCCCAAATAAATTTAACTCACACATGAGTGGGGTGTCATGTGATATCTAAAGGTGTTTGTCACCATGTGAAAAATTCTTCAAAGCATCTTTAATTTAGATAAGGACATGTGCCACATCCATGTGGATCCAAAACTTGCTCCCCACTTCCACAAGTGAGTCCAAACACTCAATAGTGTTCTTTTTGTCTTCATTTCCAAGGGTCAACAGAGTATATTAATACTTTAGACAAGATCCAAGCCACCCCACTCACACATGTGAGGCCAATTTTCAATAGTGCATTCTTGTCTTCTTCCATGTGACCACACAAGTCCAAAAACTATTGTAATCACCTTTTAACTTTCTCTACAAATGTGAATCATGGGTCCCCTTAAAAATTTGACTCATGCATGACCCTTTATATTTTTCACCATGTGATAACCCACATGTGACTCACTAAGGACAATACTCATGTCCTATAGTGGACTAATACACTTCACACCTATCACATAATCATTATAACACTTGGGACCCACTATGGGCCCCACCACCACATCACCTTCCTGCTACATCACCTACATTCCACATCACTTACATGCCATGTCATTATGCATGACAAATCATCTACACACCTACATGCCATATCACCCACATGACATGTCACCATGAATAGTGGCTTCACACCCAAAAATATCCCATTTGAAATCATATACATAGGAATTTAAAACACCTACATATTCTACCAACTAGCTACCACCCAGTTGTTATAAATATCAATGGCCATTGATGGGCCACAACATAATCCCAGTAGAAGTTTTTTCCACTACTAAAACTTCTCTACCCTAATCATCTTTGTCAACATCTACTCCTCCATATTAGATTTGTAGCAACATGAAGTGACTCCCACTTCACCACAGACCCATCCTTCTTCAAGATTATACCATGAACCACTTAATAATGCCATTACTTGGAAGTATGTGGTTTAGTGAACACCATGGATTTCTTGAGGATTCCTAATATTGATGAATATAATACACATGAAATCCATGTTTTCACTTCCTCTATTTTAGGACATTCTAAAAGATAACTCACATCTACAATAAGTGGGATACTTGACTTTCTTGCTTTCATGTCCATTGTGCATCTCCATCCTTGGTTTGCTCCTTCATATCATCCTAATCTTGCAATCCATATCATAATTGATCATGTTGGTCCTACAACCAACATACCATCTACACATAACATCAACCTAAACTAAACCTTGGCTCTCCATGAAGGTATTCTTGTATAACATCAACATGCCTATTGGGACTCGTACAGTCTTCAATTTTACAAATTAGTAACTCTTTGCCTCATCCTCATAGCCTCCTAGATATTCCATCTCATCATGATATCATCATGTAGGAATGATGATTCTGCATCCCACTACTCTAAATATCAATAAGTACACACCACACTCTTGACAATAGTTATCAACAAGAGATAATAACCATAGAAGTTAGTCACATTAATCCTCCATATGTAGTATACCACTACCTACCATGATCAACATGGTACCCATCCATATTTATTAGGAATTCATCATGTTACTCAGTTGATCACTACACATACCAAGTTTTTTAGCCCCAAAGATATAGTTAAGTTATATTCTACTCTATTCTATGTCAAACACATGAAGTTTTCCTTCCATGAAACCTTAGGTCTCTTTTTATTCTCTATCCATCCTACACTACTTCAAATAATAGGAGAGAAGAACACATAGAAGTTAATACTTTACTTCTAAATGTAGTAAATCATGATATACCATGCTCAACATGGTACCTATCCTCAATTCTTTGGAAGTCATCACACTACTTAGTGCATCGCTACACCTACCAAGTTTTTTTTACCTAAAGATATAGTCAAGTTACATCCTGATCTATCACATGTCAAACACATGACCTTCCTCTTCCAAAAAACCTTAGGTTATATTTGTTCTTATCCATCCACTACTACAATAGGTATAGATTTAATTTTCTTGTACCTCCTCCTTTACATGGAATTTATACACATCTCTGCTAACCCATTATGGTAGTAGTATCCCATAATTTGTATCCCTTCACCAGCTAATAAACTCCATTTACACAAATGGATTCTAGCTTTCTCCTCAAGCTATATGGTTGCTTCTTTAATAGGGAAATTGTTGGTGATAATCCATCTTGCAAAGCTTCTTTAACGTCTCCTCCATTTATCCATCTGCATCTTCATCTTCCATAGATAAAAATACTTACCATGCAAAAAAAATTCTTTCCTTTTTTAATTTATATCTTGGTCTCTCCACCTATATCTCTCACTTGTATAAACCAACCAAACAATAATGTCTCTAATAATAATTATTAGGGATCAAAAAGGCTTAGGTACCAATAGCTAAAGCCTATCTCTAATACCACTTATTAGTATCAATAAGGATTATGCACCAAAAAGTTAAAGTAAAGCCTATCTATGATACCAAAGATTAGGAGAACATATATTCCTACATGTGCAAGTAAATATAAAAATTGTGGAAATAAAAATAAGCTATAGTAAAACATAAAACATGAGAGACAAACCATTACATAAGATATAGGTCGAAACCCTACTAAACTATCAAGGTAAAAACTGAAAGGTAACATCCAAGACTTCATATTTCCATTAGAAACTCTCTTCTACAACAACTCCTCTCGACAACTCCTTTCTAGTTCTTACAAGCACTTAGGTGAACCAATCTTAAAACTAAGCCTTATAGGCTCCAACCTCCAACATAATGGTGCTAATACCATAGCATCCAAGGGAGATTCAAGCTTTGACCTTTTTTTCCAAGGATCCATATCATTCTTCTAATACACTAGGTGAGCCATGCTCTCTAAGCCTTACAGGCTCCAACCACCTAAGCATGATGATGCTTACAACCCAAGCATCTAGATGAGTTAGGCTTAAAAGCCTTTCAAACTCCAACCTTATATCATTCAAGTTTTAAATTTAAAGGATCCATTTGATCAACTAAATGGATAATAAAAATATAAATAGGAGTGATGCATTTATAGCATTTTACAACATGGGAGAGAGAGCAGGGAAATAATGAATAGTGGCCCAAATAAATTTGACCCACAAATGAGTGGGGTGTCATATGATATCCAAATTTATTTCTCACCATGTGTAAAAGTATTCAAAGCATCTTCACTTTAAAATAAGAACATGTGCCACCTTTATGTGGCTCTAAAACTTGCTCCCCACTTCCACAAGTGAGTCCAAACACTCAATATTATTCTTGTATTCATCTCCAAGGGTTAACAAAATAGATTCCTACTTTAGACAAGATCCAAGTCAACCCACTCACACATGTGAGGCTAATCTGCAATAGTGAATTCTTGTCTTCCTCTTTTATGTGACCACACAAGTCCAAAAGGTGTTGAAATAACCTTTTAACTTTCTCTACACATGTGAATCATGGGTCCCCTTAAAAATTTGACCCATGCATGACCCTTTATCTTTTGTATCATGTGACAACCCACATCTAACTCACTAAGGACAAAACTCATGTCCTCTAGCGGAGTACTACACCCACACTTATCACATCATCATGATCGTACTTGGGACCCACCATGCACCCCACTACCACATCACCTTCCTAACACATCACCTACATGCCACGTCACCTACATGCCATGTCACCATACATGATAACTAATCTACAAACTTTCATGCCACATCACCCACATGCCATGTTATCATGAATAGTGCTCATGAATAGTGACCTATGAATAGTGGTTTCACACCTAAAAAACATACTATTGCATCACTTGTACCAAGGGTTACTAGGAGAAAGATCATATAGCCACACTATTACAATTCCACACACATGCATAAGACAGAGAACTACATGTAAGGCAAAGGCCTTATTTAGGGTATTGGCTATGTAGACAATATTTAGAAACAAAATTAGGTTGTTAGGGTTATCTTGACTCATGTTACTAACCCCTTTTTATGAGGTTTTAATAGGTACAATGCAAAAGAACTAGATTTTCTAATTATCTAGATCTAACTTAAAGGAAAACAAATCTAGTGATGTAAAATAGTTATACAGGTCACAACATAGGTTTGATATAGATTCAGAACTTTTAATATACATATATTAGAATGGACACCTATGTTAGAATTAGACACTAGTGTCAACATTATTGTCCCTAGTCGATGTAACTATTTTATAGATAAACACAATCATAATACATAGTGAACAAGGTCAATATATTTATGGTAACCTTATGATGATTCTTGATCATTACCATAGTCTTAAACAGAATAAAAAATAAGATATACTATTTTTTATCCTTTAGTTACTTATTACTTGTTTTATTTGTTGATTCTTGGATTTGCACCCTTGAAGAGATGCTCAGTTCTCCTCATCCAAGTGGAAAAATGGAATCATCTCTCTTGTTGTGGGTGATAATTATGTTGAGATGAATCTCTATATTAAGGGCTAGCTCCCCTTGATGCACCTTTAAGATTATTCTAAACTAACAACTCTAAACGAAAAGGGAGAAGGAAAACAACTTAAAAAATAAACAGTGATGGACCGATATTTAATATCCTCTCACTTGACTGAAATCACTAATTAAAGACTAATAAAGTTTCTTCACACAAACTCACAACTTTCTATGCATTGTCACATCAGTGTTTCACATGTTAGATTCGAGAATTTATTTGACATTTAGGAGAGTAATAGACAATTCTAAGAAAGAATATAGTCTTAAACCACTTCTAAATTGTCTTTACACTTATGAAAGAATACTAAAAAGGACCTGTAATAATATTCTTTCTACACATTGGTAGGCAATTGAGGATAAAAGGTTAGGAAAGATAACCTTCACTAAACAAGAATAACACAATTTAGACCAATACGCAATAATGTAGCATGTAAGTGGCAAATGACTTGTATTATTTCTTCAAGAGTTACCAGTATAAATCTAGCTAGAGTTTCATTATCACCAGCAGAGGCTCTCAAATGAGTAGAAATAATACATGTATATATATATATATATATATATATATATATATATATATATATATATATATTAGAAAGAATTTGAGCCAAGGAAGTTAAAAGGTCACTTGGACGTGTGTCATCTTGAGGATGGAATAGTTACACTACATTCTATAATATGTTCTCTTTTCAGTTATGCCAACAAGATCAAGATACTTCAAATTATATTTTGTCATAAATGGGTCCATTGGTTGGAAATTCATTTGGATTCTAGTGACTCCTTATTAGCTTACTGAGCTATCAAATGATATAACAACTCACTCCATCGACCTATTTATTTCCATTTTCTTGTGCACATATGTTCTACATCTTGCCATTTGTCACCTTTATCTTTGCCTTCTGGTTCTAATCAATCCTTTTTCAAAAACTTTAATGGCTAATTTTTGTAGTCTAAGATTGATGTTTTGTGGGCTATCACTCCTTTATTTGAATCCCAACGGTTACTTTCCATAGTTTGAACTTGATGCTTTTCAAGCCATCACTCCTTAGGTATTTTTATAGACTTCTTATTTTTGGCATTCTTTCAAACAATTTGTTTGAAATAATTCAATTGAGATCTTCTTTCTTTACTCTTGGTATTTTGTCTTTAGATGATTCTCTTGAAATAGTTCATTTGGGTTTTTGTGTTTGACAATTTCTCCAAAAGAATTCCTCGAATAATCTTTTTGAAATAATTCTTTTAGGTTTTTTGTAAGTGACCCTTTAGCTTTTTGAAAATGCCCTTCAAATTTTTTGCAATGGTCTACCTCTTCCCTAAAACAATCCTTTAGACTTTGTACAAATAACCCTTTTAAAAGGAACATACCCTTCGAAATAAATGTAAATGACCTCTTTGACTTGAAAGTGGCATTTGAAAAAATAAAAGTGTCCTTCGATATTTTTGTGATGGTCCACTTGTCCCATAGCTTCAATTCCTTCAAGTTTTTAGTAAAGGATAATTTATGTGGAATTTTTATAAAGTGCCATTTGGAAAATGGAAGTGACCTTTTGGAACAATTAAAAATGCCCTTTAGAAAACTTGTAGTTGTCCTTCAAACATTTGGAAACAATCCACTTAGCCTCAAATATACCATTCAAAAAGATGAAACATGCCTTTTAGACTTTTGGAAATGGTTCACTTTCCCTTCAATAATTCATGATTGTCCTTTTGGAAAAATTAAAGATACTACTTTGTCTTCAAGAGACTTATTTCAGATAAATTATCTAAAAGAATTCATCACTTGGCTGGAAGAAAACCTGAAATAAATACACTTATAAAAAGACCATAACAAACCCTCTAAATGAATTTGATGTAAAGGACTTGGCCAAAAGACTAAAGAACAAAGCTTTCAAAAGGAAAACACTTGGGTTTTTTACATGTAATAGACTTTAGCTTTGTATAAGAACACTTCTTGCATACTGGACATGAAACTTGCATACTAGACTTGGACAAGGGTATAGACTCAAACAGTTTGAAAATAGGGGTGCCCAATTTTGGCCTAAAAGTCCAAAATTTGGTCAACAAACTGGTGACTCATAGGGGTAGTGTGCCTACTATATTGACCAGACTAGTAGCCTATATAGTCCATTGGACATGGAGTCAATAGATTCTTGAAGATGATTAACAAGGATTTTGCCAAAACAAAACACAAGGAAACACACCACACAACAATAGCAAGACCAAGTAAATACAACACAAAACTAGATAAAGATAAAATCACACTTATGCCTAAGCACTTAGGGAACATAAAGAAAGCAATAAATTATGTAAAAAAGGAATGATAAACTCAATAACAATGTTTTAGATATATCCCATTAAATGGGATATGCAGCTCCTCTCTATCCAACCTTGAGAGTTAGAAATCATGGTGTTGTTTGTACTGTGTGATCACATATGGGCCACTCCACAAAGCATCAAACTTTGTGTGTCTTATAGGTTTGTCCCTATCTTCATCCCATTTTATGGAAATGTCACCTTCCTTGACGCTTCTTGGCATGGATTTATTGTCAAAATACTTCTTTGTTTTCTCTTGGTGAGTTGTCATGGTCTGCATAGCTTGATCTCTTATTTCGTCAAGCTCCATCAACTCACATAATCTAACCTCCATGTTGTCATTCTCCATAAATTATAGCTGATAGGTAATATCTAAGGCTAGTAACTCAAGTGAGATAAGAATTCTAACTTCCCTTTCATACACAAGTGTATATGGTGAGTTCTTAATTGCTCTCTTTAGGGTAATCCTATCAGCCCAAAGAGTTGTCTTCAACTTGGTATGCTAAGTCATTTAATTCTCTTCCATAGTCCTCTTTATGATCCTAATTAAATTCTTGTTTGTGGACTTAGCTAGTCCATTTCATTGGGGGTAGTAGCTAGAGGATGTGTTGAGATAGATGCCATGTTTCAAAGCCCATTCACTTATTTTTATTCCTAAGAAAGCCAAGGCATTATCTAAGATAATTGTTGAAGAAGCTCCAAATATGGTTACTATATCTTCATATAATTCCAAGACTAAGTTTCCATTTACTTCCTTAAGAGCTAAAACTTCCACCCATCTTGTAAAATAATCAATGGCTATCAACACCCACTTGTGACCATCACTAGAAGGAGGATTGATTAGACCTATGAAATCCAACCCCCATTGCATGAAGGGTTATTCAACCCAGATTGGATGAAGAAGCAAGGCAGATAGCTTTTATTTTGCATCAAAAAGAGCACATTTTTGACATTTTCTTACCCAAGCATGAGTGTCCTTGAACAAGCTAGGCCAAAGTATCTAGCCCTCATAATCTTAGCAATTGTGGTTCTTAGAGAAAAGTGACCACTAGTTAGTCCATCATAAAACTCATGTAACACTTTCTCAATCTGATCTGAATCAATGTATCTCAACAACACACCTAAAAAATCCTTCCTAAATAGTTCTCTATCCACAAGTACATAGGTAATAGATTACAATCTATAATACCTCATTTTGGCCCTATAAAGACCTTATAGACACTCACCAGTTTACAGGAAATGAATCATATCTTGTGTCAAACTTCTCATGGTTGAAGGTATAGATACTATAGGACTATCATGGAGTACCAAAAACATTTATTTTTCTCTTTCAATTTTGAAGCAAGATGCTCACAGAGTCCTTTTCCTTTCACTAGTTTGGTTGTTTTGATCTCCACATCATACTCCATCACTTTGGTGATCCAACCTACCCTTTTCTCATTAAAATCTCTACTCAATAGAATATTTTTCACATCAAGATAAGGCAAAAAATATGAAATTTTTTATTAGATAACATATGTCTAAACTTCTTTAAGCTCCTTATAACTAAAAGCAATTGTTTCTCCACATATGTATATCTTGTCTCATAACCTTCTATACCTTGACTAAAAAAGTTAATAGGTTGTTCTAGATTTCCACCATTAGCTTGAGTAAGCATGGTATATATTACCTCTCCATTCCCAAAATTACATAAGTTGAATTCCTTGGATAACTTAAGACTTGTAAGAGTAGGGTCTTGGGTAATGGTTTGCTTAATCTCTTCAAAACTTTATTTTCTCCTTCCTGTCCAAGTGAATATGTCATCCTTCCTTAGCATAGATTTCAAGGGCTTGACCATGTTATAAAAATTAGGAATGAACCTCATAATGAAATTTATCTTAACAAAGAAGCTTTGTATACCCTTCTTATGTTTAGGTAAAGATAATACCAAGATGGCATTTACCCTTTTCAGATCAATGGCTAGACCTTTCTTAGAAACAATGTAGCCGAAGAGTTTGCCTTCATGAACATCAAAAACACACTTCTTTAGGTTTAGAGAGATCCCAAACTCTCTACACATCCCAAAAATTTGCCTCAGGTGCTTCAAGTGATCCTTTGCTTTCTTGGAGAAAACTGTCACATCATCAAGATATACCAATACAATGTCATTGATTAGTCCTTGGAAAGCCATATCTATTGTACATTGGAAAGTATCTCCAACATTTCAAAATCCAAATAGAATCTTCATATAGGCATATTTTCCCCATTTGGTGGTGAAGGCTATTTTGTATTGGTCATTTTCTTTCACCAAAATATGATTGTACCTAGAGTAACCATCTAAGAATAAAACCTCTCGCTGCCTACCACCACTTGTAAAATTTGCTCCATAGATGGGAGAGGGTAATGATCTCTCAAAAAAACTATGTTTAATTCCCTAAAGTCCACACACAACCTGATCTCCCCATTTTTCTTTCTAATAGGGACTAAGTTATCCAACCAAGAAGAATGCTTGATGGGAAAGATGATTTTGGACTCAATCAATTTGGTGAGTTCTTTCCTCATGAGAGGCTCAATCTCAATATTGATTATCCTTTGTCTCTACTTGATGGGTTTGTAATTTTAATCTAGATTTATAGTCTATTGAGATAATCTTGGTTCAAAACCCTTCAAATCAATATACTTCCATGCAAAAATATCACTAAACTCCTTACATAGCTCAATGAAATTATGCTTCTCTTGACTAGTGCATACCTTTCCAAGAGCAAGTAACTTATATTTGAAACTTTATACCCTTTCATAGTTACCTTTCTAGGTTGACATGATTACCTTCTCCTTCTTGAGCTGGTCATCCTCATGAAATATGATTTTAAGAGTCACTAGGCCTTTGGGAAGCTTGTTAGACTTCAGTTGAAAAATATTCCCTCCATATTGTTGTTGAAGCTTAAACTAATTCTTTGTAGAGAACTTAGCCTCTTCTTATAGGAAGAGGGATATCAAATGATCACTATCAAACACCTGCCTATCAAATATGGATATCAATTAGTGACATTATCTAGTATAGAAGGTCTCACAATCACCTTTAGATGAGGTTGATTCTTGTCTTCTCTTATGCCTTTTAAAACATCAAACTAAGCTCCAATTGATGCTAGCCTATCAGCATGTTTGTTATATTATCTTGAGATGGAAGTGATGTTATAATCCATGAATTATTTTACAAGGTCCAAAAATCTATGCTTATAAGACTTGAGCAAGGAGTTCTTGGTCAAATTCTACCCTCTAACTTGATTTATAATGAGCTCACTGTCACCGAATACTTGAAATTCTTTGACACCTCTTTTCCTTGCCCACTTGAGGCTATGAATGAGGGGCTCATATTATACTACATTACAATAACAAGATAAATAAAATATGAAAGTTGAGAAATATCTTTCCTTTGAAAGTGAAACTAACATAGCTCCACCACCTACCCCAATCTTGCTTCTAGACCCATCAAATAAAACCTACCACAAGCCATTCACATCTTCATTTGACCTCATCAAATTAGGCATGAAAAAATCCTTCATATGTATTTAATATACTCCAAGACTAGATTCCTCAATAAAATTGTAAGGATCATGCACATAGTTGTCATCTCCCCACTCATCTAGGAACAAATTAGAAACTTCTTCAAGGGAAGATGATGGGGATTGATCAATGTGAAACTCATCTTCATCAATGATATCATAGTTAAAGTTTTCTACCTTGGGTGACAATGGTTCCAAGTGATCTCTATGAATAGGTTCTAACTCAATCTTCACTTTAGTGCCATATTTTAATCTAAACACTATGTAGGACCAATTAGCTGCTAAGTACCCACCTATTTTAGATGTAAAGTCTCTTAACAAGAAAAGATAAAAATAGGGAGGTAAATTTTATATCAACACATCATGAGGAATTGAAAACTTAGTACAAGAATGAAGAATTAGATTCAAACCTTTCACTACCCACAAATTTTTGGTTGGTGATCCATCTAATTGCAAAACTCCTTTGGTTATTGGCTCGTATTTGATGCCTAGCTTATATGCTATGCATTTTGGCATAGCTAGTGTGTTTGCTCTACTAACTATGATGTAATTATGAACCAATAAATTATAAATAATTAAATATAGGTATAAATGAGGAGTCTTCTCATCTTTCTTTACCTGACCATCTATAGATTGAGTTCCATTGACTAAAACCACATTATCATTTCAAGATGGGCCAGCTTGTCTACCCAAACCATGTAATTATTTTTGGAGTATATATTTCTACCCTAGTAATGCTAGATAATCCCATAATGATATTTTCATATGAAGCTTCTTCATCTGGTCTACAACATTAATGGAAGGATTACTCACCTTGGGGTTCTCTTTATGAACATTTGTACCTTATGGTGTAGCTTGTGGAGGTAGAGTTGTAGTAGCTTTCCTAAAATTTAGAATCCTCTAATTTTCTTGTGATTTAGGAGCTAAATTATGCCATCCTCCCATATGAGTTTATGTAAGATTCAAAATAGGTCCTCTATTAGTTACTTGAACTTCTTCAATGACCCTTTTCTTTGATCTAGTGTTGGTAGCCACACTAGCATTCATATTGCTTGTATTCCCCACGTAATTAATGGCACAAAACTCACCCTCCAAATGATTAATGATAGTTTAATCAAACTAAACCTATCTACTCTCCATCTTGAATTGTGTTGGCATCTCAAAATTTTAAAATTGAGGTGTTTGAACACCTTGTGTAGTCATACCTTGATTTTGCATCTCATTAGCATAAGCAACTTGTTCTTGACCTTGCTCAAAAAAGGGTAGTTGGGTTATTCCTAGACCAAATTGTTTTGAGTGGAAACAAGGGATTTAGAGGAGAGGAAGCATTATGATTATAACTTTAACAAGGCTTGACATGGGTGATTTGGCCTTATACCTAATTATTGCCCTAAAAAGGAGGTCTATTTATTTATCCAAATTGGTTGTAGGACTGATAAGGCCTATAGCTTTGGGCTTGTTGCCTTTTGAGAGAAACCAATTCATTAATAACAATTTGAAGAAAAATTTTGACTTCATGAATTTCATTAGTAGAGGAAATGATAGATTTTTATTCAAAGTGTTATTAATGAATTGGTTTCTCTCAAAAGGCATTAGGATTATAAATTTGATAAGGCTTGACATGGGTGATTTGGCCTTGTACCTAATTATTTCCCTAAAAAAGAGGTCTATTTATTTATCCAGACTAGTTGTATGACTGATAAGGCATATAGCTTTGGGATTATTGCCTTTTGAGAGAAACCATTCATTAATAACACTTTGAAGAAAAATTTTGACTTCATGCATTTCATTGGTAGGGGAAATGATAATTTTTTCTTGACCAAGCAAAGGAGATAAAGTGGGCAATGCACTTTGACTAGGAGAATGTAAATTAGGGAATAATGCCATTAGAGGTCTAGGAGCTATCTTTCCAACTTAGACAAGACAATTCTTAGCATTTATGGCTATTTCATAGGCATCAAGAAGTGTATTTCCACCCATATATTGATTCATCATGGTAATGTCACTATTCAACACTCTCAAGTAGTACACAAATGCATAATTTGCAGTTGGCCTCACAAGAATTGGGATTTTGTTCCAAGTTTTTTGAAACCTAGTATTAAAATCCTACATGAATTCATGAGGTGCCCTATTTATTGTGGTTAATTACTCAACTAGAGATAAGTGATCACTCTTTTCTCTAAACCTATCAGTCAATAGGGTCCCCAACTCATCCCATGAGCTAATAGAATTTACAAGTAGGGTCCCATACCAATCCAAAACTTTTCCCTTAAAAGATAAGGCCAACAACCTAATAGCTACATTTTCTTGGGTGATATTATGGATATTATATATAAGTTTTCTATATTCCTAATATGCTCAATGGTAGTAATAAGACCATCCCCACTAAAATATGGGACACTTTTGAGAGTAGTTCCTAGGATTTTATCATGTTGGGCAAGTTGCAAGGGAGATGCTCCTCAAAACGGCACAAAAGGTTATCTTCTAGCCATTTTGGAATGAATAATATGGATGTTAAGAATATAATGTATCACAAACTTGGAATATTTTAACACAAAACCTCTTTTGTAAGGATGAGTATTGACAAACCTAGACCTTTTGGTGGAATATGGAGCTAATAACACAAACTCAAAGGGTACACCTTTAGTAACAAGCCTAATGGTCACCTTTGGCATGGAAAGAAGGACTGATCATCAACAAAAGACCTAAATTCTTTAATGGAGTTTCAAGGTACTGAATATAAATGCTTCTTTTTTAACAACTGTGTCAAGATCAGTACCAATCTTGAACAATGTTCTAGGACTTAGATGTCTAGGTCCCACTAGGCATGCCAAAAATAATTGATGCTTAGATTTTCACCCATCAAGAGATGCTCAATTTTAATCATCCAAGTGTAAAAATGGAATCATCTTTCTTGATGTGGGTCATAATTCTATTGAGATGAATATCTAGATTAGGGGCTAGCTCCCCTTGATGCACCTTTATGCTCTTTCTAAACTAAAAACTCTAAATGAAAAGGGAGAAGGAAAAAATTTAAGAAAACAAGTGGTGATGCACCAATATTTTATATCCTCTCACTTGACTGAAATAACTACTTAAAGACTAACAAAGTTTCTTCACACAAACTCATAAATTTCTATGCATTGTCACATTAGTGTTTCACATGTTAGATTTAATAAGGTATTTGACATTTAGGAGAGTAATAGACAATTCCAAGAAATAATATAGTCTTAAAACACTTCTAAAATGTCTTTACACTTATGAAATAATACTAACAAGGACCTATAACAATACTCTTTTTGCACATTGGTAGGCAATTGAGGATAACATGTTAGGAAAGATAACCTTCACTAAATAAGGAAAACATAACTTAAACCAATACACAATAATGTAGCATGTAAGTGGAAAATGAATTGTATTATTTCTTTAAGAGTTACCATTAAAAATCTTGCTAGAGTTTTAATATCACCAATAGAGGCTCTCAAATGAGTAGAAAGAATACATATATATAGTTTTTAGAAGGAGGTCCAGCCAAGGAAGTTCAAAGGTCACTTAGACATATGTCATCTTGAGGATGGAATAATTACCTGCATTCTATAATATGTTCTCTTTTTAGTTATTCCAATAGGATCAAGATACTTTGAACTACATTTTTCCATAAATGGGTCCATTGGTTGGAAATTCATTTGGATGCTAGTTTTTCCTTATTAGCCAATGTGAATTGGTATAACAACTCACTCTATCAACCTCAATTTTTTTGTGCACATATGTTTAGGAATCTTGTCATTTGTCACCCTTATCTTTGCCTTATGGTTATAATCGAGCCTTTATAAACTTCAATGTCTATTTTTTGTAGTCTAAGATTGACATTTTTGGGCTATCACTCCTTTATTTAAATTCGAATGGTTAATTCCTATAGTCTGAACTTGAAATTTTGTGGGCCATCACTCCTCAAGTATTTATTCAGACTTCTTATCTTCAACATTCTTTTATATAATTTATCTAAAAGAATCCATTTAATCTCTTCTTCCTTTCCTCTCATCATTTTGTCCTTGACTGATTCTCTCAAAAGAATTCATTTTGGTTTTTGTGTTTGAAAATTTCTTCAAAAGAATTCCTCAGACAATATTTTCAAAAGAATTAATTTTAGGTTTTCTAAAAATGACCCTTCAACTTTGTGAAAATTCCCTTGAACTTTTTGTAATAGTTCACCTCTTCCCTAAAACAATCCTTCAAACTTTGTGCAAATGTCCCTTTGAAAGGAAGATGCCCTTCGAAAGAAATGTAAATGACCTCTTTGACTTGAAAGTGGCCTTTGTAAAAATGCAAGTGTCTTTTTTTTGTAATAGTCCACTTGTCCCTCGACTTTAATTCCTTTGGGTTTTTTGTAAAGGATAATTTATATAGAGGAAAGTGCCCTTCTGGAAGTGACCTTTCAGAAGAATTGAAAATGTCCTTCGAAAAACCTTTAGTTATCCTTTGAATTTTTGAAAATGGTCTACTTAGCCTCAAAGATACCCTTTGAAAAGATGAAATATACCTTTTGAACTATTGGAAATGGTCCACTTTCCCTTTAAAAATTTGCAAATCCTGAAAGAGACCACTTTATCTTTGAGAGATTTCTAAATTGTCCAAAAGAATTTTCAATTTGAAATACACTTATAAAAAGACCATACCCTCCAACAGGTCAATTAGGATACTAAATAATAAATTTTCAGTTGGTTTTTTTTGTAAAAGACTTTAGCTTTGTATAAGAACACTTATTATCACTAGACATGAAACCTGCATACCTTATAAAGGTTATTCAATCAAATAGGGATGCCCAATTTTTGCCTAAAAGGCTAAAATTTGGTTACATGCTTAGATCAGATATATTTCCAAATAGTTATATTACATTACTAAAATATCTACTTTTTTTTGATAAAAACTAGGGTTGATGGGGCCCCTGCCCTTTATTAATAAAAGAGATTACATGTGGGCCATCACTCCTAAAAGCCACAAGTAGTAATTTCAAAAATTCAACAATATCAACAAAGCCTTAATCTTCATGCCTTGCCATTTTTACCTTTTTTCTTCTTTACCTCTTTATAATTAGAGTTATCACAACTAGTTACATGTCAGATTCTAAAAATCTTAATTTTTATTATCCGACTCTTTGTCTAAGTCTGAACTTCAAATCCATGCCCTCTTTTTTCAATTGTATTTTTTGAGGGAATATTCTAGTATTTTTATATTCCCCCTTAATTTATCATCATTTTGTCTTTATCTCTAAAATTTGTATTTTACAAAAATTTTGTCTCTCAAAATCACTCTTTAATGACTAATGGAGCTATTTGCTCAAGGTTGACTTCTCCCCCTATTTATATAATTTATTAGGGGAAAATAAATAAAGATGACTAGAATTTGTAATTATGACATCTGAATGTTGTGTTCTCCTTGAGCATGAATAGAGTGCTCTGTTTCAATAAAATTTTCTCTAGAACTCCTTTTCAGATCAATCTCTACATAAATTCTAGCAAAAATGCATAGACCTGCATCATCCCTCTCATGATCAATATTTACAAAGGACCCTAAATAATTACCTATTTCCTTATAAGCATGCCAAAAATGTAAAATTAAACCCACATTGGCATCATTACTGAGAGAGTGTTTGCATCAACCTTGGAAACTAAGGAGTGATAAACAAACCTACATTACCCCAAAACTAGGGGCCTTCTAAGAGGCATTTATAATAATCCTTCTCCTCACTAAAATTTTTAATAAAAAAACCTTTAGAGCATAAGGAAATCTCACAATTAGTTGACCAAATTACATAGACCCATTGATATAAGGTAGTAAAAGAAGGCCATAGGCCATTAAATCTAGATAACTTCATCTTTGATCAAAGTATAATAATACTCATCCATCCCTAGTTTATTTCCATAGAAGGTACCCCCTTCTTTTTCTACAACATAGGCCAAGGGTAGAGAAGAATATTTCATAGAATTCATCTTGGATGAAGAATTTCTAATAGCTTCTTTGAAAGTTACAGGTTTTAGGCTTGAATCAATCTTGAAGCCTTGAAGAGATTGAATCTTTACCCAATTGGTAGAACAATAATGGATGAGGATCCTAAAATTCTTTTCCCTATTACACCAGACATTGAAACTCAGTTGGGACACCTGAAGAAGCTTCTACACTTAGTTTTATATCTTTCACCAAATATGACCCTTTTGCTTAGCTACAAATTATTTTTCCTAAAATAAATCTGACCAAGATTTAAAACCTTGGGTTTTCTTCCTTTGCCTCCTACTGGTATTTGGATGTTCTCTCAGTAATAATAGTTCCTCAATCACCTTTCTTGAAAAAGCTATAGCAAAAGACTCATGTGCCATTCTCTTGGATCCTATTGCTTCATGGTGAAATAGACCATCAATAACTTTACTCTCCCTCACCATCTCCTCCACCTCTTTCTTACCATCTTTCCCTCCTACCTCTATTTCTCACTTTTTGATCGACCTAACATCCCCCAACACGCCAAAATAGACTCCTAGATCTCTCAGTCACTACTATTAAACCCTATTCCATGCCATCACAATGGAAACCTAATTTTAACATCGACATTCCCATCTCTTTTCTATTTAATCTAAATATTACTTGATTGCATTTAAATAGTTTTATTTCTTGTATGTTTATCTTATGAATCCAAAATCATTAAAACATTTACCCATCCTCTGTTTAATGATCCCAAAACCATAGTTTACATATTAGGGTTTTCACATTATTCAAATAAGTTAATTCTAAATTTTGTATTTTATTTTCAATTCTGATTTCTCTCTTACTTATATGGGAATAACTTAGGTATGCTTAGTTACATTATTACTTTAGCCCTAGTGGTTGTGTGTTTCATAGTTTTCTTGAACATTACAACCTTTATTGAATCACAAGCAAAACACTAGGTAGGGAAGCACCCTTTTGATGATTACTTTAATTCACATAATGATCAATGTATTACATACAAAGACCTAGAATAATTTAAAACCCAAGATAAAGCCTCTTTTTCTTACAACTATGATAATGAGAAAACTAATGATATAAATGCAAATATCAATATTCAAGGTAATCATTATGATGTTTCTAATTTTATGTATGACTATGATGACATCCCTATTGTTTATGACATTCTTCCCATTCCTTTTTTTTATGATGATGAATAGGAACCAAATACACAAACTGGTAGCATTAATAATGTTCAAAATTAAAATATTGCATGCATACCTTCTTTACTTACTTCACAAAGTGTGTTTCTTCCTCTTCCAATAATGAAAGTGTCAAAGACATTGCATTTTCCTCCCCTATTTCTCATGATGAACACATTGATGAAATCAAGTTTGTCCATTCTTATCCAACTAATATTCATGTTTAAAATTATATTCCCCCTTTGGAGGATTCAAATGCAAACAATTAAATTTGTTCTTCCCCTCTAGTTTATGATGAACAACATACATGTCCTATGTCTCCCATTATCTTTCTTGAGGAAAAAATGAGAGTTCACATAACCATCATAAGGAATTATTTACAAAACATACATTTTTGGATGACACAAATAAGTTCCCATGTATATTTCATGTATCATTTTCAAATATCAAGTCACGTAAGATAAAGAGAATAAAAAATAACATTATATCTCCCCTTCCTATCTTAGAAAGTAAAATTGAAAGTGGAAATTGCATTTTTCCTCCTCATGATGCTATAAATGAATTATAAAATGTTTCTTCCCTTTCTTCCTTTGGTATTTTCAATACAAAAAATCAAAATTTTACAACTGGAATTATTTCCCCCACTCGTATTTAATGTCAATATATATTTTACAACACTATTACCAACCTATATTCAATCCAACATGATATGCTCACCTATTTAACCATGAATACCTCATTACAACATGAAATAAAAATATGTGATCATTCACCCCTTAATAGTTAAATAGATTAAATTATTTGTATGTTCCATGTGCTTTGTAATTTACAACCACTAGAAAAAACTTCACCTTCTTCTTATGATATGTTATCTATCATGACTATCATGGGAGATTTGAAACAACAAGTCAAAACTCTTAACCTAAAAATTTCTTCTCATGAGGTTATTCTTGAGGAGAATACATTAACCAACTAGCCTATTGCTAAGAGTGTATTTGAGCATCCTTATCCTTAAAATAAAATTATGCTTTATTTTTTCTCCTTCAATGGTCAAGGGGACCCTACTATTCACTTGCAACAATATATACATTCCTTTGAACATTGGTCCCAAAATAAAAGCTTGCTCTTAAAATCATTTCATTGTAGCTTAACTTGGTGGGATATTAATTGGTTTTATAGTCTTCCAAGTGATTCATTAGAAACTTTTAAAACACTTGAAGATGTGTTCCTATCACATTTTAATCATTTTTCCTTACCTAAATTACCATTGGAACACTTACAAACATTAACACAAATAGAAAATGAATATCTATAGGACTATGTCATTTGATTTAAGGATGCTTTATATTCTTTAAATTATATACCCTTAGATTTAGAAGTAAAATTTATATTTATTAGAATTATTCTTTCTCCACTCATATAAAGAGCATTTCATAATCATTTTGATTCATTTGAAACATTATATTGGGATGTGCACAAATATGCATGCGTTATCATGAATACTCAAACCAAGTTGCCAATCTCATCCCCAAAATAAAACTTAAAAAATACATGTTTTAAGAAAGATAGAAAAGTCCCAAAAGATCATAAACTAATTCAAACACATTTTACATAACCAATAACATATGTAAAATACCAAACAATAAAGGAGTTAAATAAAGGGAAAGAGCATGTTTACAAAGTATCTCCCACAATCAGACCATATACCTCTATTAAATGATAACCTCTTTAGTTTTATTGGTACCAATATAGACCACATGACATATTATGAACTTTTTTGGATAAATTAATGATCACACCCCCTCCTAATTCACATTACCCACCTCACAAATTTGAGAAGGCAAAATGATAACAATTTTGCACTTATCATGGTATTAATGGGCATCAAGATAAAGAGTATTTTTATCTTTAGTAAGAGCTTATATAGTTAACTAATTTTGGAATAATTCCATATCAAAAAAAAATATCTATACCTATTCCACATTCTTTTCCTATAGGCTCTTCTAAGAGGTTTAAGACATCCCATGATGTTCATTGTGAGGAACACATGGTCCATTGGTCTTCACAGAACATGACCACTAGTTGAAGTCTTCCTAGTGTTCTCTCTCCCAAGATTGATCCCTCCCACATTGATCCTACTGAATAAACATTGGTTGATTAGGTCCTTCATAAAGAGACACAGGGAGAAGATAAAATTACACAACATATGTGGCTACCTAAACAAATACATACAAATTCATAGGATGTTTATAGATACTTCAGAGATGATTATAGAAGCACAATCAGTAGTCCCATTACGACATGATCATTACATTCAAAATTTATTATTTCCATTTGGATTTCATTTCATATGGTGATTTATTTATTGTTAATATAGTACATGCATTTAAAAAATTAACATATTTGTTACACAATTTACAAAATACTAGCATTCACAATGGAAATAATTACAATTAACAACTATATAATGAGAAATAAAGAATTAAATAGTGAAAATTCATTTGAAACCAATTAAAACCATGTGAAAAATTTCATATATATAAGTTGATACAATGTTTATACAAATAAGCACATTATTTTAAATATTGGGGCCATATCCCTAGGTGTGTACTTCTCATCGCTGTCAATATCCATAAATACATCACCTCTCATTTAGATACACCATTATTGAACTAATGCCTATATTTATGTGATAATATGAATACTCTGTCCTCAAAAGCACCTAAATTTTGCAATGTATCCTTGGGACACCCAATAAAAGTCTTATAAGGATGCCATATAATCTAATATAGATTCAACCTATCCAAAGAAACACATCACTCCATCATGGTATGTAGCCATCCATGTTTAAATACCCACCACTCTACAAACATCTATGGATGAGCCCATCCAGGTAGGGGACCACCAACTGGCCATACAACTATAATATTCTCAGAAGCCAAAACATGTAATAAAATTGCATCTCTAATACCTCCACCATGACTCTCCAATACAAACCTGTATATATCCCTATATAAGTGGGCCAATATAGTGCCACCCCATAATTATCTAGTCTAATCATGCTCAATATTCCAAACTACCTATTACATTTGATATGAAATACCAACTGTACCACCCTCCATAGCCTCAAATGATGCTAGTAAAATGCAAACTTATACAACTGTAAAACATCACCTCTAATAATACTATAAAAATGAATCATACTACTTGGATCTATATCAAGATCCCTATGATGAGTGAAATATACATGGTAATTTTGAATAAATCCTAGGCTACCATCTCCATTAACTTGGATTATCTTGCCTCTAATAGGAAGCTATAAAATCTTATACACATCCTCTAAAGTAACTACCATCTCACGTGTGGGAAGATAGAACATACATGTATCTAGGTTCCACCTCTCAACTAGGGATATGAGGATGTTGATATCATAAGGGATCTATCCCAAATGGGTAATGTAACCAAACCCTACATGATCCATAACAGCTCAGTTGGTTGCATCTAGACCCAGCTCTGCCAATGTAGATAATGTCGCCCATACCATAAACTCTTGAATGTGTATATCCTTCTAAAATTAGAAATAATAATAAAAATTTGTTAGAAATTATATTTTAATATAAATAATAGTTAATTATATACAAAAATAATAGGACATTAGTGTTGGATGCTAGCATCCATGTAGGATAGAAGTGTCAAATGTTACCATCCATGCTAGATAAAAACATCAGATGCTTGCATCCAACACTAGACAATAGCATTGTGTTACTAAGGTAAGCATCTATGATAATGATGTATGTGTATATAATCCCAAAATCACACACAAAATGAAAAAAAAATCAAATTTTCAAATGACCAATGAAATTGTAATCAAACCTACTTACTATCTCAAAATAATATTGGCCAACTAAGGCACTAGGAGCACATCAAATTACATCACAAGAGGCGATATTCTACAAGGCATGGTTATTCTCCAACTTAGAGCTCAAATTTTACAAAATTTCAAAATGCAAATGATTTCAAATTTCTATTAAAACACTCTTAATATAACACTTTTGCACTAACTTCAAACAAGTATATCTTGAGCCCTGATTGTCCAAATTCTAAACAGCAAGTTACATTGGGATATAAATAATGTGCTATTCCATATTATACCAAATTTTTAAATTTTTTAAATTTTCCAAAATTCACTAAATTTTTTGCTACACAAATTTTCTACTAGATTCTAAATACTACCAAAAATAATGTTACAAATTCTTGTCCACACCATTTTTAGAACAATATCAAGTAAATTATACTAAACACATTATCAATTTTATTTTTGAAAGGATATGAATAGCAGGCACTATATCACTTCCTCCTAAAAGGAGGGTAATATTAGTAGGGGAATGTTTATAAATATTCTCTACATAATCCACTACATTTTGCAATTTCTCTAGATTCTTCAGGGGCATGCTTTGGAAGCATGTTCTCCATACTTATTCAGTACTTAGTATCTCTAGATTATAGTGGGGGCATGTTTTGGAAACATGTATTCCACATTTCTACTTGTTTTAGTTTTTATATTTCTCCATACAAAGTAGGGGAATGATATGGAAGCATGTTATCCACACTTACATAGTTTTCAAATTGGTAAAAATACATAATATATGATTCAGATTCATAGTTGTGGCAAAATTATATACTTTGGTACCATTTGTTATACACAGTTTTAGTATGAGACATATCCAAGGTTCATATGTTATGCAATGTGCACCTATTATTGAAAAATTCAAATTATTTTTATATTTCAAAACTCTTTTATGGACTGTTACTACATCACATACTTTTATGTACTAATGCCATGTTCAAACTCTCATAGACGGTATTGATCCTTAAACATATGTAGATGTTGATTCTTCTCTTTGGTATGATCAAAGGGATTAAATCATCTGGTCTCACAAATTTTTTGGGTGAACCTAATCACATCACTCACCCTATATTAAGATATACATATACATATATTTTGTACTCAAGTTGTGCTAACCAAGAAATGATACTCTTAATGGTTGAAGTACCAATCTTCCTTTTCTGAGTTGGGAGCATGATCACCTCCCAACTTTCCCTAATATAGGTACATCACCATCATGGTACAACACACTTGAACACTTGTAGGCTCAATCATATTCCTAGCTATAATATAGATGAGGTTATAAGTCCCCTATTTACTTATCCATATTCCAGCACTCCACAACCATATACTATGCAACGCATACATATTTGTATTGTGTCCATGTTATTTCTTTGTGTTACTTTTTATTATTGACTTTATATAGATTATATATGTGGATTTAATTTGTGGCATATTATTGGTTATAGGTAATTTTTAAATGAAATATCTAAGAAAAACTCAAGTGAAGATAAGCTGTGTTGTCCACACCATGGTATGCATTTTATTTTCCTTTAACTAGTAAACTCCATTTTTTCTTGCATTACTAGATTAAAGGGGGGAAATGTAGACAACCATTTTTGTACAAGTACACATATTTATAGTCTCCTTATATGTATATACCTTTTCACTAAGAATTAAACATCTAGTGACATGGTCTATCATGGACCTCTTCAATTCCATCTTATTCCATTTGATTTACCTACCCTTTGGGCCTATATGTTATGTTTTTTTATCTTCATCAAATGTATGTCATGGATCCCTACCTATTGTTCTTATTTTCTATATGTTTTTATACCTTGGACACTTATGTTTGTCCTAGACACTAGGATCAACTTTAGTGTCCACCTTCAATGCAACTATCCAGGCTTATATTTTATCCTTTTCCATGTTTTTCACTTTGTGACCCTTTTTTAACCCTCTTTATCCATCTTATGGTCACCTTTTCATGTCACTAGGTTTTAATTCAAAATCAAAAGGTTAATATATATACAAAGGCTATAATATAATTAATACACTTAATAATTGATAAGGCAACTCTCTAATTGGAAAGTATTATCTTATTTTAAGCTATCAAATCATACTACAACATTAAATCAAATATCTGAAGCATTCAAAATGTCAAACATTCTATTACATCACTTTTACCAAGGGTTACTAGGAGAAAGAGCATATAGTCATGCTATTACAATTCCACACACATGCATATAATGTAGAACTACATGTGAGTCTAAGGCCCCCTTTGAAGTATTGGTTATGTAGGCAACACTTAGAAATAAAATAGGGTTGTTAGGGCTAGCTTGACTCATGTTAATCACCATTTTTACTAGGTTGTAAGAGGTAAAATGTAAAGGATCTAGAGTTACTTATTATCTGGATCTATCACATATGAAGACACATAAAGTGATGTAAAATAGTTATACAAGTCATGTCATATGTTTGATATAAATTTAGAACCTTTCCTATACATATCTTGGATTGGACACCTACGTCATAATTAGACACTAGTGTTGATGTTATTATCCTTGGTCGATGCAACTATTCGATAGAAAAATAGTCAGAATATAGATCAAACAAGGTCAAGATATTTATGGAATCCTTGTGATGATTTATGATCACTAGCATAGTTTAGAATAGAATAAAAAATAAGATATGTTCCCTTTAATCCCTTTGTTACTTAGTAATTTTTGTATTCATTTCACATGCTTAAATGAGATATATTGTCAAAATATTATATTACATTGCTAAAATCTAAACAGTACTTGATTGCATTCAAACAATTTTATTACTTATATGTTTCTCTTATGAATTCAAAAGCATTAAAATGTAATGGTCTTATTTTTGAGCATATAATATCTCAATTTTTAGGCTGTAAACACCATTTATAAGCAATATTTTTCAATTAAGTTGTAATTATGTTCATAGGCAACCAATGTGTGGCTCAAGTAGTATATTACTCTTTCCTTCCCTTGATCATTATGTTATGCCAAGAGTGCCCCCAAATCACATTATATTATTGATATGTAGAGAATTAATGATTTTATTGGTGTTGGTAGAGCTAAAATAAGTGGATTTTCCATATATCCTCTTAATTTATCAAAGGCATGTTGATAATTGTTATTCCATGAGATAATGGTACCTTTCTTCAAAAGATGAGTGAAGGGATAGAATTTGTCTACCAACTGAGAAATGAAGTGCCTAATTAATTGGATCTTTCCCTACAATTTGTAGAGTTAATTTAGATTAGAATGTGGATGCATTTTTATAATGGCCTTAACCTTGGTTGGATCAACTTCAATGCCCTAATAGGAGATAATAAAACCTAGCAACCTGTCAAAAGTAATGCCAAAAATGTACTTTTTAGGTTTAAGCCTTACTTTATATTCAAGAAGTCTTTCAAATATTATTCATAACACATCTTTACATCCTCCTCTAATCTTAGATGTTCCCAAAATATCATCTACATAATCTTCAATAATATTGTGCATCATGTCATGGAAAATGATAATCATTCCACATTGGTATGTGGCACCGACATTCTTGAGGCCAAATGGCATCACTTGATAATAGAATGTTCCCCATGGAGTGTAGAATGATATCTTATTTTGGTCATCAGGTATGATTTTGATCTGATTATATCCAAAGAATCCATCCATAAGATGTAGTATCTCATACTCTACTGTGGAATCCATAATCATATCAATGTTGGGTAAAGAAAAATCATCCTTTGGGCATGTTTTATTTATTTATCTAAAATTGGTACATAATCATATTCCTTGTGGATTTTTTTTACTACAAATAATTTTGATGTCCACTTTAAATAATATATGGGATGGATATATCCTACCTCAAATAATTTTTATAATTATTTCTTGATAAGTACGACTATGCAAGGGTGTATTTTCTTTATCTTCTACTTAATTGGCTTAGCATCAGAGTGTACAATAAGGAAATGTATAACTAAAATAGGGTCTAATATAGGCATATATAAATAAGACTAGGAAAAAAAATGAACAAGCTCCTATAGGAGGGCAATAAGAAGCTCACATTCCTCTTTAGTAATGGACACTCCAAGTTTGATCTAGTTGGGATCAGATAGTGTTCTAATATTGAATTTTGTGGTATCTTCCACAAGTAGTGTGGAACCATCTTATATAATAGTTGGAAATGTGGTAAATTGGTCTTCATCTTCATCTGGTGGCTCGACTAGCTCATTGAGTTTTCCCACGTAGGAAGAATATTAATCACCAAGGTTTGGTAAAGGATATTTTGTAAAGGCATGGGAGAAATATTGAGTTAATTGATCAAATAATTTTTGATCTTCTAAATTGATTCCTTATGGGCATGAAGTTATATGACTGGAGGAGGCTTGGGATTCAATTTAAAGAGGGTAAACATCCCCATCTAATGACACCTGAAATAGGTTTTCACCATGGGACACATATTTTTCTTTACTTTTCCCTAGTCCAAAAGCACCTCAAAGAGGTTTTCACTTGGGACCTCAGTCATTGATTTTACTTTTATTTTTATTTATGAATAAGGAAGTTCACCTACACTCCAAGTGATTTGTATCCAATACCTTATGTTCCTTTATTTTTGGTAACTGATATTGGATCAATAGGTCCTTGTTATTTTTTCTTATTACTACAAAGTAGTTTTGATGAAAACCATGGGTCCTTTCCAACAAGAATGATCCTTCCTGTGCCATTCCATTTTAGTAGTTTTCACTTTGGGTCTACCATATGATTTAGGTGTCTTCAAAAACTTGACTATATGGAAAACAATGCCAATTTTGTACTCCCAAAGGCCATTGTCTTGAACAGTAAAATGATTGGCTATAACAATAAGTAGTGTAGATGAAGTAGAGGCAAGATTACTTGGATCCATGTAATTGGAATCATGTGGTTGATCAACTACATTCTTTTCCTTTTTAGGGATGGGTTATATGCCAAGGTGATAGTTATATCTATCATATTCTACTTTCAAATGATTACAAAATTGGTATGGTTTTAGGTCACTAAGAATAGTAATGTATAATCCAAAATGGGGAAATTTGATACATTAATAGAGAGTATAAGGTACAACACATACTTCATGAATCCATGGTCACCCAAGGAAAAAATTATATGATAGTTCCAAATCAAGAACATGGAAAAGAGTATCATGAGTTAGAGGCCCAATGATAATAGGTAAACAAATGGTACCCTAAGATTCCCACTCCTCAATCATATACCTTAATAGCAATGGTATATGACTAAAGATTTGCTTTTATGTAGCCCAAGTGTTTAACTAGATTCAAAGTTACAATATTTATCCCTAAACCATTATTTATGAGGACTCATTTAATTTTATATGAAGAAATGATTGCTTCTATATAAAGAGGATTATTATGCAAAGGTCCAAGGGATGACATATTAGTTTAATCAAAAGTAAGTTATTGGAGTGAAGTGAAATTACTCACTAGTGTCTGAAATTTATCAGATGTGATGTCACTTGGGACCTTAGAATAACTCATAAGCTCATTCATTATGTTTTTATGCACATTTGATGTTCTTAGAAGATCTAAAATATAAATTTGTGTGGGTGTATTTTGTAGTTATTCCATAATAACATAGGGTTTGTCCTTAATGATATAAAATAGCTTGGTTTTTTTAGGTGGAGGGCCTTGAATGGTAAACTTAGAGCATCAAGTTATGATTGTAAAACATCGAATTAGTAGAGGGGTATTATAATTAGAAGAAGGTGAGTGAGGGCCTAAAATGGTAATGTTTGGTATTTATTAGTGTTTTAGATATCACAAACCAAAGGAATATTATCGATAAATGGAGGTGGAGGTCCTAAAAAGGACAAAAAAAGTCATTGGGTATTATTGGTAGTTGGCTTAAGATTGATCTTAATGGTAGTTATACGTCTACTAGTAATCCAACCTATGACATTATTGTAGTTGTAAGGGACATTGTTATAATTAAATTAATTGGAATGGGTATATTGATGTTAATTCTAGTTTTTTTATAACAATTCTACCTTTGATTCTGATTTTTAGGAGGTATGTCTTGGTTCTGGTTGTTAACTTGATGTTGATTCTAGTTTTGATTGTTATTGGAGTAATTTTATAGAAAATGGTTTTGATAAATACCCAAATTATGATTAGACATTGTGGCCACATTATCCAACTCTATTTCACCACTTTCCATCAAATATTAAATTATATGGTGAATCTACATGCATCTATGAATAAAATTACCTTTAACCCAATGATCATCATAAAAGTCATTCTCCTGATACCAATTAAGTTTAGGTTGGATTTATGTAAATGGTTTGGGAACTAGCAAAATGATCATGTTAGTGGTAATTAGCTTCTAGAAAACCTTCCCAATAGGCTCACCAACATTACTAAATAATCTATTATGATAATGGCCTCTTATTGGAGGGGTATTTTTAGAGTGAGAGGTTGAGTAGGTGGGTTTATCTAGACAAGCAGTGGTTGGAATATTTATACATGTCGAGATTCAAATACCCCATATCCTATAGAAAATTTGATCCTATTGAATGGTTTAGGATTCTTTGAAGTACTTAATTATGTTTATGCAGGAGCTTGTGTCTCAATCTTGTTCTAAATTTGATTTTGTGAGTAAATCTTGATTACCCCTTTGTCTATGAGGACTTGCTCAATCTGTATTCCCTTGGAAATAACTTTTTTAAATGTATTGGCATAATGAATCTAGAGATTATGAGTTATATCATACTATATATTGGTAGTGAACATTGTGTCCAATTTTTTGTTGGGCATATTATGTGGGATTTGGTTGGTTAATGATCACCACCATTGTAAATATCTAGTAAATTTTTATCCTCGTTATTGTTTATCCTAACATATAACAACCATTGTTAGTTCATTTTCCAAATTAAAAGATAAGTGTTGCATGAATATCTCTAACAATTCATCAAAATTATCAATGAAATTCTTAGGTAGACCAAGGAACCATTCTAAGGCATGCCCTACTAAACAATGGGTAAACAAATGAAGTAGTTAGATACTGTTATATAAAACTTCTTGACATGTGATGAACTCTATTAGATGATTCGTGGGATCACTTTTTTTTGTATTTCTCAAATTTGGGCATCTCAAACTGATGTAGGAAACGTCTGAAGATACCTTATATCAAAGGTGTTGCACTCAACATACCCCACTCTCAAAAAAATTCAAATAGGAGCCCATTTTAGCCTAAAAGGAACTAACCATGATGAGAAAATCATTTATTGGTATTCATCTATATTTAACAAGGTTTCCCAAAATCCTTGTGTCTGGGTCTCTTGTTAGGAATATGTTCATTCCAACATTAATGAAATTACCATTTTATTGGTTATCCAAGTTTTTATTGCTTATTTTTATTTAAGATAGCCTATTAATGGATTTCAAAAGTTTCTTAAGTGTGTAGTTTCTCTAAAATTTCACTAATATAATTCCATTCTATGTTTTGTTCTTCAGCACTTTTACAAGTCTTTTTGCCTTGGTGTATTTCACACTTAGATCTTATAAAAATAGGTGCCACGTGGTGATAGCCCGCTAACCCACAACCATCTAGATGAATAAAAATGTTTAGAAGACTTCCATGAAATCAAAATAATGGGATGATGACACATGTCATAATCCCACTCACATGTTGACTAACAGGGTTAAATTTTCAATATACATAATCTCTGGGCAAGTAGAGTAGTGATAGCTATCCAAGTGTCATAATCCTATAAACCCACTACCATTAAAATAGTACAATAAGTTTTAAGTCTTTTGGTCAAGAAGAGAGTTAGGATGATGACAATCATCATCATCCTTCTCACCCATATCTTACACAAATATGAAGGATGGTATGATACTCTTAGGCAAAGTGAGATTGTAAGATTTTTCTAAGTGTCATAATCTCATAGACATAAAACTGTAGAGTAAAATACTCTACATATTATTTTTTGTTTTTTAGTTGTGCGCTCCAAGTTTTGTCCCTATGTGTTTCAGTTTCGAGGTAGTGAAGTTTTTGACATAGAGCGCAGGCACGAGTTTTCATTTTGCCTCAAAAAGTGTCTAGTCTCAAAGTCAAGCAGAAGCTACCAAGTGTCATCAGCTAGGGCACATTTTATAATTTCTATAAGTTGTGTGAAGACTGCCACATGTCTCAGTATAACTCAATGGAACACGACAAGTGTCAGCATCCACTTTTCAAGTTTCTTATGAGTTTTAAAAGCTTATTTTTATAAGCTTCTCTCAGAGTCATGCGAAAGGAACCAAGTGGCAATTATGGAAGGTTTTAATGTGTTTCTCTAAATACAGTGTAAAGTGTCATGTGTCCCTAGCTAAAGCTCAGCAAAGACTACCAAGTGTCAATATCTGCATTTTCTCCATTTTATTTCATTGTTGAGTAAAGACTATGGTGGGCCCCAGGTTTGTTTCTAAAGTAAGTGGAGGCTACCAAGTGTCATTGTCTATGTGAACCTAAAGATGAGTCCCAAATGTTTCTATAATGTAGCTAAAGCTTAGCAGAGACTACCACATGTCATCTTTCGTAGGACTCTCAAAAATTATCTAAAGCTTATATAGATAAGTGGAGACCGCCATGTGTCCCTTATTAAAGATACGTGGAAAGTGACACCTATCCTTATTCCCCTTTTGGAGCCACTCAGGCAAGAAGTGTTGTGGGTCCCATTTTTTGTAAGTTGATAAAGTTTAAAATTAGTGGACTGTGATAGATGTCAAAGATGGAGAACTCCCAATACAAAGACACAGTAAAGAGTATAAGTAATGCGGAAAGTGTCGTGTGTCTTCTATAAGTGCCATGAAAGCTGCCAAGTGTCATTTTTTGGTGCCTCTTGAATAATGAGATGGTTTTCAAGTGAAACAAGTGGATGTTGCCAAGTGTCCTCACCCATTTCATAGTGGGAAGCATCATGTGTATCTAATTTAGCTAATGATCATGTGAGGAGATTAAACATTTTAGATCTAAAAAATATATTTTGTTAGACACTTCCAGTTAAGTTTAGTTCAGTTAAGCTGTTGGGATTTGATCATGTGAGGAGACTAAATGTTTTAGATCTGAAAGATATCTTTTGTTAGACACTTCTAGTAAGTTAGAGTTTAGTTAGACTGTTGGGAAGGGAACGTGCAGGCAATCTAGAGCCAGTCCTATGCTATAAATATGGGTATAGACCGCAAGGAAAAAAGGAGGAAATAATCATTAAAAGAGAGAAATTTTTTCAAGAGATTGTTATCAAGAAGTTTTCTTAGACTTTCTTGTTGTGGCCAGTAATATCATTTGCCTTTATTCTATTTTCTTGATTTAGAAATTTTGTATAACATGTGCATATTTCTGTGCCTTTTATGTGACTAAAAAATTAATAAGAAGACTGAATTTTGTGTCTTTGTTGATATTTTCTATGTTATTACAAAATTGTCTAAATTATGAGCCTTTGGTCCTATTTGTCTTCATCTTTTACATTAATCATGCATTTTTTGCTCTTTAATGTAATTGAATCCTAAAGATAGCTTCACTGTGCTTAGTATTAAGGATCAAATTAAACTCAGGTGCATCGCCATAGTTAAATTTTCTTTCATTGCATTGGTGCTTTCATTTAATTTCTATCCCTTTCTAATAATATATTTGAGATAATGAAGAGCCAGCTTCTTTAAAATTTGGAGGTCATTTCAGGTCATAAGTCCCACATTCCTAAAACTTCCCATTGTTGGTGTTAGAAACAGTGCAATTCTAAGCATCAACAATTTTTGGCACACCCAGTGGGACAATCTTGAAGTTTTTTTAAGACTGTATGAACCAGAGAGCTACAAAGAGTCAAATCTATGGACCAGTAACAAGAGATCAATCTACTATGAACCCAGGTATTCTTTTATGACCATTGATAACTAATTCAAGAAGAAGGGTCAATCAGTTTGTAGCATCACCAATAGCAAACATGGGAGCACCTATAGCCCCAAGGAATTATGCAAGTTGGAACACTGGCAGTCCTCTGATTCTCCCAGTACCACCAGCCACTTGGGACCCTATTTCAATAAATGCCCTAAAAGCTCACCCAAATTCAGTGGTCAAGATTTCAAAACACCTAAAGAACATCTACAAGATGTGTCTGATGTCTGTGTAATACATGTGATCACACAACAGAATGTGGCTATAAGATTGTTAGCATCTTATTTTAAAGGGAAGGCTCTAGACTGGTATAGATCTTTGACCCCAAATACAATATCTACATGGGATCAGCTTGGAGATCTTTTCTTTAAAAGATTTGAAGAAAAGGGTGATAAATATTCTTTGTTACAACAATTGATTACTATCAAAAGGGCACCACAAGAAGCAATGATTGATTTCAATTCAAGATTTCAAAAAACTTGAGAAAGAATTCCTACTACAGCAAGACCATTACTAGGTATGGCTATAGTATTTTATCTTAAAGCTTTAAATTCAGATATATCAATAATGATTCAATCACATGGAGGTTAAACTCTGCCAGAAGCTTATGACTATGCAGTCAGAGTACAAAATAACTTAATAGATGTTGGAAAGTTGCTCCCAAGGCCTCCCATGCCCATGTTTCTAGAGATTACCTTACCTTTGCCTCAAGAATCCCCTAATCCCATAGCCCCACCTGTGTCTATGTATACATTTCCTCAACAACCTACTAAATAACTTATCCCTGTCTAATCATCTGAGATGGATGATGTTAAGAACATCTTAAGGACATTTTCTAATGAGATAATTAACCTTAAAAGATAGCATAATCCTTATCCTAGACCCTAATATAAAGGCTACCAAGGAAATAGACTTCCACCACAGCCAAATTAGTATCAGGGTCCTCAAAGGCAAACTAACCCTCAGCTAGCAAACCAATTAGTTGCAGTCCCTACACCCTCATAGACTATTCCCCCTAATCCAAATAGAGAGATTATTCAAGGGCAGAATAATTATGCAGATGGAACCAATGCCTAGTGTTTCCCTTGTAATAATGCTCATATGCCTAGAGATTGTCCCATGGGTAATCTAAAAAAAAATATAGCAGAGCAAAGAAGAATGGATGGATAATTTGCAAATACTTATAACACTCAAGCCTACCAATCCTCTGGTATGTAAAATTCAATCCTGATGGCTCAGATGCAAGGGATGTCCTTACAACAAGAAGAAGAAATATCCCTTGAGCATGCTTTGTTTTCATGGGTTGAATATGAAGAGTCAGTATTCTTAAATGAAGCTTCTACTTCTAAGAAGCCATTGGTACAATCAAATTACTATGTCATATCAAAGAGAAGGATGATGGAACAGCCTGAAGTCATAAATAATGAAATTATGGGGAATCCTCCATTTCAAAGTCATCAAAACATAGCTGCTAGACAAGAAATACCTCAGCCAGTGCAGAACCAAGTAATTTCTAGACAAGTTCAAGAAAAATCAAGGTACCCTTATTATCCAAGAACCCAAACACTAGGACTAGTGAATGTGGTGTATAAGCTAAAGAGGACCCCAGCACATGTCAATATGGGACATATTAGCTATTCCTGAGCAAAATACACTGTTACAAGAAGCTTTATAAGGCCAATTAATGCCTAAACATATTGGTACCAAAGAAGGACCTACTAATAAAGAAAATCTCAAAGACATGGTTCCTCTGCAGACAATAGCCCTTTTGAATAATGCACAAAAAAGCAAATCAAAACCAGAGCCCTTCTATTTGACTTTGATAGTTAGAAAGAAACTATTACATAATGCAATGATAGACTCAGGGGCCAGTACTACAATAATGCCTAAGCAAATAGTAGATGCTTTAAAAATAAAGTATGAGCCACTTACTAGAGAAGTTATGTAGCTGGATGGCAAATCGGTGAAAACAATAGGGAAAATTAAACAACTCCCATTTCAATTGTATACTTGCCCCAATATAATTGTCAACCAAGATGTGGTAGTCATAGATATACCCCCTATATTTGGCCTATGTTTATCTAGAGAGTTCAAAGCCAAGATAGGAGGATATATGTCACTTGATTGGTCTCACCTCATCCTAAAAACCAAATATGGTTCAAAAATGAAAATACTATATGAGTCACTATCTAAGGATCACATCACCAATGAACCAACCCCAAAATTAGAGGCATCTCATGCTATGTTGGATAAGGAAGAAAGGGTCTTGGTTGAAGAGTTAGGTGACTGGATTGAACATGACCAAGAGGAGGAAATAACCAGTTGTTAATTATAATGCATATTGACCCATATGGAAATTATGACTCTACTAGTCTGGGCACTTATGCCATATTTGATGAAGACCAGGAAATCCCAAATGTTTTAAGGGAAGAAATGCCAAAGACTCAAGAATCTGAAAAGGACTCAAAAATCTAGACCTTAAATTTTTATGGGGCTAGAAGTAAAAATGGTGTTGGAGCAAGAATTTGTCTTGTTGCTCCAAATGGTGAGAAACTTTTAAGAGCTATCCATTTCCAATTTTCCTATACTAATAATGATGTTGAATATGAATCCTTAGTACATGGGCTCATGTTAGCCAAGAAAAAGTGAGTAAAGAATCTGATAGGAAAAGGAGATTCAGAACTAGTGGTGAAACAAATTAGAGAAAAGGAAATAGCCACAAATGTAAGGATGAGATCCTATAGACACAAAATTTTGGACTTAATAGAATATTTTGAAGCTTTCAATATTTAAGTAATTCTTAGAACCCAAAATTTTGAAGCAGATAGGATGGCACAAATTGGCTCATAGTTTCACCCAGCAACTAGTCTATTAGTCAATAATGAGTCAGTCAAAGTTATAGTAAGGCCAACTATCCTAAACAATGATAAAAATTGGTAAGTCTTTGAAAATAATTTTTAGGTACTCTCATTTTTGCAACAATCAAGGGAATTTGTTGATCAATTGTAACCCAAAATTGAAGAAGCATATGGAAACCAAGTTATTCAATTAAAGACCAATAAGCTTCCCAAAGGCTTGATTACTTTAGAAAACCTATTTGATCCAGAAGATGTAAGCTTAGAGAAGAAAGGGTTTCAAGAAAATAAAGTAGATTATTCTAAGATACAAGTGAGTGAAGGGAGAAAACTAAAGATTGGAAATTATGCAACCCAAGAGAAAAGGGAAAGCCTAATTGGCTTGTGTGAAAAATATGACAGAGTAATAGCCTGGACCTATGAAGACTTTCATGGCTATAATAGAGACATCATTCATCAAACCATAAAACTAACTAAAGGATTTAAGCCAGTCAGATAGAAGCAGAGGCCAGTGAACCCAAAGATTGAACCTCTAATGGTGGATGAGTTGCAAAAACTCTTAGAATCTAAAATAATTTTTCCAATCAAACACTCAACTTCGCTATCCAATCTAGTACCAGTCAAAAAAAAGAATGGTGATATAAGGCTCTGTGTGGATTTTAGAGACCTAAATAGAGCATCTCTAAAAGATCACTATCCCCTACCCTCTATGGAACAAATTTTGCATACTGTGGTTGGATCAAAGAGATTTTCCTTGCTAGATGGTTTCTCTGGAAACAATCAAATTTGGTTGGCTGATGAAGACCAACATAAGACTGTATTTAATACCCAATGGGGAACATTTGCATATGCCAAGATGCCATTTGGCCTGTCAAATGCTAGATCCACTTTTCAAAGAGCAATGGATGTAGCATTTAAAGAACTCATAAATAAAATCATTATGGTTTATCTTGATGATCTCACTATTTTTTCCAAGAATGTTGTTGATCATTTTGATCACCTAGAATCTATTTTAAGATGTGTCAAGAATTTAGAATATCCCTGAATCCCAAGAAGTGTATTTTTACAGTACCTCAAGGCAAACCATTGGGACATATAGTATCCAAAGAAGGAGTATATATAGATCTAGAGAGAGTAGCAGCCACAATGAACTTGCCCCTGCTAGTAAATAAGAAAGCAGTTCATTTTTTTGGGAAAGATTAATTTTTTCAGTCAGTTCATATCAGACTTTATAGGCCTAGTGAGACTAGTGACACTCTTGTTAAAGAAAGACCTAGTGTTCAAGTGGACTACGGAAGGAAGACAAGATTTTGAGGAGGTCAAGAAAGCAATTTCAATAGCCCCAGTACTTAGTAACCCAAACTTCTCTAAGTCTTTTATAATGTATGTTTATGGAGGAGAGTTTAGTATTGTTATTGTCCTAACACAAAAAGATGATCAACAAGAGGGAGAACACCCAATAGCCTTTTTCTCAAGAACTCTTAGGGAGTATGAAGCCAGATACAACTTTGTGGAGAAATAGGCATATGTTATGGTAAAATCCCTCAAGAAATTTAGGCATATGGTATCAGGAAATAAGATTTTGATACTTGTGGCTCATCTTAGTGTTAGAGAATACATTATGGAGGGTGAAATTACTGAAAAAAGAGCAAACTAGATGACAAAGATACTTAAGTATGATGTAGAAGTCAGACCCACTAAGCTGGTTAGAGGTAAGGGGTTGTGCCAACATATGACTCAAGATATGGAAAAAAAGGATAACTAAAAAAATAGAAAAGGAAATTGTATTGAGGATACAAAAAGTTGATCAAAATTCCTAGGTCACAGGCAGAATCCATTTTATGAAACATGGGATTTTCCCAAAAGAGCTCTCTCAAGACAAGAGGAGATACTATAGGCAGCAAGGGGTCCATTTTGTTTTAATTGACCAAGTTATTTTCAAAAGAAATACTGATGGCATACTTTTAAGATGCATAGAGAAAGATGAGGCTAAGAAAATACTACATGAAATGCACCATGTAGTCTCAGGTGGACATTTTTCTACAAGAACCACAGCTATAAATATTAGTTAAGTAGGTTATTTCTAGCCCACTTTATTTACATACTATTATCAACTGGTCAAAAAGTGCCAATCTTGTCAGTATTATGTGGGGATGAGAAGGAATGTAGCAATGCCCCTTAGTCCTATAATTGTTGATGAACCCTTTGCTCAATGGGGTCTTGATTTCATTGGAATGATCAATCTAGTGTTGAGTATGGGACACAAATGGATTCTAACTACCACAAATTATTTTAGAAGATGGAGTGAGGTAGTGCCACTCAAAAAAGCAATAGAAAATGTGATCCTAGACTTTCTGGGCAATATCACTACTCACTTTGGGCCTCCTCATACCATAATTTAGATAATGCTAAGGCATTTTTAGGGGAAAAAATATCTGAATTTTCCCTAAATAATGGAATCTATCTAAAAACTTCCTCAAATTATTACCCTCAGGGTAATGGTTTGGCAGAATCAACCAACAAGAACCTGATTAGACTTATTAAGAGAATAGGGGTTGATCATCACAAAGAGTGGCATAAAGTCTTAATATAACACTATGGACTGATAGAATTACACCTAAACAAGTGACAAAGATGTCCCCATATGAATTGGTCTATGGTAAGCTTATTTTAATGCCCTTGAGCTTGGAGATTCCTACTCTCCAATTATTAAAACAAATTAAAATTGAGGAAAATGGCCCCATATAGGTCAAACTTGCTAAAATCTTGGAAGTTCAAGAAAAGATGGATACATCACATGACTCATTATTGAAACATATAGAATAATCAAAGATAGCTTCAATAAGAATACTTCAAACCCCCATTTCAAAGTAGGCTCAGTTGTTTTGAAATGGGATGCGAGATATGCCAAGCCAGGGCAACACACTAAATTTGAGGCATTATGGACTAGCCCCTATAAGATTCATACATATAAATAGTAAAATTCATTTGAGCTCAAAATGATGGAGGGTGAACCTAAAGAGATTCTTGTGAATGGGATCTACTTGAAACATTTCAATTAATCTGTATCTCCCATGTATTATAGTTAGATAGTTTCCCTTTCCTTGTTGCTCTATTTTCCCATTTTTCTTTCCCACTCTTTCTTTTAATAAGTGTTCTTTGAACACGTGGCCACAGCTCAAAGTCTTTTCAAAAGTTTGAAAACTCTAGCATTCATTAAATCTCTCTCAAATTTCTAAAATTCTCCAAGGTACCTTTACGCAACCATTTCATGATGTGTCTGACTCACTGTCCCACACAGATTTAATAAGATTTACTATTGGTTATCTAGTGTTAATGCCATTTTTGAGACTTGATGGGTCATTAAATACCCCAACAACAAGAGTTAAGGCTTAACTATGTCCCATTCATTCTTACGTCTACTAATAAAATCCTTGTTACCTGTAATTTCAATTCAGAGCAAAACTTGCTTAGTAAAAGTGCCTTCCTTATTGCAAAGCTACTATACTCATTACATAGTTCATTGATTCCTAGTATAGACATAGATATGGAGGGAGCACAGTCTTCACAATAGGGGTTTTGGATTTATGAATTCATTGATAAGATTCTCACTAGAAAATCATGTGCTTCAGCCCCTGCACAACCCTTAAGGACCTATCCAAGGACTAGAGTCCCCAAAGTTGGTTATGCCATCGACCTAGCAAAGATGGAATATTTTGCAAATGGAATCACAGACCCAAACCTTCAAAATTCTGGCAAAGCTCTGTGAGAAGGGGCACACTAAAGATGTATCTAGAGGGCCAAGGCTAGACAATATGAAACATTCACAATAAGGATATGGACTTCCCAACTGGCATAATTCATTGTCCCAGGTGTACATCCATGCCCTGACTTAGTTGAGATATGTGCCAAATTGTTTCATGCACCCTCAAACACCATACAATAGGGTCAATTCATGGTGAAAATTACACTAAATGAAATCAAGGACATGTTGGCCCTATATCATGACAAGATAGCCACATTTCCCACCATTGCCAAAATGTAGAAAATGTGGGCAAACATCAATAATCAATTGAGGTTTCTAAAATTAGAATTGCAATTAGGAGATGATGATACCACTATGCCAGTGCTACCAATAGGAAGGGCACAATTTTCATAGGCCAGTCAAGAGGTACTTTCCATGATGGCATTCATTTTTGGAATGAAAGAGGATATAACTGTCTATGAAGAACAAATGGCCATTCTCTTCAAATTAAAAATTGTAGACAAGACTTAGGAGTATCAGCTAGATTTCTCTGAGCAGATTGCCTATTCAATGGTTGACCAATTCACCCATTTCAAATCTAAAGGGGTTTTTAGGTATTCTTCTTATCTATTTCACCTCATGTTGTATCAAAACTCTAGCATCTTTTCCCAATATATGCATTTGAATATGTATGACCCAAGTTTCAGTCATAATAAGACCATTCCTGTGTCCGCATGGACACATATCTTGTCCAAAACATTTGACCCATATGAATTTTGGAACTTTTTGTTGCTCCTACCTTTTATCACCTGAGCCTAGAGCCTATTGAAAATAGATTAACTCCAAGTGTCAGAGGCCTCATGACAAATTACATGATTCCTTGTGACTACTTTTTTGGATCCCATCATACTATCATTAGGGTCCATGGTTTTAATGGAGAACTAGTGTTGCTACCCAAGATTTTGACTCTTAGGTTAGCATTCTTAGAGGTCACCCAGCATGTGTCTATATTTTATAATGACTATGGCACTAGGAAGAAGAAGAAATAAATGTATGATATTCTATGGGTAGAGAAAAACATGGCCCTAGAGGTCAGAGATGTCAAGCACTTATTACTAAGGAAGCTAGTTTTTCTAGGTTTCTTTCTGATTGAAGGTAAATGGGGATATGACCCAAGCAGTTTCATAACCTCATGGGTTAATAATAACAAGGTCATCGCTAGAATTATGCATGAGGTTCATCCCTTTTGGGAAAATAGAAGAAACCTTAAGGAAGATATTCCTAATTTATATGTAGAATTGACAGATTTGCCCTCAGAGGAGGCTTGGCCATGGGAGACATTTTATGTTAAAGAAAAGGATTTTGACCCTAAAATTAAAATGACTTCTGGTTTAATAAGGGCATTGAAGAACAAATATTGGAAACCTAAGAAAATAGAAGCCTATTAGAAGTATAGGTAGGAGATTTGTGAGACAACTCACTCTTTTGGTAATGTAGATTAAGATGAGAAATGGGAGACAATCTAGGATGAATGTCATCTATCTCTTGTCTCTAGCCCTGATACAAGCAAACTATAGACACAAGGTGCAGATTCAGAAGCCAGAGCAGAATCTAGTCATACAATGTAGGCCCCAGGACAAACCTCATCTATAGTCACTATCACTGTCTGGCCCCAATCTCTCGGTGCCATATAAAAAAAAAAGAGTTTGGTATCCTCACCACCCAGAGCTTCTCCATTAGTGTCAGCATTTGGGGTTCCCAATTTTGTACAATCACCACTAACAGTAGTGGTAAACATTGAAGAGAAGGAAGCATAGCAAGAAGAAGAAAGGCCAAGGAAACATAAGAGGCTGAAACTTTAACATGATTCAAAGGAGGAGGTAGAGCCCTCACAGCATCAACCACTGAGTATATCTATTGCTCCTCATGTATGTGTTGTTTCTCCTTCTTCTTAGTATTTTCTTATTATATAGGGGTGCCAACCCTAAATGGATAAATAATATCCCCTGCCACCTCTAATGTGCCAATATCCCAATTTTCCCCACCTATTACTACTCAGGCCACATCATTGCCTCACTTTTCCCCCTCTATCCCAGAGAGAATACCATCTTAGTTCCCCCTAGCCAATATTTGGCTATTCCCTATGGCTTTCCATAGGGTTATCCTTTTGCAGGTGGGTTTATTACCTCTCCCTCTACCTTCCAAACTCAAGCAGACACTGCTAAGAAGGATAGAGAAGTCCAGATGGAGAAAAAGAGGAGGAAATATAATAAATCTCTAGCTACACCACATATGAGGTCACTATTTGACCCAATCTAGTAGCAACTAATTGTGACCCATTTATCACCTAATGTAGTCAATCCAAATGAGCAGATGCAGCCTAAAGATTATATAATGAATGCAGTGGCTATGGATATGTCACTTTTTAGACCACAAAACAGGGTTGAGCTACTGAATGAATCTAGTTTTGTTGTAGCTACTAATTATTTGAAAGTATCAAAGAAGTTGCAGAAGATGGAGGCTGATCTAGCTCAAGAGAAAGACAATAGTAGCAACCTGGCTACAAAAATCAAATCAAAGAATGATTAAATAGAGAGTCTCAACAAATAATTACAAGATATTATTTCTTGTTAGACTCACTAGGCTATTTAGGCCCTAAATGCTTCTTTGAAAGAAGAGCTAACATAGGAGAAAGCTGTAGTGACAGCCCTAAGGTAGGAAAAGGCAATACTACAAAAAAATTGTCAAGAAAACCTACAACAGGTCACTCAGTTCCAACAAAAGCTGCTAAATGAGCAAAGCAATACCACTTCCATATAGGCCCAACTTCAAGCTGAGCAACAAATAACAAAAACATTAACACTTGAGTTGGCTAATAGGCCAAAAAATGTAGTATTCTTGAACCTAGTCAAGGAGCTATATATATCAATATGGAAAAGAATCTCTGAGGAGATTACTCAGCTCAGACCCTCTCTGACCTTCCTACTAAATGCACAAAAATTATGCAAAAAGGTGGAGACTTTAGTTTAGGCCACTCTGTCCACTATCTCTTTGAGAGTGTTTGATTCTCAAATGTTGTTGCAAAAGATATATGACACAACTAATGGAATGTTATCAGCAGTAGGGATTAGTGATAGAATGATTGCTATAAAAAGGATGAACAAAGTTCTTAGTTGTAACTCCATAGTAATTAATTGCAAAGAGCTCTTAGACATGGTAAAAGAGGGAATAAAAGACATGAAGTAGCATATTGAAGATCTGGTGCAATTGGGTCTTCCCTCCCCTTTTCTTGATAGTAACACTGTGTTAATGGTTGATGAGATTAAACCTTTGTTGTTAGCTAGACAAAATGATCAATTAGTTTTCTAGGGTTTAACAAATGATTCATCAATGCCAAAAGTGGAAGCTGTCTTGATCCCCATGTCCCAGCTTGAATTCCAATTAAAGGTTATAGTTCATATTTTGTAGATTTTTTTGCACAAGGACATCATCAACCTTGATTTAGCCTTCCATGAATTGCAAAATAAGCAGGGACTATCTGATGCTGAGTGGTCTATTTATCAGACGGCCTTACTAAAGTTATGATTTTTGCCACATTTTTTTATATATGTAGGAGATTGTGGATTCTTTTTTGAGCAGGCTCAAAAGTCCTCGAGGTCGCCAAGAACTGTAGAGTAAAATAATCTACATTTTATTTTTTGATTTTCAGTTGTGCACTCCAAGTTTTGTCCCTGCACATTTCAGTTTTGAGGTAGTGAAGTTTTTGACATAGAGTGCAGGCACGAGTTTTTCATTTTGCCTCAAAAAGTGTCTAAGTCTTGAAGTCAAGCAGAAGCTACCAAGTGTCATCAGTCGGGACACATTTTATAATTTATATAAGTTATGCAGAGACTGTCACATGTCCCAATATAACTCAGTGGAACATGACAAGTGTCGACATCCACATTTCAAGTTTCTTATGAGTTTCAAAAGATTATTTTTATAAGCTCTCTTAGAGTCGCATGGAAGGTGCCAAGTGGCAACCATGGAAGGTTTTGATGTGTTTCTCTAAATACAGTAGAAAGTGCCATGTGTCCCTAGCTAAAGCTCAGTGGAGACTGCCAAGTGTCGATATCCACATTTTCTCCATTTTATTTCATTGTTGAGTAAAGACAATGGTGGGCCCCGGGTTTTGTTTCTAAAGTAAGTGGAGGCTGCCAAGTGTCATCATCCATGTGAACCTAAAGATGAGTCCTGAATGTTTCTATAGTGTAGCTAAAGCTCAGTGGAGACCACCACATGTCAACTTCCGCAAGACTCTCAAAAAGTATTTAAAGCTTCTATAGACAAGTAGAGACCACCACGTTCCCTTATTAAAGATACGTGGAAAGTGAAACCTATCCATGTTCCCCTTTTGGAGCTACTTAGGCAAGAAGTGTTATGGGTCCCATTTTCTGTAAGTTGATAAATTTTAAAAGTAGCGGACTGTGACAGATGTCAAAGATAGAGCACTCCCAATACAAAGACATAGTAAAGAGTATAAGTAATGCAGAAAGTGTTGTGTGTCTTCTATAAGTGCTGCAAAAGCTACCAAGTGTCATTTTCTAGTGCCTCCTAAATAATGAGATGGTTTTCAAGTGAAATAAGTGGATGCTACCAAGTGTCCTCACCTATTTCATAGTGGGAAGTGTCACGTGTATCTAATTTAGCTAATGATCATGCGAGCAGACTAAACATTTCAGATCTAAAAAATATATTTTGTTAGACACTTCCAGTTAAGTTTAGTTTGGTTAGGCCATTGGGATTTGATCATGTGAGGAGACTAAATGTTTTAGATCCAAAAGATATATTTTGTTAGACACTGTCAGTAAGTTAGAGTTTAGTTAGACCGTTGGGAAGGGAACGTGTGGGCAATCTAGAGCTAGACCTATGCTATAAATATGGGTGTAGACCATAAGAAAAAAGGAGGAAATAATCATTAGAAGAGAGAATTTTATGTAAGAGATTATTATCAAGAATTTTTCTTAGACTTTCTTGCTATGGCCAGTAATATCATTTGCCTTTGGTCTATTTTCTTGATTTAGAAAGTTTGTATAACTGTGCATGTATCTGTGCCTTTTATGTGACTAGAAAATTAATAAGAAGACTGAATTTTGTGCCTTTGTTGATATTTTCTATGTTATTGCAGAATTGTCTAAGTTGTGAGCCTTTGATCATATTTGTTTTCATCTTTTACATTAACCATGCATTGTTTGCTCTTTAATGTAATTAAATCCTAAAGATAGCTTCACTGTGCTTACTATTAAGGATCAAATTAAACTCAGGTGCATCGCCATAGTTAAATTTTATTTCATTGCATTGGTGCTTTCATTTAATTTCTATCCCTTTTCTCACAATACATTTGAGATAAATAAGAGCCAGCTTCTTTAAAATTTAGAGGTCATTTCAGGTCGCAAGTCCCACATTCCTGAAACTTCCCATTGTTGGTGTTGGAAATAGCGCAATTCTAAGCATTAGCAAAAACTATGAAAGGGAAAAGACCAAGATAGAAAGAGCCCAATAGGCAATGAGATGGAAAAACTTCACCATGTGTCCCTGAAATGACATAATCATTAGGCAATAGAGAGGCAATACTTCTACAAGTAGGAGGATGACAAGTGTCAATAACAAATGATAGAGCACATGAGGTAAAAGAGGAAGAATCCACCTAGTAGTAAAGTTTGTTAAAGGTAACACTTCACCAACCAAATTAAAAATATGAAAAATCAAAGGAGGGAAAAGTTCATTGATACCTTTAATCCACATGAATTATCCAATTGAATGCATTTAATTTAGCAGATCTAGAAAATCCAAGATGTGATATATGCAATCTATGAAGTTAGTTATAATTATATTTTCATCGAATTAACAACTATAGATGCAAATTAGAGATCTATCCTAATCAAATAAAATTTCCATAGCTCTAAATAACTAGAGATTAAGTTCATAATCATGGCTTCTACTTCATGTCTTCCACCTACCCCCTTTCCATATTCCATTGTGGGGTCTAAATAGTACATTGATATGAAGTTTGATGAGGTTCCTCTCAATTATGAATTCAAACACTACTCAACTATATAGGAGGAGGTTGGGGTAGTAGATCCTATGGTCCTAAGGAAAAACTCTCAACTTTTACATGAAGATACATATAGGATATAGTAGTAATTAAATTGATGGGCCTACATGATGCAATGACAAAATTAGAGGTAATGCCTTACATTGACCTAGTCTATGATTTATTTATAAATTGATGGCAAAATTATACATTTTCATAAATATTGCACACATATGGCTTATGTTGGTGGGTATGCCTTTGATAAGTACTACTAAATCCCTAGCAGCAAAGCATCTTATAACTAATCCCTAGTCAACCAATGGATGTTTGAAAATAATGTAACCAATAAGTTACAAGAATGGGCAAGTGACCCAACCACTTTCATAGTTAAGGGACTCATCTCTACTATTCCAATGGTCATTTTTAGGGCAGAGATCAAGATTGTCATGGCCCTATTAGACATAATTTATGGTTTCCCAAAAATAAACTATGTTAATGAAGTTTGGATTCCCCTACTAGACACCATCCTCACATCCACCAAGATCATTTCCATACGAGAAATCATTAGTGCTAATTTGATCCACCAAGTTCTTAACTTATACAATTAGCCATATGGAAATTTATACATGATGTCTTATATAGTGGATGTTATAATTGGGACAGTCCATTCATCCTTCAAGGAACCCTAGGAACCATCCTCTGAGTATCCAAAGAATCAAATTTGTGATGAAATAAATATTATTCACATCCACAAATTCAAGAAAAACATGAATAGGGTGATAGAGACTTTCTATCTGATGGTGTACCAAACCATTTATGACATGGATATTCCTAGATTGTTTGACCATATTAGAAGAATAATTAAAAATATTGATAGCTATTAGCTTTATTCAAATTACAAAGTTATCAGAATAGAGGGGACTAAGGCCATTCTTATGTACCTCCCTCAATTAGTGTTAGATAAAGTGTTAGAACAAGAATTTATAGCTTAATTAGTAGATTCTATGGATTTAAAACTAAAGAATGCTAGACATGGATTGGTCCACCCAAACTAATCAGAATTGGTAAGATTTAATATACTAAATGGGAACACTTACACCTAGTGGGAAGGACCAAGACATCTTATGACTTTAAGTGGGCACCCTATAAGTAATGAGATACAAGGAAAAGAGTTAGGAACCACTTGGAAATTAGATTCAGGGTAAAGATTGAATATAGCCATGTGTCATATCCACATGAAGAGATAATCATAGATGCTCTAAATGACATAGAGGTTCAAATAAAGATAAAAAAGGTAAATATGTCCATTTTATTAGCTAGATATATTCAATACAATCCAAATACCACCAAGGAAGATGCTCTAAGAATTAAGAAACAACACTAGACTTCAAAGCCCCCTCCAATACCCCTATCACATGCTGAGATTCAATAATAGGAGTAGGTTAGTCCATATGGGTAGGTATCTATGATAGTAGAATAAGAAATTAGCTAGTCTCATCCTCAACATTCCACCCCAATGATCATTGTTTTATAAACCATGGTAGTATCCACTCCTCCTTGCTTGATTGCCACTACATTTAGTATTACAAGTGTATCTCAATCAATTGGACCTTTTTCCATGTTACCATTTCCTCCACTCACTATGGAATAGAAATAAAGTCTCCCATCTTTCCTCCCCCATATTTATGGTTTGGCCCCATCAACATCCCTAGTATAAACCCTTGCACCACCTCCTCCATCAATTCATCCATCCCATAGACCAATGACCAATCCCCTAAGTTATCCTATAGCAACTATTATTGCCCTCACCTCATCACCACCCATTGCCCCTTTGGATTTACTTGTTAATGCTTCACCCCTTTCATCACCAAATTATACTCCCACTAAACCTTATCTTATATACAAGAAGAAGTAGAAGGCCCCTTAATTTTCTCCTCAGGGCACACCAACAAAGGAAACCCAGGAGTAAAAATCAAGGGAGAAAATTAATAAGGAGAAAGGATCCAAAGAATCAAAACCCTTACAAATATTGGATAGTGATGAAGAGTGGTCTACTAAAAAGGAATGGAAATATTAGATAGAAACATCATTCTTTGATACTATTAGTGAGACACCAAAAGTGATCTTAAAGATGAATGGTTATCTAAAGAATAAAGTCAGTCAAAAGACACTGATGTTTTAAAGGCTAGTTTAGTCTCAACTAAACTATTGCAGAGTCTAGAAAAAGAAACCTAGTTAGGAGACAGAGATTTTAAAGACTAGTTTAGTCTTAAATGAAACACTACAAAGTCTAAGTATAGATAAGGTAGATGAAATAGAGCCTAAACCTATGAATTTAAACACAAGGGTACTCAATGAATATATCTCAAGCACCAACACCACCTAGCACAATAGTTTTCTATACAATAGCATTCCCCCTAGTTACTACTATATAAGGGGTAAGTATCATGATCCTCATACCCCACTTTTGTTACAACTACTACTATTATATCTAGTATTATGGTAATTATTTCCCATATCATAGAATCTAAGACTGCCTAGGCATAAATCCCAATCCATTTCCCTATAACTAAGATTGTGGCACCCCTTAGCCCACCTTCCATGAGATAAATTAGGATTGCCTATACATTTACAATGGATTATTTGAAAAAATTAACACCCCTTTCATTTATTCATTATTTTCTTCTCCAAGCCCTCAGCCCTCTGGGCACAATAGATAGGTGCACTTCAAGAGTTTAGTCTCCTCCACCATTTTTTCTTCCCTAGTTACTCCTCTCCAATCATTTACCTAGTTGGACTTGCCAATTGGCTGAGGAAACCTATGTATAATGTACCAATATTATATTAACAAAAGGGCTAGATAAAGGAAAGTTAATAATAGACATAGCGGCCCTCAAAAAAGTCATTAAATGGAGGAGAGTTATTCCCCATTTCACCCAACTAGGAACATCCTCTCCTAATCCCATGATTCTCATTACACAGTCACTATCTTCTACCCCTATAGCATATGCATATCTCTCATGACAATCGGTCACCTTGAATATCCCAAAATAGATCTAGAAGATGTAACAAGTAGAGAAGGGGAGACAAGACTAGTCATTGTGGAGCAGCCAATAGTCAAGTTTCATTTTGACAAAGAAATTAAGACTATGAAGAAAACCAAATGGAAAACCATAATGGTTGAGTGACATCAGATTGAACTTGAACAATAGTAGATGTGTTCTCTTTGACTAAGAGAATAATATATCTCCCCTCTGACTTAGGTGGTCATAGAGAAGACCCCTACACCTTTGTGGACTCTATAGGGGGAGTAATAAAGAAGATGTTTAGAGGATATGATCAATATATAGAGACATTGGAATAAATAAGTACCATAAAACCTCCAAGAGAGCTCATAGATAATGTAAAATGAGTATATTAATATATATATATATAATACCTCTAATAGATAATATATGCAAAGAGGGAGTCACAACCCAAATGGGGAGATGTTTTCCCCCTTGTAAAACACATGAATAAGATAGAGGCCAAACTCTTTTTTCTAAGCTGATCAACTAGGGACAAATCCTATAGTCACATCAACCTAATAAAATCTCTAAATGTAGCTTGGGCCCAAAACTATGTAATAGATAGAATAGATTGCTTGATAGAATGGAAATAGGTGATGTGAATTATAGTGAAATAACTTATTAACCATGAAGCGCAAGACATTAAAAATTTGGGAGAAATGAAAATTATTGGTTTAATTAACACAAGTGGGGAATTGGTCCTTAGAGCCATATTTAAATACATCTAGATAAAAATAGATAATTTCAAAGTAGAGTTCGAGGGCACAATATATAATACCCATGATGAGTTGCAGTAGTTGGTAAATTTGATTATAATTAGGGTCCTTAATGAAGAGACTCTCTATGTGGATATGGGGATATATTAAAATCACATAGAATATTATTGGATAAACTCCCCTAGCTCTTCAAAAGACCCTAGTTGGACTTTAGGACCATTTAGATAGAATTTTAGGTGAGCCACACCCACTACTCACAAATTTAGCTAAGAAAGTAGGCTTCATTAGATACTTCCATTGTAACCATATCTAAAATGGTAAGGCTAACCACAGTTACAACTCTAATTACCACTAAAATTACTACCATAACATAAGTGTCGATAATGGCAACTACCTCCTCATAGGTAATTTCCTTTGTAATTGCACTAGTTGTTTGTAACAAAATTTTGTTGTAATAATTTTTTCTCTTGTGGATATTTTTAATGTCATAGCTATGTGTGTTTTACATGACACTTCATGATTTATCTAAATGGTGGTAAAAGCTTTGAACATGGCTTGAGAGATGAGGTGTCCCCATCCTAATCCTCTCTCTCTCTCTCTCTCTCTCTCTCTATATATATATATATATATATCCCACATTTTAAAGGTAGGTAAAATTTTGATACTCAATATAGATAGAGACCTTCTAGTTGTATGAAAAAATATGTGTTTCATAACTCACTCTCTCTCTCTTTCATGTCTATGTTATAGGTTTTATGCATTTTGATCTAATTGATGACTTAGTCTTTATTGATATATGTAATAGATTTTTTAAGTAGCTTGTAATTTGTTAGTAAGTTTTATCAATTGAAATGTGTAACATCAATTTTAGGTTGATAAATATTTTTTTATTGTAATAATCTAGCTAAGTTACTCTTTAAATTTTGTGTAGAAAGGTCATGTGTGTAACTTCCTAAACTGAGCTATATTTAGTCGAAGGTTCTGTTTGGTATTAACTATAATCTTATGTTAAGAGATGCTATAGTAGTCTTGATAATAAGCAACCTTTAGTTAATAACTTGGAGTTAATTGCATTATATCCCTCAGACTTCTTCACTATGTTTGTTAGTTATGTGTGTTAAAGTAGTAGTATGCAAGAATTAGTTATGTAGTGTTTGTCCTTATTTTAGAGTTGGTTAAAAAGAATTCATGTTCCTTGTTTGTAGATCTTCATTTTTGCCTTATCTTCCCTTCCTTTTTATGGTTTATTTGAACTCTACCCACCTTAGGATAAATCCATCTTCATCACCATCCCATTCAACTCAAGTGAATCTAGGATCCATATCCATATCTAAACCATGCAGGTTGATAACCGCTTATCTCATCGTCATTCCACCATTGGCCATTGTAAGACCCAATACATATAATTCATGCCTTGAATTAATTCAATCTTCATAGATATCCCAAAATGTTATAAGTTAATTTTTATATGTTTTCTAGTGTGTATAAAACATAAAACAACATAATTTCATATTAAAATGAGGGCCTTTTTCATCATCTATACATAAAGGTCACTTGAGTTGTACCAAATATATCTATAAGACTAACTAGGTCTATCTCTGGTAATACCCTAATACATCCACCACTTTGGACCCATAGAAAGGTTAAGATAGACAAAGGTATTCTAAAAATATCTCAAACTCAATCATATTCTCCAAATAGGTAGCCCTTCCCATGTTTGATGGCCCAACCTTGGTTAACTAGTTATACCTTTAAAATTCTAGGAGATGTCCATGATCTACCCAGAATCTTAAGAAGTAACTCCCTACCTTATCCCCCTTAGGAATTAGGATCGCTAAAGAGCATGTGAAAGCCTCTAAGATCACTCTAGGAATATTGAATGTAGTCTATGAGGATGTATCTTATAGGATCTTTACATTTACCTTGTAATATGCCACCTATTATTGGTTTCTTAATATTTTTGAGGGCTTAATTAGATCCTAGAATGAGTTTTGGACCACCTTTTTAGGATAGTTTGGCCAAATCACTAGTCCCAATATTGTGTACCAACACTTTGATAGCATGAAAAGAGAGCTTAGTGAACCCATTAAGACATTTAATGCATGGTTTTATATAGTGTATAGCTAGATAGATAATTCATATAATTCAAATGTTGTATTTACTTATGATATGTAAAATAATGCTATAGATCATACCATTGTAGTATTTATGCGTAGACCAATCAATGTTACTAATTTAACACAAGCTTATGTTGTGGTCATAGAAGTTAATAGGAAAATGAACCCCTAATCTCAAGGCTTAATAGGGACAAATGTTTATCAATCCTACCCAACCTTGACCTCAGTCCCAATTTCCAACCAAAACACTATAGTTCGTGGTTAAACCTAGACCCATATACAATTTCCCTTGTCTCACATTGTATCTAACTAGAGTTTAAAATTATTGAATAATACTATAGCTAATCCCCATCAAATTTAGTCTTTAGTTATGATCAATACTTACACTGCCTAAAGCCCTATTGTTGACTCTAATAAGATAGAGATAAAATCCATCTAGAGGATGGTAAATAAGTTAAGTAATGAATTCTTAACTATTCAAAAACATATGGGAAATGCTGGTAGCCATAACACCAATCAGAGATTTGTCTATCAAAGGTATAAATAACCCTTTGATATAATCAATAATATTACCAAATAGTAGTCCAAAAACATGCCAAAGATAAATGTCCTAGAGGATACATTACCTAACTAGTGCAGGGTTCATAACACAACCAAACATGGAGAGATGGATTACATTGAATTCTTTACAATCTTTGAGATCTTTCAAAGGGAAATGGATAGACAAGAGATAATATAAAATCTACCTGAGCCTTCTTCTTATAATAAATTTGGTCACTTCAAAACTACTATGGTGTTTGATACATATGATTTTCCATTTCCAATAGAATATTATAATGAATTAGAAGATGTTGTAGATGAATTTTATGCCTTCCAATAATTCCAAAGAAATAATTCCAATCTAAGGAACAAGCAACATTTCACTACTTCCACACCTTTGAATAACAATGTTACCACTCCTCCAGATACAAGAAGCAACAATAATCCACCTCCCCTAAAGGAGAAGGATCTAGTTAAACCCATAGATCTAGAGAGAAAATGAGGGTATAATATTGTAGAAGATATGAAGAAGATCAAATCCAATATCACCCTACATTAATTGTCTCATATAACCAAACAAATGGAGTTTTTATTAAAATCCTTGACTGGGAGATCTTCTATAGACAAACCTAAGATAGCCCAAAAATGTAATGATTTAAAAGGACAAACTATAGGTCCCACCCTTCTTATTTATAGCTAGGATGTTTAGTAATAATGTTGATAACTATCTGGTGGACTCATAAGCATCAACCAATATGATGCCCATAGATATATATAATAAATTGGGGTTAACCCCAAATAAATAAAAAAGAGTAGTCTTATAGATAGACAAATCTATAGTACCTTCTGTCAGAGAACTATTGAATGTCCACATATAGTTGGCCTTTAAGCCACATGTGTAATAGTACATTGACATATTGGTGATCGGTGTTCCAAAAGCCTATGGCCCACTACTTAGTCAAGATTGGTCAAAAATATTTAATGGGTATGTAGCCACTGACTTATTGCATATGTGACTATCATAAAAAGGTGTGGCCAATTAAATCAAGACTAACCAAGAGAAAAAAATGAAGTACCTCATCATTGAGAACAATTCTAAAAAGGAGAAGATCATCTTCATATCTTTGCATGTTGGTGTTTACACATTCACGACAAAAAGGGAGCCTCATGAATAATAATTTGAAGGTCCTTCACAACTCTAGACTTTGTATTTTGATGAAACTTGATCTAAATAAGGTTATGGTATTATCATGGATCTAATTGATCTATAAGGGAAATAATATTTTGATGCATACAGATTATAGTTCCCTTATACCAACAATTGGTCTAAGTATGAAGCCCTGATCCTAGGTCTCCAATCTAATTTAAACCATGTTGTTAAATTTATGTGAATACTTGGTGACTCTGAATTGGTGGTCAAATAGATCCAAAGGAAGTACTAATGCAAGCTATCCTATCTAAAGAAATAAAATCATAGTTCCTAGGACCTAATTGAATGTTTTAAGGAGTTTAACATTAGAATCATCCTAAGAGAAGAAAATTGGGTAGCATATTCATTGGAAACCTTAGCAGCTAGCTTGGCATCACTCTAAGAATCTAAAGTGATTTTATTTTTAGAGATAGTACCTTGACCCTCAGTCCTTGAAAATGTAGAAAACTTTTAGGTCTTCAAAGATGATCAATAGATTAACTAATTCATAAATAATTATGGGAATTTTGAGGACCAAATTATAGATGAAAAGGATTTTAAATGTCTAAAATAAGAATACCTCAAGGATGATGGCATCATGTAGCTTAAGGAGAATTAAATCCACATGGGGATGGTATCTTTAGAAATAATCTTTGATCTAGAGCCACAGGTTGAAAAGAAAAATTATTCAAAGATAGATCAATTTGACTTTGGCAAAGGAAATTTGGGAACTAAAGAGTACCCTCAATATGTCAACATTAGTCTAGCCTGTACTTGTGTTAAAAATCAAAATTTGAAGGAAATATTGATTTATTATAAGGACATGATTACCTAGACCTATGAATACTTGAAGACCTTTGATCCTAGGGTAATCACCCATACAATTCCCCTAAGTCTAGACAATAGACCCTTCAAGCAATGGTAAAGACTTATGAATCCCATTTTGGAACCTCTCATTCAAAATAAAGCTCATAAGCTATTATATTTAAGGATAATGTTTCCTATCAGACATTCTACCTGGGTGGTGAACTTGGTACCCATCAAAAAAAAGAATGATGGAATAAGGCTATGTATAGACTTTAATAACTTAAACCAGTCTTCAGATAAAAATAACTACCATCTACCTTCTATGGATGAGGTAATCTAAACTATCATCAGGTCTGAAATGATGTCCTTCATGGATGGTTTTTTGTATACAACTAAGTGCTGGTGAAAGCATATGACCAGATGAAGACTGCTTTTACCACAAAGTAGGGGGCATTACTTATAAGAGGATGCATTTCAACCTCATAAATGTTATATAAATATTCCAATGAGCCATGGACCATACATTTCAAGGATTCATCAGTAAGTGCATCATTATCTATATGGATGACCTTACTACATTTTCGAAGAATAGAAAGGGTTATGTAGACCACTTGCACAAGGTTTACTATAGATGTAAAATATATGGAATGTCCTTCAACCCAAAAAAAGCATATTTGGGGTCATAGAGAGAAATTTGTTGGTCCACATCATAACTAAGGACTAAATTTCTATTGACCTAGAATGGATTCAAACCATCTCAAAACTAACACCTCCAAATAGTAGAAAAGAGTTGAAGTTATTCTCTAGGTTTGTTGAAATTATCAAACCACTAAATGTTATGCTAAAAAAGGATGAAAATATAGAATGGACAAATGAAGCTAAGAATTCATTCTGAGACATCAATATGACCATTGTTTAAGCTCTATTATTGATTAGTCCTAACTTCACCAAAGACTTATATCTATATTCCTTTACTTCAGAACATACCAGTGTTGCATTACTCACTTAAAAGGTAGATAAAAATGAACCCCCAATAGTTTGTATGAATAATAATTTAAATGATTCTAAACTAGAATATTCAATGATAGACAAGAAAATTTATGTATTGGTCATAGATGTAAATAAGTTAGGCATTATATCTTGAGAAATAAAACTTATGTTATAGTCATGGATCTAGTTGTCGATATTATGCTCAATCAAAATGAACTAGGTGAGAGAAGTGGTAAATATATATCCAAGTTACAAGAGTTTGATCTAGAGGTTAGACTAGCCAAGATAGTGAGAGGCCAAGGAATAACCTAATTGATGACTGAGACATATCCATGCATTCAGATTGAGAAAGTCACTGAAGTCCAAATGGTTGGAGGAGAGTGGCATGACCAAAGCATTCATTGTATGTTGATGGGAACATGTTCCATTAAGTTAGATAGAGAATAAAATCAAGTTTTTATGCTCAAATATTCCCACTACATCATAAAATGATGAGTCATTTACCCTTAAAGCTATGAGGGCATCTATCTAAGATGTGTCTCAATAAAATAATTTATGGATATATTAGATGACCTACACTAAAACTTGGGTAGTGTAAACTCTTGTATTCTGGGACTACAACATCCCATAATATATTGAGAATGGGATATTATTGGTCTAATATTTTCAAGGATTCTTACAACCATGTAAGGACCTACCATGAATTCCAAGTCTTTGGGAAAAGGGAGATTAATGTTGTTATGTCATTGTACCCAGTCATTCAAGGTCATCCTTTTTCATAGTGGGTCCTTGATTTTATTGGGGTGATTAATCCTAATTCATTGGTAGAAAACAAGTTCATCCTCATGGTCATTTATTATTTCACTAGGTGGATAGAAGTTGTGGCCACAAGGAACTCCCAAGCTCAAGATGTTATTAATTTTTTAAAGGAATATATATTGACCAAGTTTGGTATTCTATCTATATAGTTAGTGATAATGGCCCATATTTTTAATCTATTTAATTCACTAAATGAGCATATAATAATAAAACTACAATTAAGTCCTCTTCAAATTATTATCCCCAAGGGAATGGAGTAACAGAGTCTACCAATAATAATTTGATGTATGCCATCAAAAAAATTAGCCTAGGATAAACCAAGAGAATGGCACATATTACTAAAATATGCATTATGGGTGGATAGAAAAAGGTGAAAACATGACCTCAAGACCTCACCCTTCCCATTAGTATATGGATGACATCCTATCTTACCCATTTCTCTTAAGCTCCTAACATATCATTTTATGCAGGAGTATATAGAATAAGATCCAAGTGTCCAGTCTAGATTATTAAATGTAGTCTAACTAGAAAATGCAAGAAATGAAGCATTAAAAAGCTTCAATAGACACCAAGACATTGTCAAAATTTGGTTTAACAAAAGGTCCAAAATCAAAGCCTTTAGAATCTCAGAACTAGTTCTCCTACAGGATAAGGCCCATGAGAAGAAAGGACAGCATGACAAGTTCACTCCCTTATAAATTGGACCATATCAAGTGTTTGAAATCTTAGGAAATAATTCTTTCCATTTTGAAATACATTGAATGTAAGGACCTGGCCTTCCTATTCAATGGGTAGTATTTTAAGCACTACTTCAAGGCTTCTCCCATTGAGGATGTTTCTGAATGAAGGAGACTATGGTAGGGGTAAAAGTTAGATTAGGTTTACTACTTTCCTAGTTAGTTTTCCTATTTTTTGTCTTTGATTTTCATTAGAGTAGCTTTCATGGTTTTTATATTATACTCTTTCTCTTTAAAAATTGTGTTTCTTTAGGTTAGTTATCTATTTTATAGATTTGATGTCTCTTGTCTTAGAATAATCTGACTGGTACTTACCTAAGTGTTTAAATCGATAACCCAATCACTATGATCAACATACATGACCTAAAATTATGTACTACATGCCCAAAAGAGAGAACATGTGGATAGGAAGAGCCTAAAACTAAGTACACTAACTGGTTTATGGATAGGATTATTACATCTTAGGGTTTGAGATTTCAAGATTCAGTTATGCAAAGAAAACTAGGTCATAACTATATCAAATCTAAATACTCTTATCAGGTGTCTAAAAGTTGTTTTCATTATTTCATGCAAACTAAGAAACTTTTATCATTATTTAGATCAAACATGCTTTCCATGATAATACTTTTTTTGGATAATAATCATACATACGGATGAGACTGATAGGTATATTTTGGTAACTTGAATTTTTTATTCTACATACACCAACTTACAAGGGTTCCTAACCCTCTCTTCTATTCAAAAAAAATAAAAGAGTACCAATTAATCCCAAAGAGTGATCAAATAATCCTAAAATAAAATATAAAGGTGATCAAAAACTCACATGATGAAATAAGATCATTGAATCATGCATCATGTAAGACTGTGATGGAAGAAAAGGGGGAAATCTAAGGTATCTATGTTGAGGCTATGAATGCCTGGTTATAAGTATAAAAATACATAAGATTTCCAAATTTTTATTTATTCACTTGAATAAAACCATTTTTAAACCTATGGTTTACTCCAAGTCTTTCCTAAAAGTCTCAAAACAAGGGTAAAATAAAATCAAACCATCACACACAGATCCAAAGTATGAGCATAATTAGTATGTTGCATGGAATTTCCTAGGAGACTCTTTTATGTTTTTGATTTTATTATTCTCATGTGAAATAATTCATTATTGGTCTATAAGTGATAACTTAATATTCTAGACTCTTGAATACTCTGGAGTATTCCCACTATAAGTCATCATTTGTTGAAATCAACATACCCCACTCTCATTTTTTTTAAATACGGTCCAATTTTAACCTAAAAGGAACTAGCCATGATGATAAAATCATTTGTTTGTATTCATCTATATTTAACAAGATCAAGTTTACCAAATTCCTTGTGTCTAGGTTTTTTGTTAGGAATATGCTCATTCTAACATTGATGAAATTGCCATTTTCCTAGTTATCCAATTTTTCATCACTTATTTTATTCTAGCTAACCTATTAATGGATTTCAAAAGTTTACTAAGTGTGAAGGTTATCCAAATTTACACTAATTATAATTCCCTTTAGTTTTTAATTCTTTATAACTTTTACAAGTCTTTCTACTTGGCATATTTCACACTTAGATCTTCTAAAAATTAGTGTCATATGGTGATAGCGCACTAACCCATGCCCATCCAAACACTTATAAAATTTTAAAATATTTCTAGGAAAGTAAAGTGCCAAGATGATGACCCATGTCATAATCCCACTCACCTAGAGACTAACAAGGTCAAAATTTCAATATACAAAATTTCTAGGCAAGTAGAGCAGCAATAGCCATCCAAGTGTCACAATCCTACAAACTTGTTGCCAAAAAAATAGTACAAGAATTTTTAACTCTTATAGGCAAGTAGAGTAGTGGTTTGATGATCATCATCATCATCCCACTCACCTATATCCTACACAAATATGAATTATGGTATAATAATCTAGGGGAAAGAGAGATCATGGGATTTTTCCAAGTGTCATAATCCCACAGACCTAAAACCATAAAAGGGTAAGGACCAAGATAGAAAGAGCTCGATAGGAAATGGGATGGTGAAATTTCACCAAATGTCCATAAAATGACATGGTGAATGGGTAATATAGAGGAAATAATTATAGAGAAAGAAAGAGGATGACAAGTGTTAATAATAAATGACAGAGCACCTAGGTCAAAAGAGGAAGATGCCACTTGGCGATGAGGTTTACAAAAGGTAACATTTCACCATCCAGATTAAAAATATGAAAAATAAAAGGAGGAAAAATATCATTGATGACATTAATCTACATGAATTATCTAATTAAATGCATTTAATTTAATAGAGCTAGTTTCAAGAGGTGATATGTATAATCTACCAAGTCAATTGCAATTTTATTGCCATCAAATTAGCAATTATAGATGCAAATTTGATCTCTATCTTGAACAAAAAAAATCACCATAGTTATATAGAACCAGATCTTAAGTGTATAACCATGGATTCTACTTCATGCCTTCTACCTTCCCCCTCTCCATATTCCATTATGGGGTTAGAATAATACACTAATACAAAGTTTGACAAGGTTGATCTCAATAATGAATTCCAACACTACTCATCTATATGGGAGGAGGTTGAGGTAGTAGATCCTTGTGGCCCTTAGGACCAACTATCAGCCTTTACATGAAGATAAAGATAGGATATGGTAGTAATTAAATTAGTCATCCTACATGACACAGTGGTAAAACCGTAGGTAATGTCCTACATTGACCTAGTCTATGATTTATTTGTAAAATGGCCAAATTGATGGAAATATTATGCATTTATGTCAATATAGCACACTTGTGACCTATGTTAATGGGCATGTCTTTGAGAAGTACTACCAACTCCGTAGTCCTAAAGTACCCTATAATAAATCCCTAGTCAATTAGTGTATGTCTACAAATAATGTAACCAATAAATTACAGGAATGGGAAACCAACCCAACCACCTTCACAGTCAAGGGTCTCATCTCTTCTATTTCAATTGGTGTTTTTAGGCCAAGGATCAAGATTTATATGGCCTTTTAAAACAAAATTTACAATTTCCCAAGCATAACCTATGTTAGTAAAGTTTAAATTCCCCTATTAGACACCATCCTCACATCCACTAAGATCATTTCCATAGGATAAATCATTAGTGATAATTTGATCCACCAAGTTAGTAACTCAGACAACTAGTTGGATGGCAATTTTTATATGATGTATTAACTAGTTGATGTTATAATTGGGATAGTCCATTCATCTTTTAAGTAACCCTAAGAACCATCCTCTAAGTATTCGAAGAACTAAATTTTAAATGAATTCAATATTCTTCACATCCACAAATTTATGAAAAACATAATGAGGGTGACAGAGACTTTCTATCTAATGGTGTACCAAGCCATTTACGGCAATGATATGCCTAAATTGTCTAACCATATCATAATAACTATTGAAAATATTGATAGATATTATCTTTATCCATATTGAATAGTTATCATAATAAGGGACTAAGGCCCTTACTATGTACCTCCCTTAGTTGGTGTTAGATAAGGTGGTAGAATAGGAGGTTTCAGCTCAATTGGTAGATTATGTGGATATTACACTAAGGAATGCCAAATAGGGATAAATCCACCCAACTCCCATCAGCATTCTCTAGATTCAATATACCAAATGGTAACACTTTAACCTAGTGGTAAAGACCAAGACATCTTATGAGTTTTATTGGGCACCCTATAGGTATTTGGATCTAAGGAAAATATTTAGGGACCACTTAGATAGAGTCAGATCTAGGGTGAAGATTGACTATGGACATATGTCATATCCACATGATGAGATATTCATGGATAATCTGAATGACTTAGAGGTTTAGACAAAGATGAAAATGGTAAATATGTCTATGGTGGTACCCAAGAATATTCAATACAATCCACATACCACCAAGGAAGATGATCTAATAATTGAGAAAGAATAATGGACTTCAAAGCCCCCTTGAGGACCCTTCTCACAGGTTAAGAATCAATAATAGGATTAGGTTGCTCTATTTGGGTAGGAATTTATGATGGTAAAATAATAAATCATCCAAGCTCATCCTTAATGTCCCACCCCAATGATCACCATCACACCAACCATGGTGGTATCCACACCTCCTTACCTAGCTACCACTACATTGAATACTGTAAGTGTAATTCAGTCAAGTGGACCTTTCTCTATGTTACCATTTCCTCCACTCACTATGACATAATAAGTAAGTCTCCCATATTTCCTCCCCCTATTTATAGTTTGGCCTCATCACCATCCCCAATCCAAACCATTATACCACCTCTTCCATCAATTTCTCCATCCTATAGACCAATATCCACTCCCCCAAGTTCTACTCTAGTAACTATTACTACCCTCACCTCATCACCACACATTTACCCTTTAGATTCACTTAATTATACTTTACCCCTTTCATCACCAACTTTTACTCCCACTAAACACTCTCTTATGTATAAAAGGAAGTAGAAGTCCCCTTAAGTTTTTCCTCAGGTCATACCCACAAAATAAACCCAGGAGGAAAAATTAGGGGAGGAAATGAATAAGGTAAAAGGCTCCAAAGAATTAGAACCCCTACAAGTATTAGATAGTGATGAAGATTGTTCTACTAAAGAGAAGCAAAAAGATCAAACAAAAACATCACTATCTAAGACTATTAGTGAGACCACCAAAGGGAGATGAATCAGAGTCTAGATGAAGAAAGGGAGATGAATCAGAGTTCAAACCTCTAAATTCAACAAAAGGGTACACAATGAGAATATCTCTATCATCTACACCACCTATCACAATAGCTTTATATACAACAACATTCCCCCTAGTTGCTACTATATAAGGGGTAAGTGTTCATGCTCCTCATTCCCCATCTATTGTTACAACTAATATTTTTATATATAGTACTATGGCAATGTTTTCCCATATCATAAAATTTAAAAATACTTAGGCAACTGTAGTGTCAATTCGTAAATCCCAATCCTAACCCCTCTGACCAAGACTATGGAACTCCTATCCCACCTTCCATAGGATCTACTAGGATTTCCTATACATCTATAATAGAATATTTTCAAAGTTCTCTTAGTACCTTTTCCACTTATTCATTCTTTACTTCTCTAAGACCTCAGCCATCTAGGCACATTAAACAATTACACTTTGAGAATTTGGTCTCCTCCACCATTTTTTCTTCTTCAATCATCAGCCCAATTAGACCTACCATTTGCCCATGCATCCCAAGTAGAACCTACCACTATTACATCATAAAAGGGTTAGATAAGAGGAAGTTAATAGTAGACACAATGGCCCCCAAGAAAGTCAATGGATGGAGGAGAGCCATTCCCCCTTTCCCACAACTAGGAACATACTTTCCTAATCTCATGCTTCCCTTGGGTAGTCCCCATCTTCCATCCTTGTATCACAAGCAAATCCCTCACCAGAACTAGTCATCTTAAATGTCCCAAAATGGATCTAGAAGATGCAATAAGTAGAGGAGGGGAGAAATGACTTGTTTATTGTGGAGCATCCAATATTCAAGTTTAATTTCGACAAATAAACTAAGACTATAAGGAAAATCAAAAGAAAAACCATAATGGATAAGAGACAACATGTGGAATTGAATAAAGAGAAGATGTGTTCTCTTTGACTTAGAGAAGAAAAGTTATCCCCTCTAACTTGGGTGGTCACATAAAATACCCTTACACCTTTGTGAACTTGGTAGGGGGAGTAATAAAGGAGATGTTTAAAGGCTATGATCAATTTTTTTATGCCTTATAATAAATAATAACCATAAATCTCCAAGAGACCTCATAGGAAATATACAAGGAGTAGCTCAAAAGTTGTATGATTCCCTCTAATTGATAAGAGATGAAAAGAGGGAGTCACAACCCAAATGGGGATATGTCTTCTCCCTTATAGAATGACATGAATAATATAGAGACCAAACTCATTTTTCTAAGCTGAACAACCAAGGATAAATCATATAGTCACCCAAACCTAATAATTACTCTAGATGTAGCCTGGGCCCAAAACTATATATAAGCTACAAGAGATGGCTTGATATCATGGCATCAGGAGATGTAAAATATAGTGAAATAACTTATTAGCCATAAGGGGTAGGCCATTTAAATTTTGGGAGAAATTAAAATTATTGGCATAATCAACCCAAGTGGGTATTTGGTCCTTAGAGCCATCTTTTAAGACCTTCTCCAAATAACAACAGATAATTTCAAAGTAGAGGTCGAGGGGCACAATATGTAATACCCATGATGATTTGTATTAGTTGGTAAATTTTGATAGAAATAGGGTCCTTAATTTAGAGACTCTCTTTATGGATATTGGGGATATATTGAAAGAACATAAAAGATTAATGGATAAACTCCCTTTCCTATTCAAAAGACCCCTATTAGACTTCAGGACCATTGAGATAGATTTTCAGGGGATCCATGCCCTCTACTCACAAATTCAAGAGAGAAAGTTAGTTTCACCATCTACTTTCATTGTAATTGTATCTCAAATGGTAGGGCCAATCACAGCTATAACTCTTATCACCATTTCAATGACTACCAAAACACAAGTTTCAATAATGGCAACTGCCTCCTCATAAGTAATTTCCTTTGTAATTGCACTATTCATTTGTAAAATATTTTCATTTTAATAATTTTGTCTCTTATGGATATTTGTAACATCATAGCTAAGTGTGGTGTACATGACTCTTCATGAGTTATCTAAAAGGTAGTAAAAACATTAAACATGGCTTGAGATATGAGGTGTCCCTATCCCAAGCCTATATACACATGTATCTACCAAATTATAAAGGGAAGATAAATTTTGATACTCAATATATATATAGACCTCTTGGTTGTCCTAAAAAATATATGTTAAATGACTCACTCTCTCTCTTCATATATGTGTTATAGGGTTTATACATTTTAATCTAACTAATAACTTAGTCCTCTTTGATATATGTAAGAATAGTTTCAAGTAGCTTATAATTGGTTAGTGAAGGTTTATTAATTGAAATGTGTAACAACAATTTTAGTTTGATAGATATTATTTTCTTGTAACAAGAGAGTGAAGTTATTCTTTAAAATTTGTGTAGAAATTCCATGTGGTGAAAATTACTAGACTAGGTTATAGCTAGTTGAAGGTGCTCTTTGGTATTAGATATAATATTATGTTAAGAGATGCTATAATAGTCTTGATAATAAGCAACCTTTAGTTAATAAGATGGAGTTAACAACATTGTATCCCTCATACTTATTCACTATGTTTCTTGGTTCTATGTGCTAAAGTTGTAGTCTATAGGAATTATTTCTTTGGAATTTATCCTTGTTTTAGAGCTAGTTGGAAAGAATTCATGTTTCTTATTTATATATATCCTTTTTTTCCTTAGCCTACCCTCCTTTTTGTGGTTTATTTTAACTCTTCCCACCTTAGGATAAATCCATCTTCATCACCATCCCATTCAACTCAAGTGCATCTAGGATCCATATCCATATCTAAACCATCCAAATTGATAGTCACTTCACTCGCTTCCATTCCACCAATGTTCATTACAAGACCCAAAACTTGTAACTCATGCCCCAGAGTGAATTAAATCTTCATAGAGATCCCAAAACATTATAATTTACCTCATATATGTTTTTTTTGTGTATAAAACATAGAACAACATAAAGGGATAAGAGAATATGTCATCTAGTTTAAATTTTTATTCTGATTTCCTTATTGAATGGTTATAACTACATCTTTAAACTCCTATAAATCCTATAAATTTAGGTAAAAGTGAGAAGAAATGGGCACATTTTATTGGGTATTCAAAGGTATATTACTGTGACTCAAATAAAGAGGTGGTATAGAATATAGGGGATTCTACACATGATTGGTTCTACTATGAATATTTACTCTTTAATTAAATTTGAATTGTTGATAATGGACTTATTATTGATAAAGCACTTTACACTAAGTGTGGTGTTGATTTAAATGGAACCAAGGCCTAAATGGAGGAATTTTTTGTCAATTATTAAATAAAATTTGTTGAGATTGGAGAGGAATCTATTATTTATTCCTAACAATCTATCGAGTAGGGGGTCATGTTATTGGTTAAGTGGAACTTGTTATTGGCTCAAAAAGGCCCCTTGTTAAATAGAAATGGAAAGTGGTTGACTAATACAGATACGTTGTTGATTAGATAATATTTGTTAAGGATTGTTTGACACTTTTTAAAGTAGGGGATTGGTTTCCACTTGTTCAAATTAGGTATTGGTCACCACTTTTTGAATTGGGATATTGTTCACCACTTATTGAAGTGGTGGATTGTTACTTACAACTAGTTGTTGTAGACTAGACATGGTCATAATGTGTTGCTGAAAAGTACATGGATTTTTGGGAAGAATGTTCCATTGCGAATTTGTATGAATGTTTTATTGTGTTTTAGAGGTAAATTTATGTGGATTGAGGTATCCCTTTTAATATTTATCTGCTAAATTCTAAAATCAAGCTATGGGTAGATTCAAATTAGGATTAGTTACTAGATTGCTTTCAGATATGGGTGTGCTAGATAAATTTACAACTATGTTTTGTTGGAAAATGGATCAAGATTGAACATGAGATAAGTTAACAAATCTATTGGCTATGTATTAAAAGGAATTAACTCTATTTGTGATGGGTTTTGAATATCTAGCACAGGAAGGGAGATAGTGAGAGTAGTTAAATCATGTTTATCTTGTTGGATTTAAGAGGAAATAAGTTATCTTTGAGAATATTGGTCAATGAGTTGACCCTTTCCATTGTTAGACACTACAAGATCTTGATCAAAAGTTGGTATAAAATTTTGACCTTGGTCAAAAGTTTCCTAATTGTCTAACAATGTAAGAGGTGTTTTTTTGGGTACTCTAACAAAATAGCATAAGTCCTCTATGAGAAATATAAGGGTAAACTTACCCCCATTTCAAACAATCTGATAAAATGTTCATCATTATTTTTGGAGATTTGTCATAAAAATTGATCATGTTTGTATTCAAATCTAGGTGTTACATTCACAAGGCACATTGGATTAGGTCTATGATTTATATCAAATGGTATGTGTGAAAGGTAGAGTTGGTATTATGTGGTACAACTGGAAGGTATGGGTTATATTTTTCAAGTTTAGTATTAGATGGCATGATGTCAATGTATTGTTGATCCTCCTTGTCTTCTACATAAGGGTCATACCCATATGGGTTGTAAACTACCTATTTATCAAATGAGGGGTTATAGATATCCCCACTACATGTGTACTTATGTGTGTATAGGTTTATGATCTTCATCTTGAAATAGGTTTGGATACTTGAAACTTATCTTGGTTTGGTATGTAAATTTAATTTGAATAACACTTGGGAATGTTTGAAGTAAGACATATTGCTTGTGTTAATGTAAATATCCAATTGGAATGCATCAATAAAAGGGGTATGTTAATGTAAACGGTTTCAACAATAAATGATATGTGAACTAAACATGTTTCCCAAGAAGGTGTACATAAGCTTTAGGTACAATGGTTTCAAGTGCAAAATGTTCAATACTTGGAAGTTTGGAAGTGTTTGAGCTTGGTCTAATTGAAAGGATTTGGTCTTGACAACTTGACTTAGGCTTTTAATAATTTGGAAATTTGATCTAAAATTGGAATTTGGATTTTGAATTGAAATTTGGTTTTAGAATTAGAATTAGATTTGGAATTGGAATTTAAATTAGTTTAAAATAAAATGGATAGCATAACAACATAATTTAGATAATAATTTAAAACCTTGGTCTTGTTTTGGTTTGATATTTTCAATTTGAATTAGAGAAAGGATTTAGTTCAAATTAGGCAACCTAACTACATGGTTTTGATAAAAAAATATAGGTCTTTGGACCAAGTTCGACATGTTATTTTTATTGACCCATAAATTTGGTAGAGTAACACCTTGTTGTGCATGTATAAAAATGGTTTATATTTGGACTTGGTTTATTTGATTTGTTTTAAAATATGAATGAGGTTTTGACATAACAATTAAGCAACAATACATAAGCTTGAAGCATTACAAGGGAATTCTAATAACCTACGCGGGTTTGCATCACATTCGTCCAAACCTTTGATATACTTATCTTGAAAGAGGATTATAAAATTTAAGATTCATTAAATAAAGTATTATAATTATTGATGGTATTTTAATCCCAGCCTTCTCTCAAAAGGTTTGTATTACTAAGGCAATTTTTGAAAGTTTTTACTTTTTCACCCCCTGCGTCAATGAATGTTTCATGACAAAATAAGCTCTTAAAAGTTTTTACTTGGATTTATATATGGTTTTGATATACCTTGAATTACAAGGGCATAAAAATATACATCAATTAGATGTTGATATTTAATGGTCCATTTGCCAAAGGGTCTAGTCCCTTTGTAACCACTTCAACTATAAGATTTTAGTGAAGTGCTACCAAAAAATCAAGATTTGAGGGACCTTTCATTTATGATACCACTGACATAACTTCAATTTTTATACCCAATCAGATAATAGGGTTGCTATGATGCTATGATATGACTTCTTAGTCAACGCACCCTTAGGATCTACAGGAAGGCAATGAACTCCACCCCACATGTTGAAAATAAAATAAGGGTATAAGGAAAATAAGAACTTTGAGTTTATGAGTCACTCACAAGGGGAGCTCATACATGAAAAATAACCCCACAAGACACTCAATAAATAATCAAAAACTTGAACTAAAGGAAAAGAACTTGGAAAATAAACAAGTTTCTTTTATAACCCAAAATGAAATGTGAATTCATTTAAAGCCCCAAATCGAGATGTGTAAAAAATAAATTATTTTGCTTAGAATAAAAAACACAATTTTTTTTTATCAAGGTCTTGTAACACAAATGATTAGAAGTTTAAAAAATGTGATTTTGAGTGAATAAAGAACTTGAAAATAAGTTTGTTTAAGTCTCAGTGTTTTTTTCCATAACACAATTTCACAAATCTGTAGACTGAATTCATTGCTTAGACAACCAAATTCATTATTTCAACATAGAAGATGGAAAGATAAAAATTATTTCATTATTATTAAATATAATTTTTATACTAGGGTTGATAATTTCTCTAATGTTGTCTTACACGAGGAATAGATAAAGGTAGAAAATAATTTTGCCACTGAAGTTGATGATTTCGCTTAAGTTAGTTATAATCTTCCAAATATTGTTAAAATAATTTCATTGTGGCAAAAATGATTTCACCAAATTTTATTCCAATTTTTATACTTTGAAAAACACCATCAAAATAGCAAAACATAAAGACAAAGGCAATAAAAATTGAATTTAAGCCAACAAAAAGCTGAATAGTGAGGTAAAAAATGCACAAAAATAATTTCATGAATCTATAGGATGATTTCACTGAACTTATCTCTGAATTCATGATTCTATAGAAATAAAATTCAAAATAGAAGATGGTAAAAAAGTGATATCATGAATTGTAAACTATCTCACTACAGTGAAAATTATTTTATCAAAGTTGCCTACCATTTCACAATTAGGACTTATGCAGCACATAACTATTAGAAATAATGATTTCATCATTGCTAAAGGTGATTTCACTAAAAATGGATTTTATTTCATAGTTATAACCTATGTAAAATATAATAGAGTAAGAAACAATTATTTTTCAACTACTAAAGGCAAATTTTTTGAAGTTCACACCGATTTTGTAGTTTCATAGTTACAAGTTCATAATTACGTATAACAATTTCATGATTATGACCTACCATAGAAATTAATGAAATCTAGATGAAAAAGGAGTGAATTAACTTATTTATAGGGATAATTATGGTAATTATAAGAATGTAAATGGTCTAGAAGAGCTTGTGGGGTGCATCAAACCCTTTGGGTCCCACTGGGTTTGCCATTATGTAGATTATAAATCCAAGAGATGTTAGACAATTTGTTAGTGAACATAATCAAAATGAACTTGAAGAACTAGCATCTCAAGCATAATCCCTAGGTTTATCTATGTGGAAAAGAATAAATAAATGCACATTATAAGATAAAAACAATGTTTATATCTCCTTCAAATATTTACTTGACAATCGATTTGAAGAGGTTGAGCTCAGCTTGTAAGCTATGGATTTTTATAGCAATACTTGACTCCTCACATAGGAAGTACATCTCCTTGTCTACACTTTATTATTGGCTTGGAATAAAAATTGGTTGAATCTCCATATATAATTCATCAAAGTAAAATTTTGTATGAAGAAACTTATATATAATGGCCAGAAAGGCCCTTATATTTATAGAATGTTTTAATGTTTTTGAATAACTAATTTGATATAAAGATAAATGGCAGAGGATGAGTCCTCAAATTCATGATAACACACATAGAGTGTGTAAGATATGCCATTTGAGGCATTTTTGAGTGTGTAAGGCATGTTATAAAAAGAGTGAAGTCATTGGTCCTCTTGGAATGTGTAAGAGAGGTGTAAGAGGAAGAGTGTGTAACATAAGTGTAAGAGCTTGTTTGCCCTCCTTCTCTTTCATATTGACTTTCTTGAGTGACATCATCTATGTGATGAAATAGTTAAATTTTGATTTTATAAAAATAAAAAATTCCAAATTCATGGAATTTACATTATAGAAATGATTAGGCTAATTTATCAAGTTGATGAATTAGTTATTATAATAGTGGTAACCTTTGAAATGTTTATTTGCCAATAAATTATTTGCTTAATTATCATGTGAAGACATTTTAAAAGGATTGATTTGATTTTGGATGAACTAGATAATATTAATTATGAAATATAATCCATTTCCCCAATTAGGGATGTGTCATTATGATTTTTGGCTAAAATGGTAGTTGTGTAGGTAAATTAGGTCAATCGGTGATTTTTGGTTAAATTTGTGTGTGATTGCAAAAATTTACTCTTGATTGTAGTTTAGACACATAAGAGATTAAAATGAAGTGTCTACACTAAGAATATCAACATTAAATCTAAAATTTTCTAAAAATTGTATGTTATCTAATGTGATAACTTTGGTGTAGCCAAAAAACTTAAAAGGATATCCAATGACAAAATAAAGATACAATCATGTGGACCTAAAATGTATCAAGTTATCCACCAATTTGATATAGGGTGATTAAATGACCAGTGACAAATCATGTTTGGCTGATAAATTTAGCCTAATATCTTTATTTTTAAATACATAATCCTAGAGATACTACTTAAATAAAGTATATCAGGCTCATGGAGCTTTCTTAATTCCATGCAGGGTCTTTACTATCTTGTGTAACTGAAAAGTGATCATCTTCATAATAGGAATAAAAAACAATTCCTTAGTAATAATGGGAGTAAAAACTAATTATTTAATAGGATAATAAATCATATCCTCATCTATTCCCTCTTATTTTTAAAATTCATCCACAACAATATGAGTCATTGCCTATAAGTTTGACATAACATCTAATTGCATGAATCTTTGTGCACAAAAATGAGATTGAAGAATGACATCATCCTATATGTCCTTTATAGTTGTCATTCCCTCCATCACTAGTAAATATAAGTTTCCTATATTGGGAGTAAAAACCAATTTAAGCCCTTGTGATCAGTGAATCTTGGCCATCCACATGGTGCCATTCCTCAGCCTCAAGCTCTCATAGTTCATAAAACTATTTTTAATTTTGTTTCAAAATTACTAATAATTTTACAACATATTATCACTTATTATTTGTCACAAACCATATATTATCCATTTAATTTATTATTTAATAGTCATCTTGATCTCCAAGCGATCTACATGACATCCCCTAAATGACCCATCAATCTAACATGTGGTGGCCTATGTTATATATCTAAGGATATGATATATTTTTGTATATGGGTTGATAGAGATTAAATCATGTGTCACACACCCCATTTATTTTGTTTTATGGTTCAACTATAGTAGGACAAATGAGCAACTTGTCAAATTAATACATTGGGTAATGAGTCGACCTACATTGGGGTTAAGAGGTTACATATCCATTATTAGTAATAGAGGTTTATATAAAGGAAATGAATATCACTTTAAAATACATCAACTAAGTGTTGATTCCTTTATTTTTAATAATTATATTATATGTCTCCCCCTTGAAGTGAAATTATAGAGATATTCCTTCCTAAAGGAGTATTGTATGGTGTTGTTCAACCATAAGGGCATGATTCTATTTATGAAAGTATTGAATATTTAGGCATCTTGGCCCATAAATATCTCTTGTGTTGTGTTTATCTACATTATATTTTTCATAATTCAATTATTATAATTTTGGATCATAAAAAATGGTATTAGATCTTTAATTTGGACAAATTACATGAGTGAACCCCTAATTTTGGAGAATCTCTTATTTATTGAAATTTTTTACAAAATTTTATATAATTTTTTTACTAGAGTTGTAAATTAATTCAAGGACACAACATTATAAAAATTAAGTTTTCATGATCATTTTGGAGTGAGTTATTTATATTTTTAAGTTTTGTCATAAATTCATCATATTAGCTATTAATTTCAAGAATTTTAGTACAGTTTTTTTTACTGAATTGTTATAATCATTCAATAAAACTACAAGAAAAAAATTGGAGTTTTTTTTATTATTTTGGAGTGAGTTTTTATGATTTTATCTTTTTCATAAATTATCTCTATAGGCCAAAATTTTAAGATTTTTTCTAATTTCTTTATATTTTTTGAAAGCTTATAAAATCCTAGTGAGGGTATTTCTTATAAGTTTTTATTTTGAGGATGACCTAAGTCCAATATAGTTTGGTCAAATATCAATAATATGATTTATTCACATATACTTATCTACATTTTTCATTCTCATATTTTTAGTATATAATTAAGATCTTTTGAATACAAGTGTTCTTGACATCTTATTTTTTATGGATCATGACATTGTCAAAGTTATCAGAAGAGGATGATATTGATCATATAAAATGGATTTTCCAATTTAAAGAGACTTATTTTCAAAAAATATGGTGGCTACTATATTATTTACTTCATCTCAAGGGTACTACTTTGATATGATATGATGAGCTTGTCAAAGTATGAAATAAATTGTCATGGAAAAATCTTGAACATATCTTCTTAGATTAATGCAACAAAGAATTAAAAAAGGATCATAAGAACTTTTTAGATTTGATTCCACCTCACACTTGGAATTGAATTGGCTTAGCTTATTTTTTTAGTCATATGACCAATGATGGTAAATGGATAACACTATAAGATTCATAAAGGGTTTCTACCATATAATTTTATTGACTAAAAATGAGTTATATCTTTTGTATATAAATGCTTTCTATAATAAAATTACAAAACAAAGATCATTTGCATATGGGAATAAACTACACACAACTATCCACAAACTAACAAAAATTAATTAACATTAAACACATTAAAGGGGTGTCTCACTAGGAAATGCATGCCACATACATAGTACTAACAACTAATAAGTTTATAAAATAAATATTGTATTTCTAGACCTAACAAACACCCCCACATCCCCACCCAACTCCCCAATCCCATTAATATAAAGTGGAGGAAAATATGATTAGGAAAAATTGATTATAAATCTATCCAATAACAACCATTGTAACCTAGAAATTGGTCTTATGTGCATCTAGCATTGATCAACTTATGTTGACACATATACAACATCATCAATCTGACCTCCTATAACGTACACCTTGTGACACTACCTGACATGAATATTAGCATCATCATGAGAGTTCCAATCTCCCTAATGATTTGTACCTATATTTTAGTATGACCATAATCAAGTGAATACTCATTGACATTAATTTGTGGCTAGATGATAATTTCATGCCTTGTGTATGGTACATCTTACCTAATGCCCAAAAAAAACCATGTTTTAAAAAATTCTTATTTTTATAACCCTTGTTAATTTTAAAATCACCAAAATATTGATCAAAAACCAAAATAGTATCTTCCCCTCATCATATGAGTTTTGAGAAGTATATGCAATAAAAATACAAATAGATAATTGCTTGTCTCTTCATTGTAACTATTAAAAAAATGAGAAAACTACTAACAATCAGAACCTCAAAAGAAAAATCAAAATCAATACTGCTACTACATAATTTTCCCTATCTTATAGTTAGTAAAAAATTCAAGATGGATAAATCTTTGGCTCTATTAACTAGGGTGATCTCAAGGGACTTATAAACTTAAAAAAAACATTTTTTTCTCTTTGATGGTTCTAGTGATGGGAAAGACAATGCTACATTCTTATTTTACTCATGAAATAAACCCTATTTTCTTTTTCACTATGATACTAGGGTGCCAAATACAATTAAAAATGCACATAGTGTACATTTTACACTCCTTACTTTTTTATTTAACACATTATTTCTTAAAAAATAAAAATGAATATTTCCAAACCAAAATACAAAAAATTCATGAGAATCAAAATGATAAAAAAGATACAAATAAACTGGACACACATCTATCTTCATTTAAAAAAAAAAAAAATGATGAAAAATACCATAAGCATAGGTTAAATTACTTAAAATAAAAGGGTGTAAAATTTATATTTTTTACTGTATAGGAGTGGACTTTTTAACCTCCTATGCTCTCAAAGTCCTTAAAAAACTCTTTTACCAAGTCTTCTTCATAACCACTTCATGTTTGTTGCTTAAAAATATGCATATACTTTGTATGCATATTAGTTATTAGATTTGCATTACATGCACAATAAATAGAACTTAGAGTATAACTTATGACCTCTCAACTTATAATGTCTTCACTTATGATTTATATTAATTCAACTAAACTTATATTTAAAACAATTTTCCACCAACATCTATTTATTAAAACCTTTATTTAGCCTTCAAAAATAAATAAAATAAATTTTACTTGACAATATGCAACATTAAAAAATTATGCGACATTGATTTTTATTTGTTTAATTTACATGGAAATACAATTTGTTTGGACCCACGCTATTTTTATTAGTATAACTATACCAAATAAAATTTATTAATTTTCATCCACCAAAATAAGCATCTACTCTTAAACAAATAACTAGTGGTAAATATTAATCTTGATAGCAATAAAAATTCTCACCTAGAAATGGTTGTATTTACTTGGCCTAATCAATGATTTGGAAAGAATTTAGATATGTTATAGTATTATTAAAATAACCAAGATCACATTAATAACATTGAAAACCATATATCAAATTAATAAATATTACCTTGAGAGTGAATCAAGACACAAAATTAGAGACAAGAGTTGATAAGTAAGGAAATCATCAAATAGAGAAAACCCCCAATATATATTATAAGGATTGTAAATAATTGATCTCCAAGTATAATAACAAGTAGAAGCCAAGAGAAATAGAAAAGAGTGGCCTCAATACAAAATAAGAATCACAAGATTGCTAGAGCAAGATTATTGTAGAAGAGAGGATGAGTTATCTTTTCAAATAGAGCAAGAGGAAGGATGAGGGAGTTATATAATCTCATCATGACCTTATAAATCCTCCTTAATATGTGCCAAATATCTATTCCTAATAAATTTAAGGGAAGTGTGTGATATGGGGCGGGAGGAGTTACTTGTGCAAGTAACTCATAAATCCTACAAGTGGATAAGAGAGGTGATAGATACCTCACAAATCTAAGATAAAGTGCATTTATAATAATAATAAATGCACACCTAAAATAGACTTATGATAATCAAAAAGAGCCTAAATGACTAAATCAAACCCAAATAATTTTAATCTTCAAGACTCTACCTTAATCTTAATTTAGGGATACAAAAGTGGATAAAAACTTTTTTAACAAGGAAGGGAGTTGAAATTACATAATACTCTCCCTTAGTAGAAACTTCCTTCAAAATTAATTATAATAGTTTGAGAAATAAAGAAGAATATATGGTGTCACCAATAGTCATAAGAATGAATGTGTGTGCAATGATGAGATGTGGGTGAGTTGGTAGAGTGAATTAGTTATTTCAATCATGACCTAGGTTCAAATCTTAGTTTGGTATCAGAGGATGCATGTGGTCGATCATTAAGTATTTATGGGCTGGTTATGGCCAATCATTGGTATTCTTAGGCCAATAGTGGTTGATCATTGGTATTCTTCAGTTTGTTGTAGCCGATAATTGGTATTCTTAGGCTAGTTGTGGTTTTTGATGCTATTCACAAGCTAATTATGGTTGTTCATTGGTATTATATTGGGGATCTAGGATTTAAATTGTGTCCCAGACCAATTGGAGCTCTAGTCAAAACCTCATGGGATAGGGACCCCTCAACCCTGAGCAGCAATCTAAAAAATAAAAAAAAGAATGAATGTGTGTTCACAAATAATCTCCAAGAATCCTCCTTAAAAAATATGATGGTCAATCTACAATAGAACAAGGACCAATAAGAAGGAGAAATGATCCACTAAAACTTGAAAAAGAAGCATGTTAACACCAATCTTCAAGTTAAGTAAATAATATGCCATAAAATGATCTACATATAAATAATGTATTAAAAATAGATCTAATAAAGTAAAAGAGAACTTCCATCACAAAGTGTAAAATATTTCACAAAAAAATAAAGAAGTTATTCATAAAGAAATAACTCCAAACAAAGCATATTCCTTCGTAGCATAAAGTAAAGAATGCATAAAAAGTTTGAGTTTATCATAAGGGAGACAAATAAGATGTGTAACTTACAAAAGATATTTGACATGAAGAAATTAAATATTATCACATTAAGACACATCAAAATATTTAGAAGATACATTATATTTACATATCTAAATAATTTTAACTTTAATAGTATATTTTTTAGTGGATTTATAACAATATAAAGTGTCATCAATTAATTTACCACAAGATTTGTATGGATAAATTTTTTAACATTTACATATAGGATGCCCATGTTTTCCATAATACTCATAAGTTTTATCATTCATTCTTAACCAAAGAATGAGCATGTTAAGCATTATAATCAAAATAAGTCACATGATAATTAGGAGCACTATCATTCAAAATCATTTGACTTAGAGGATAGTATAATTTCAAAGTCACATTAAGAGTAGTGAAATTATTAAAAATGAGACCTTTATAATTTTCATTTGATTTAAGCAAAAGAGGCTTAATAATACCATTTTCATACTTACTAATACCACCACTTAAGTAACCCATACATTTGATTATTTTGAATCCAAGGTTGGTAGGAGTATTCAAATGATTTTATTTATAAGTGCATTATAGTTTATCATTAAAGGCATGATCATGTGCAAAAAATGCAAGTTCTTCATTTAAAACATCAAAATAAGTTTATATTTTCTACATTGAAAAAGTGTTGAAGAGTAGTAATAGTCAATTTTTGGCATTGATCTTGATGCTTAATAACATTGATTTCATCATATTTTAAATCAATTTGATGTAGAAATTTATTCAAATATAAAAACATGGCCAATTTAAAAACCATATCAAAGATGTTTGAGTAACAAAAAAGTGTTTTACTTAGCAAAGTATACAAATATTTTAAATGTTTAACTATAAAAAGATGTTAAATGTCAAGGAAGAGTAAGGAAAAATAATAAAAATTAATGATAATGTAATTAACCTTACAAGCTTAACAAAGCATACAAATGCCTTGGATTTAAAACCAATATTGAAAACCACAACCACATTTGAAAGGTGTGTTGATTTTTTGAGTAAAAACTTTGATTATGATGTTCTTCAAACATAAAATCAAAAGGCAAAATTAATAAAGCAAAATAACCTAATTACCCTTAATATGAATGCCATTTTTTATTTTTATTTTTAAATAAGTGTTTTATTTAGCTTAATATAAATGCATTTAGAAACTTTAAGAAAAAATGACAATTTTAGATATGAGGACAAATATGATGAAGTCTTAAAAAAGTCAAATGCATGAAACAACTTTATGCTTTAAAAGATTATAATGAAAAAATCCAACGTATTAGCAAAGATAAAATTATATATAATTAAAAATGGATGTGATAATGCAAAAGTGAAGGGCATGTGGCATATAAAGCGTTTTACATAACCACATTGTCAATGAAGTTGATAAAACAAAGTGCCACATTAAAAATGGTGTTGCCAAAGCAATAAATAATCTGCAAAAGTGAGAATCAAAACTCAATGTTTTGAATTGAATTAACTTGAAGAGTTAAAAATAAAATGTGTTATTATAATTATATGTGTCGTAGATTAAACCAGTTGACAAGTAAAACAACTACTATAAATTCAATAGCAAAACACTTGGACCCAACGTGCATCAAATAATAAAGGTTGTTTATAAAAAAAGAATAATTTTCCAACAAAGGTGAGTGAATACTAAAATCACTTTAAAAAATAAAAAGTTAAAAAATAATGAAAGAATAAAAATAGTTTTTAGAATAATAATAAAACAAAGAGAATATTGACTATCATGACTAAAAGAGACAGCAAAATCCAATGCTAAACTAGGTAAGCTTTCATTATGAAAAGCTTAAAAAAACATAGAAAAATGAAATTTTAAACCTCACAAAGATAATTATTGGACAATATAATAGTTATGAAAGAATGGAAAAAAGGAAAATGTGATAGCCAAAGAGCTTTTAACAACTAGAAACAAGGATAATGCCTGACAAGAAAAGAATAATGCAAATTACCAAAACTAGAAGGTAAATAAAATCCAAAAAAAATTCTATAAGCTAAATGCAAGAAGGTGTTATGTTGTGCCTGAGGTGCATATAAGTATGTATTACCAAATGAATGTCCCACAAGGTAAAAATGGCTATGCACAGCACAAGATCTAATCACAAAAGCCAAGCTAAAAATGGATATGCCAAAAAAAAAAAGGAATTTAATATGCTTTTAAGTTATTTTCCAAATGAGAAAGGAATAAAACTCACTTGGATAAGATCTCAAAACCATATTAAGGAAACAAAAACCTCCTTAAGAGAAACTTAGACGTCTAGTTAGAGGGTATAAAACTAAAAAATAATTATGCTAAAAAGGAGATAGATATGAAAAAAATCTAAGATTTCCTCCAAAAAGATCTACACAACTAAAAATTCAATATTATAAAAGTTGTAGCTTTGATATCATATTGTTAAAATGACCAATATCACATTAAGAACATTGAAAATCATAAATAAAATGCATGCAAAATGAATAAATATTACTTTGAAAGTGAATCAAGACACAAAATAAGAGATGAGAGTTGACTAGTGAGGAAACCATCAAATGGAGAAAAAACCCACAATCTATTAGAAGGCTTGGAAATAATTGATCTCTAAGTAAAATAATAGGTAAAATCCAAGAAAAAGAGAGAAGAGTGGCCTCAAGACAAAAGAGGCATCATGATATTTCTAAATTAAGATATTTGTAGAAGAAATTAGGAGAGGGCTCTATAAATAAATAAAGAGGAAGAATAAGGGAGTTAATATAATCCCATCATGACCTTACAAGACCTCCTTAGTGTGTTAAAAATTCCCTAATCCTAAGAAAGTGGAGGGAATTGTGTGGCATGTAGGTGGAGAATTTACTTGTGCAAGTAACTCCCAAACCCTACAAGTGGACAAGAGAGGTGAGAGGCACCTCATAAATTTAGAATAAATTGCATCTATAATAATAATAAATAAACAACTAAAATATACTTAGGATAAGCCTAAAATACTAAAGTGAACCCAAATAAGGTTAATCTCCAACATATAGGATCAACTTTAACACACAAATAAATTAATGGTGGCATTCAATGTTATGTGTATAATTTTTTCATCAATAATGAAAACTCATCTCTTGACATGGTATTTACACATTTTCTATATCATGAAGTTTGCAATGTCCAGTGGTAAAATAAAATAAAATAATTTTTCTAGCAATAAATAAAGTTACTTGGTAGTGGATTTATTATTTCCTTGGGCTCACTCAACATTCAAAAAAATTAGATAACTATAGTAATTGAAGGTGGTGCTTCTACCTTAGCAAATTAAATCACCCTTCAACAAATGTATAATTTTTCCATGAGGTTTTCAACATGATTTTATTTGGACATTTATTCACTTCCCTTCACACCTAGGCAAAGATTTGTTTTATTCTTTTAGACTCTTAATGCTTATGAACATAAATTTTCAATTCTTCAATTTAATTTTCATCCTCTCAAGGAAAGAAGTACTTATAGATAATTCATCTTCATCACAAGCATATTGTATTGGAACCGACTAAAAAGAATACAATCAAATACTTAATTTTTAGATTTATGCATTTTTAGAAATATGCATTTCAAGAGACTAAAAAATCTCGATTTTTGATGAGATTTCCTGCTCCAATCATGCCCAACACTTCTCAAACTCTTTTATTCACAAATGTCTTTGTTCTTTTTTATTTTTAATGAATATAATGCTTTAGGAAAAAAATTCATGGTCATATAATGATAAAAATATTAGTAAAATAATTAAATTAGATTTTGACAGAGGGTCGTATACATCTATCTCACATATTTTTCATATTTTCATAGGCCTTTTGAATGGCTTTGATACCACTGATAGGAAATATAAATTATCATGAGATCCAAAAATGATTTGTACCATATAATTTTATTGATTGAAAACAAGTTACATCTTTTATCTATGACTACTTGTGTTTTATGTAAGATCCTAAAAAATAAGGATACTATAAACAAAAGCATGGAAAATATGTTGTAAACAATGACAACAAAGAAATTTTGAGAGACTAAAGGAATTTAATCAAATCCTAGGTTAAATTTTTTGAAACCGTATAATATTATAACCCTAAGGAAAATTTAGGGTTTTGTAATGCTCAATCAATAAATAGTTCACCAAATGTTTTATCTTAAATTGATTTAGTGTGGTGATTAATCCTAATTCAGATAAATAGAATAGAATAGAATAGAATAGAATAATGTAAGCTGATTTAAATCACTTTTAAATAGTAAAATGAAATTAATTGACTAAAATAGATGAAACAAAACAAATGCAAAGAAGGCTAAACTATGCAAATAGAATATGAAATTAACTTTTTTATCCATATGATTGACTGTGTTGACTTAAAGAATGAAAAAATAGGAAAACATGAGCAAACCTAGAATATTCCTAGAAGCTGGATCTAAAATCATTCAAGGACAAGAACACTAAATAGGGACATGAATTTTGACTATTATTATCCCTATCCATTAATATTTTCCTTTTGTAAAAAACTATAATTTAGGGCATAATCACATGTAATAATTGGAAATAGGTTTGTATGTGATGATTTTGACTTTAAAAGTGAGTGAAAGACCTGATGATGGATTCTTGAAGTTTTAAATCTTGGTAGGGTCTATAATTATTAAATGACTTTCAAGTATTAAAAAAAGGAGTGTAGTTGGGTTAAGTTGACCCCAATCACCCCCATAATGACTAAACATTGCCTACATATCCAATAATCTGAAGGAAATCAAGGCCAATGTAATTAACTCACCTAAGTGCTTCATGCAATTATGATCCTTTGAATATATAAATGCATCTATAATTAGATTGAATATTGGATCATGTTTGGCTAAGGTTTCATAAAACTAGCTTGCAACTTTATTGAGGATGACTTGAGGTACTTAGAACCTAAATTAGGAAGAATAGGGAACTTACACTCAATGTGCACTTGTGTAAATAAGTGTTTCAATTGAAATTGTCAATTTGTTTAATAAATGACTTGAGTGTGTCTTTATAGCAATTAAAAAATATGACCACATGTTAAGAATCCTAAAACATGGAGGAAAACCTAAGGGAGGGTTTAACTTTAAAATTTTACCATTGGTGGGAGAAGGACAAGAATGTTAGATAGGTATAATAATGTTTACCCCTATTTCCCCTATTGGGTGGTCCTATCCCCAAGGGAAAAGTGTTGAACTTTGGATTTGGGTTAAGGCATACACATGCATAATGTTGTTTTTAATAATTAGAATATTTATATATGTGACAAATGATGGTATTAAGATAAAAATAGGTCTTATATAATCATTAGGATAGGGTTAAGTATAAAAATAGGTACTAATTAAGTGCATAGGTTAATTAAAAGTGAAAATAAATAAAATAGCCATGATCAAGTATTCATGAACAAATTTAGGTTACTACATTCCCCCCCCTTAAGTCTAGAAATGAAATTTTTAGATTAAACGAAAGTTATACCTTAGTCTATATGACACACTTTGTATTTTTGTTATTACTTCAATTGTGGAAGGCACCATATCCTTTGGCAAATATTATAAAACACATAAATTGGTTACTTTGTTCCTTGAACTTTAACAATTTGAAAATTGAAATGAGAGTGTGGAAGGAATATAATTATATGTATAAATTCAATTTTTATATTTATGACTTTTTGATGATGATTTATGAGTGCCTTTTCATGAAACACTTAGATAAGATGGTTCCTTAGTTAAACCATTAGAGAACATTATGATTGATCAAGCCCCAACTTTAAATTGCACTTTTAGAATAGAAATAATACCCATTGAGGGATGATTAAATATTAATTTACCTTTGTTTTTCTTCATAACCCCAAGACATGAAACATGTTGAAATTTAAATGGATTCATGCTCATAATGTCGGATTGCATAATGAATTCCAAGTCATGCTCTATGCACCTAAACTGAATCAACCACTACAGATGGCTTCTAGATTCAATTGAAATTTTTTTTCCTAAATGCATGATCACAAGAGAAAGGAATACACCCAAACTCCTACCATGTTTGTAGCTAGTGAAAGAGAATTTGAAGAATGTAGTATGAAACTGTATCATGCCCCCATTGTAACTGTAAAATTTGAAATTGTATGTAGAAGTTAATTATAACTTCTATTTGATCATTTTAAACTATGTGAATGTGTACTTTGAAACTGAAATAGGAGTGTATATTTATGGTATATTCCACCATAATATATGCCAATACTAAATTTTGAAATTGTACTTGTACCAAAACTAAATTTTTCTCTTCTTATACATGAGAAGCCCATTGAAATGTCCCTCTTTTGAGGTGGGAGTTTTTATCCTCAAACTTATCTCAACTTAAATGAAAATTCAAATTTAGATATGTGTAGTAAATATGTCATCATTGAATAATATATCATATGGAAAAATGTATTAGCATAGTAATATTTGAATTTTGCATATAACTTATGAGGCAAGGCCTATAGAATATATCAATGAAGCACATAACAATGTAGAAAATACAATTATTATGTTATGTTATTAGTGCATGATATGAATCATTACACTTATCAAATTCAACAAAATTATTAATTACATGCACACAACAGGCTTAATTATAGAAATGTTAAACAATAAGGTCAAAGCCCACATACATGGGACATGTTCAAATTTCATAAAGTATAAAATTGCATGCATAATAGGCATAAATAATGTCACAAATAAGGTATGTTAAAATGTATCACACACATAAGGCCAAGGGCCAAAATTAATATACATGTTCAAATGTCGCACACAACACAAGATTTAATAGAAATGCACCAATCAAATTTTTGCACACAAGGGCCAATGCAATAGATAAACAAGAGGTAATCTACTATGTACAAGTAAACAACATCAATGGAACATATAATTATAAAGGTAGAAAAAATTATATATATGTAATGAGATCATATCCTATCAAATAGCATATAGTGTGTAATATTATAGAGGTAAAATAATCATAACACTTGCATACTTTCACCTGGGAATAAGATGCCCCTGGCTTAACAAGGTTAGTAGGTAGAGGATAGTCCAACATCTTAGTCCTTAAAATTTGGTATGTCCTACATAACACTCATGAATACCAATGAAATATGTGTGATATAGAAAAAAATATGATATCTACTAATTATGAGATAAATAACATATTGTAAAAATATAAATTAGATTTATAATCGTGCTTAGCTCCTGATTTAAAATTTTTTTGAATGTTTTTACCTTTTTGAAATATTTTTTTTTTTTTGTATTTTTTCAATATTGAAACCAACAACACTAGAAATTGAAATGAAATAAGGTGTTAAAAATAGAAGAAGGGGGAATATTTGAATAGTTCACAACAAGATTAAAATGGAGAGATGCACTATAAAAGGTTTGTATTTCCAAATGTAAGCAAGATACCCACATTAAAAATGAATTATAATTTTTATAAATCTATAGGAAACTAAAAAATGTATGTAGGGGACTAATTATACATTCTCTTATCATCAAATTTACACTTGTCAAAATATGTTGCATGTATGAGTAATATATCTTCAAAATAGATATTTTTATTTATAATAGTAACTTTAATATTGAAATTGAGAGAGAAATCTGAAAATTAGAAGTATTAAATCTATGTATACTAAAACTATGAATTCTAGACTGAAATTGGTAAAGGACAGGATCAAACAACTAGGACATTAATGGTAAATGATTATGTCATGTATGAAAAATGATCAAGGGTTGATGTAGATTATGAAAATAGAGAGATAAATAGTACCTTTTACTAGAATTGATCATTTTTTGAAGTTTTTCATATTTGGAGAGTGAAATACAAGGGATAAGAGGCTAAAAAGTTATAAAAATCCAAGGGCATAGACAAATTAATCAATTGGTCACATATGTAGGAAAATATTTTGAATTATTTAAATATTTTTAAAATTTTGGAATATTTTAAAATGCAACAAGCCACCCAATGATCTCATCCATGTGAGAATCATGAAATTTTTCGAGAAGTGGTAGATGTATGATTTTCCTTGAACAAAATGTGCTAGATGTATGTATTTTCAAATCAAAAAATGTATCATGTGTTATAACCTTCAATTATATTTCCATATTTATCTAGCATATTAGTTGCATCATGTTCCAATCATCTTCTACATAATAATCATCATAATCTTAATCATCCTCTTGATTCTGAAATTGTGGTATGTTACTCTTATCTTCTTTTGCATTTATATATGTAAAACCAACTATCTTATTTTGATATTAAATATTATAATTTATTTTGCTTTTCCATATGTGTTATTTCATGTTCCTTTTCTAGGATTATACTAGATATCTTTGCTTGATATATATTCTTATTTGTGTGTTTTTTCTAAATATGTTACCTCTTTTGAATTGTAAATGACCTTTTCTTCATGATCAAACATAATTAAACCTTTAATTTTACTGATCAATGCCCCTATTACTTTTAACTATGATCTTCCAAGCACAACATTGTATGTAGTTATATGAGAAATAACATTGAAATTAAGATGACATTATTTTGAAGCAAACAATATCATTAACTAAACTAATCCTAGACATGGTTTTGATTTTTTAATTTGATCTATGTGTTAAATATTATATACAATATATGGGTCAAAGAATAATATTACGCCCTACTAGGTGGATAGAAAAATTATTCAAAAATAAATCCTAAAAAATACTTAACAATTTTTTTTAAACTTTGGAAAAATGTATATGCACTACATCTCTCTCTCTCTCTCTGTGTGTGTGTGTGTGTGTGTGTGTGTGTGTGTGTGTGTGTGTGTGTGTGTGTGTGTGTACGTGTGTGTTAATTACTTAAACTCAAGTTTGGAAGTGTATATGACCTCTTTATGCTAAAAAGTGGGACACACTATTATGATTTGACATAGATACAATAAATGATGTAGAATAAAATTTTGTTTGTGTGTGTGTGTGTGTGTGTGTGTGTGTGTGTGTGTGTGTGTGTATTAACACACACACACATACACATATTAATTACCTAAACTCAAATTTCCTCTAATTCCTCTAAGAAAAGGTCCTTTATTGCATCAAAGAATAAGTATCCTTGCACTACAAACTTAGTGATATATCCATCAATAGTGGTAGTTATCTAATGATCAATCACACGAGTCTAATTTATCTTTAGATTTTATAACTATTTTATCTTCCCCTTAGTCTATACAATGGTGTCACTTACTCATGGTTGAAAATAATGATATTAAATTCGAGCCAACCAATAAACTAGCAAGCTTGATAATTTGCACTAGAAAATATCATAAATTTCATCATAGAGGTGTTATTGTATAATATCCCTTAGAGTAAACCCAATTCTTCAGCCTTTTTTCTTTGCAAATTCAGTAATTTTTTGATCCAACCAGCTCTTCATCTCTCTTTGGGTCGATAACCATTGCAATATATCCATGTTTACTTCACCATTGTTAGTAGAGGTTCCTTGGTTTTCACAAGAACATGATAATTATAGGGATAGAGTGTGAAAAGTTACATCAAAATATTATAGAATGGTTTTAATCAAGACTTTAAAACATAAATAAGGTTTATCATAGATAATTATACATGTTTAATAGCTCAACATATGATGTAAACTACTTAGAGATATATAAATTTATGCATCAGAGTAGTATAATAAAGGAAACATTCATAATACCATAAATAACTCTACGATTATAGCATGAAAGGGAATAAATACTTAGAATTTGTAGTAGAGAATTTAGTACCATGGATTACAATAAAGAAACCTTCATATATTAAGGTTTATTTCTATTAATACTCTATAAAAAATCTCTCTAAAAATAATAACCACCATTATTTTACTCACATACACATCAAACCTTCTATTACATTATTATCACACACACACACACACACACACACACACACACACACACACATTAATTACCTAAACTCAATTTTGTAAGTGTATATGACCTTTTTATGCCAAAAAGTGGGACACACTATTATGATTTGATATAGATACAATAAATGATGTAGAATAAAATTTTGTTTACTGATAGTCCATAACCTTGACATTGATAATTTTATTTCCATCTATTTCATTAGACTCCTTGATATGATTAGGGGTTTGTAATTACCTCTTTTATAACAATAATACTTCTCTCGGTGAGCTAGTACTCATTTTTTGACATTGGCACAATTATCATTTACAATGTGTTGATTGTGGTACATGTGCATGCCTTTTGAGAGAAATGCCTTATTGACAGTAGAAAACTTGGTATCCATTTTTCCTTATAAGGATAACAATTGAAATGAAGTCAGTTATAAGTTTAATAAGATCATCGATGAAGCAAGTTACTTACAAATTATGAGCAAGTGTTAGTTTAGATTAAGGTGATGTTTAATAAAGAGATAATGACCAAAGCTCATATTGAATATTGTCAATTTTATAGTGATATAAATGTCATCATGTTTAGGAAGACATTTACCATGTTTTAAATTGTAAATAATTATTTTGATCAATTGATTTAAAATTCACATTGAAAACTTTATAAGTTTAATAGCTTAATTTATAGAATTCCTAACCCTTGTTTATTAAAAAAAAAGATGAAATAAAAGAATTTTCCATGACTTGGGAGGGGAAGGGGATTAAAATATTTGAGAGGTCATTTTGTATCTATTAAAATTTATTACCTCACCTACATGTTTTTAAACCTCACCCACTACACCCACTTTTGCATGGAAAAGTAAAGAGTGAATTAAATTACTAAAGTGGAGGTGAAAAGACAAATATGTATTCAATAAATATTGATTTCAAGGATTTAGGATTTCCAACACACTCATTCAACCTACTAAGAAGATACAACCTAATCAAGGGAGGAAGGAAGAAAGAGGGTGGTGAAGTAAATAATGTGGATCATCCTATAGGAGAGCTAAGAGAGTTTTAACAAGCAATTAATTTACCTATGTCTTCCATGTGGAATTTTTGTGTATAAAACATATTGGTATGAATTTTTCAATTTGTTATCCTTCCTAATGAAACTAGTGGGGAATCAAACCAAGGTAGAAGTTGTAGCACCTTTTATTTTGTTATTTTGTATGTGTGGAGATTTGAGATAATTTAGAACAATGTCCCTTTTAAATAATTTGTCAAGCCTAAAAATGATATTTTGTTGAAGCAAGTAGAGCTTTAGTTGTATATTACTATCCAAAACTACTGTAATTCTTATTAAATAACTATAACATACTTACATCATGACTTTTTTGTGTCTATTAAAATAATTATTATAAGTAATAAAAAAAAATTATTAGAATTTTTTTCTTGTAGAGAAGCAAAAAAATCTTATGGGGCTACCCAGTAATCAGTATGTATCATTTAACTATATATATTTAAATAAACAAGTTTTTTCTTTTATTGGTTGAGCTTAAGTTTTAAATTGGTGTAGAGTTTGAGAAAGTATTAAGGGTTAGCTTTAGGTGTTAGTTATAGTTGAGTCTACTAGCTTATTATTGATTTTATCTCTGATAGATGGTGCCTCAATCTATGTTCTATTTATTCCTATGATTACAAAGCATAGTATTTGGGTGTCAGGGAAGCATGCATAATATAAATTGATTCAATAAATTGATACTCTATTTTATAATCCTATGGAATTATCTATAGATGATGCTTTAGATGTTGCCTATAAAAATATGAAAAATGCCTCTTAGATGGTTGCATAGTAATTAGCTAGTTGATTTTATTTTCTACCATAGAAAGACAAATTTTTAGTATTGTTTGGTTGTGAAGTAGTGAGAGGGAAGGCATAGAGGTTGTTGTGGTATAATGTGACAGTTGTATTTATTTGTACAATTGAATTTAAGGTAGTTAAAAAAATTAATATATAATTCACTTTTAGTATGGTGCCTTACTTCAGAGTCATCTTTAATATGTAATTCATCTTTAGTCAGGCGTATAGACCTAGGTCAAACATGTATGGAAGAATAAAATAGAGTTTTTTTTAATTTGAGTTAGAGGATTATGTTAAATTTGTTTTTAATCATTGACTTAGTGATAGACTGATGTACTAATAAGAATGTTATTAACTTACCATCATATTTATCTATCCCTCGTAGTTGTTAAGACATGATTATGTTTTATTAAGTTACAGTCTTCAACTGGTATTTCTTGGCATAATTTGTTATGCCTCTATTTATTTTTTATTGGATACTATTGAGAGATCCAAAAATTTGATGTTTTTTGTAGCCCTTCATATACGTATAAATATAAAATAAATGTTTAAATATAAGTTTACAGTATCTTTAATTTATTATACTTTAAGTTACATTTTATATTTTTTTTTTACCTTTTAGGATGTTTGAGAGTGGTTTTATATCTCTATGAGCTATAATGCAAAATCTATATTTTGGAGGATCCTATTGTATTTCAGACTTGGAAACTTTTCAAAATTTTAGGTTTCATACTTAGCTTCTCTTCACAGTTCAAAATATTATAGGAATATCATAATAAGTTTAAGTTAAGTGAAGGGAAATAGTTGAAATAATAACATGATATCACCTCTCACAATGTCACAAGAGGATATCCCTTCATTCTTGTTCCATACCAAGAAGTTTCTCTATTAGATGTGTTATTATTAGTAAAAGCTTAAAATAGAAAAGAGCGGTATTGGTAATCATGATTGGAAGGAAATTTGGGTAAATTATTTTAGAGTAAGGATGAGTTTTTATCATTGAACGAATGAATACTATTTATATTTTTTGGTGTTAATCCTCCTTAGGTTGAAAATGAGCTTTTGCTTCAAACTTGTACTTAACCTTGTTTTTACTTTCCTTAGGTATTAACAGTGGTATGAACTTTAATGGATTTTTTTATTATATTTAACATGTTTATTACATAAAATAACATGATGGAATGTGACAATTAAACCTTTCCATCTTAATTTTGATGCTTGTTTAATGTTTTTTAGTGCAAGTGAAGCAAGTAACCATGTCAAATTGATTGATCTAATTCATGCAATGAATTGTAAAGTTGTAGTATCAAGTTGTTATGTTAACATCTTATTGGAAAAAAACATATAAACTTATATGTACTCTGTAAAAATTTTGTTTAAAAAAAAAACATGGTCCATTCTTCCAATCATTCATTATTTATACATTTATAAAGAACTTCATTGAAAATTCATTGGTAGTCCTTGGGTCATCTTACTGTTGAAATGATATTTATTGAGGTTGATTTACTTGATTGATTTTGGTGAAAATCCTTATATATGATATGTAACATATTATTTTATTTCATATGATGTAATGACATTAGTAATGAAGGAGGATTTCTACACCCTTAACCTATAGTACATCTAGGGATATGTGTTGTTGACTTGTGGCTTGTATACCTTCATATTATCTTATTAAATTTATTGATGTTATTAGTATGGTCAACCTATGGAATAACCATGGCTAATTAGATTATATATATGAGGTAGTGGTTAATATTTTATCATCATATTATGAATTATGTTCTTATTAAATTATTATGGAGGTTGACCCCTTGAAGTGGTTCAATCATAATATTCAAGCATTCTTCTCTTTCACCAATTATTATTGTGGATATTCCTATTATTTTCTTAATTATATGATATACTATTCTCATTATAAGTGTTATTAGAACTTCAATTTGGTCAAGTTTATGTGGCATAATTTTTTTTGGATCTTGGGTTTTAAGTACTGAATGGTCGAAAAAACATAACTTGTGATCCAAGAAGAATTGAATGTTTAATCACAATATTTTTATTTATGTATTTTTTAAAAAAAGAGAAATAAATAAATAAAAAGTTCTATAATTTTTTTTACCTTATGCAAATTAATAGTCATTGGATTCATCTCTACGAGATGATCACAACAGTATATTCTACCAGTACAATTTTTTGGGCCAAAATTTTTCACTCTTGTGTACATTATTAGTCATTAGATTCATCTTATTGAGTTGATCATAATGGTATCATCTATTGATACACTTTTTTTAGGGTTGTAACCCTCCTAGGGTTTGTGTATGGTTAGGACTACCACTCATAGATGTATAAAAGGGAAAGAAATACATAAAACTCCTCATAAGGATGACATGGAGTCATAAACTTCTAATCCAAGTATTTTTGAGGTAGTTTAGCAACTTAAGTTAGAGTTACAGGGCATGGTTTAGAAATATGATCTTGATGCAGTAAAAGGGGACCTCACAAGGTTGAGAGGGGACCTAAATGTCTTGAGGGATCAATTACAACAAATAACTAGGAAATTAGCCATATTTTTAGCTTAGAAATTGTAAAATAACCCTTCACCCCTCAAATTTGGTTCTCCTCCTCTAAATAATCATAATTTTGACCCTTTTACAAAATCATTGTTTCCAAAAATGGACCTATGCAAGTTTGATGGTACTGATCCACTCACACGGATTACTCAAATTGAAAATTTATTTGATCTACATCAGAATCCTTTTTCATAAAAGGTGGTCATGGCATCTCTATATGTGAAACCTAAGAAGTTCATTTAGTATCATTGGTTGTGTTTTCAAAATTAAAATAAAGGTGTGTGAATTTCATGGTCAGTATTTTTTGAGTTGTAACTCCACTATCACAACAATATCTCTGAAAACTACTTCATCCAACTAGCCAAGTTTGACCAAACCATGATTGTAAAGGATTACATTCATCAATTTAATAATATCTCTTTACATGTGATAGACATAATTGAGGAAAATTTGACTAACCTATTTTTGGGTGGCCTCAAAGATAGCATCCAATTCAAGGTTCATGTGTTTCATCCCGATAATGTATCTGAAGCCATACCAAGGGCATGCCTAGCTTAAAAAAAGAGTTGATCAAATGAAAACATTATACTAATTTTCATGAATGCACCTTCCTAGTACCAACAATTTTATAGCCTACCAGATTAACACCTCATCAAATTGAATAAAATCATGAAAAAGATTTGTGTTTTAAATTTGATAGAAAATGGAGCAAAGGACATTGATGTGCTGAAAAGAAGTTATTTTACATTGATGGTTATAATGAGGGGGAAGAAGATGATGAGGATTTAGAGATAGGTTTGGAATAAATTAAAGATGAATCTAAAGATTCTCAGCCTACTATTTCCTATCATGCATATCAGGCATTATTACTCCTCAAACTCTTAATGTGGTGGGTTTCTTGAAGAAATAAAATACGACTGTGTTAATTGACTCTAGGAGTACATATAAATTAATCAATAGTAAGTTATCTACTTGTTTGAATTATTTCATTTATCTAGCTCCAAAATCTTAGGTCATGATTTTATATGGAGGCACCATAATAGTTATAGAAAATGCCATAGCATTAATCATGCTATGGGAGACTACTTGTTATATTTCCCTATGTTTTTATTCCCATGGGAGGATCTAACATTATTTTGAGAGTGTAATGGTTCACCACTTTAGGTACTATTGAGATGACCTTTCAAGAACTATTCATGAGGTTCCATTTAGAAGGTAGGACATTTAAACTATGAGTATTATAGGCTAAATCTCCACAACTGGTTAGTTCCCATCAGATGATGAATATTCTTAGAAAAGGTGCTGAGATATTTATGACATGCTTATTTTCCATGGGGTTTCAATCAACCAAGGAGTCTACACATCATGATTTATAAAGGGTGTTGGATGACCATTCTATTATTTTTGGTGACATGCCAAAATTATTTCCTCCAAGCCACATGCATGATCATGACATCAAGCTCATTCCAAGAATCACACCACCCAACATCAAACCATACAAGTATCCATATGCCCAAAATATTTAAATAAAAAATATGGTATAAGAGATTTTGGAGGCATGAATCATCTGGCACAATCAAAATGAATATTCCTCCTCTATGGTCATGGTGTAGAAGAAGGATGAAACTTGGAAGATGTTCAAAAAATATAGAGAACTCAATAAGTGTATTCTTAAACATAAGTTTCCTATTCTAGTAATTGATGATTTGATATATGAATTGTGTGGTGTTATTTATTTTACCAAGTTATACCTTCACTCTAGTTATCATCAAATGCAAACATACAATGAGAAAATACCTAAAATACCTTTCATAACTCATGAAGGCCATTATGAATTTATGGTCATTCCTTTTATCCTCACAAATACACCATTTACATTTTAGAGTTTGATGAATACTAATTTTAGGACATTTTTTTAGAAAGTTTGTATTGGGATTTTTTTATGTTCTTCTCATCTACAACAAAAAATGGGAAGACCATTTGAAACATGTGAAATAGGTAATTTAAATTATAGAACAACATCATCTTTAACAAACCTTCCAAATGTGCTTTTGGTTTCCAAGAGGTGGAGTACTTGGGTCATATTATTTCACATTGAGGATTGAATTTTGATCATAAAAAAATCTAAGTGATGATGGGGTGGTACATTCCCAAGATCCTCGAGACCATCTAAGGATTTATGGGACTAACTAGTTACTATTACAAGTTTGTCAAAAATTATGGTAGCACAACCCCACTCACCTATTTATTGAATAAAGATCCTCTAGTAGACTGATTCAACTACCAAGGCATTTTAATAGTTAGAAATTTCTATTTTCATAACTATAGTTTTGGCTACCCCTAATTTTTCCACAACTTTTGATGTGGAGTGTAATGCATCAAGATATGGCATAGGATCTATACTCATGAAATAAGGTAGACCCCTAGCATTTGAAATTTTATAAAAGAAGTGTAAAAATAGACTCAAACTAATATTTGAGAAAGATATGATGTTTATTTATCATGTAGACAAGAAATGGAGACCTTATTTGATGGGTCATGACTTTCAAGTAAAGATTGATCATGATAGCCTCAAATATTTCTTAGAATAACAATTATCATCTGAATAAAAAAAATTGTTATTAAAATGTTAGGATATGATTTTTAAATAGTCTATAATAAATTAAAATATAATGTGGTGGTACATGCATTATCCTAGAGGGTTGAATTAGTTGAGCATTGTTATGTGCAATGATTATTTGGTAGGCAGATTGGCTAGAGGAATCAAGATCAGAAAGGGAAAATGATAGTGCTACCCATGATTTGATTCAAATTCCTTAGGAGGGTTCTGGTGGAGCTAAAAACTTTACATGGAAGGGGGACAAATCATGGTATAAATATATATTATACCTCTATAGGCATTCTCTCCTCAAACATACAAATCCTTTAGGAACTTCATGCATCTCTACTATGAGGTCACTCAAGATTTTTGAAAACATATCATAGAATCAATAAGTATTTTTGAGGGAAGGACTCAAGGGGGATGCCCATAAATATGTGGTTGAATACATGGTATGTCAATAAAATAATGGTGAAACCATTAAGACCCCAATTCTTTTGTAGCCTTTATCCATCCCTAGATAGTGTTGGGAGGAGGTTTCCAAGGATTTCACTACTAGGTTACCATGGTTTGAGGGTAAAAATGTTATCATGGTAGTTATAGATCAACTCACTAAGTATGCTCATTTTTTTTCTTTATCACAACCATTTTTTGCTAGTATAGAGCTTCTGCTTTTCTCAATATAGTTCTGAAATTGTATGGTACTCCAAAGATCATTGTAAGTGACCAAGATCTCATATTTATTAGTAATTTTTGGACTAAAATATTTTCATGTTTGGGCACCCATTTGGCTCATATCTCATCCTATCATCCTCAATCTGATGGATAAATAGAGTTAGTCAACAAATGTCTAGAATGGTATCTTCATTATTTTATTTTTGACAAACAAAATAAATGGGTTCATTGGTTGCCACTTATTGAACAGTGGTCTAACACTTCTTTTCACACTTCTTCAAAAATGTCTCCTTTTGTGGAATTTTATGGGTATCAACCACTCATCCAACACTTATTTCTTGTTGGTGCATCTCAATGTTTGAGTTTTTAGGAACACATTCACCATCAACAAGAGGTACTAGTTAGTTTATGAGAAAATTTAGTAGTGGCACAAAATAGAATGAAGTAGCAAGTAGATCAACATCATAGTGAGTGACATTTTTACATAGGTGATTGGGTCTTTGTGTGTTTTCATCTATATAATCATATGTCTCTAAAAAATATAAAAAGGATAACAATTTGTCACCTAAGTATTATATCATTTATTAGATCTTACAAAAAATGGTAGTGTGGCTTACAAACTAGAATTACCCCCATTTAATCACATACATTTGATTTTTCATGTATATTTCCTGAAGAAGGCCACTTATATTGAATTACCATAATTTGATGAATAATTATAAGTCATTATATAGCCTGAAGAGATCCTTCACACATGCACTAATCATCTGCAAACTAGAATGATTAAGGAGTATTTGATTAAATGGAAGAACCTACTTTTTGAAGATGCAACATGGGAGGATGAAGTGTTCTTGCATAATTATCCTATTTTTATTCAATTTTAGTTACACCATTGTTATAAATGAGAAAGGCATTCTACACCCTTAACCTATAGTGCATCTAGGGATATGTGTGGCCTACTTGTGGCTTACATACCTTCATATTATCTTATTACATTTCTCGATATTCTTAGTATGGTTAGCCTATAGAATAACCATGGATAAGTAGATTATATATAGGAGGTAGTGGTTATTCTTTTATATCATATTACAATTTTTGTTACTATTGCATTATTATGGAGGTTAACCCTTTGAAGTGGCTCAATCATAATATTCAGTTTTTATGCTCTTTTGTCAATTATTATTGTAAATTTGCCTATTATGTTCTTAATTCTATGATATATAATTATATTATTGTGAATCATCTAAGTAATTTCATTAAAAATATATGTTATAACTAGTATGATTTTAATTTCATGATTATATTCATATGAGAATTGTGCAACCATGAAATCAATGCCTTATGTAATTATATTCCTTATTGTCTAATTTGGGGTTACTCAAAGTAAGGTTAGGTTTATAGTATGTGTTTTGATTTGAATAGGTATATAAATTTTCATGAGATGATAATTTTATCATTTTATAATCTCCTTGCATAAAGATTCAAGCCATTTTATTACTCTTTGTATTTGTACTTAGGGTGAAGGTTTATGATTACTTCCCATCGTACTTAGGTAAGGAGTTATGGAAATTTATATAATGATGTACATAACACAATTTTAGAGTGAATGAATGAACATCTTATCCAATAAGTTTGTGTTTATTTTTGGTTATTTCATCAGTAAGTTGATCTTGATGAAGCAATATAACTCCTTGTGAACCTCACTCTTATGAGGTCATGTACAAGACATGAGGTATCTAACCCATGTTGTGAAGTGGGATGATATGGATTATCACCCTATCTAGACTGATGATAATTTATATGATTGATTAACTTAATTTGATTAGTTTTAGTACAAGTGATTGATAAAATTTCTAGTAGTAATTAAGCTGAAATAAATTTGAAATCGAGCTCAAATTAATTATTAAACTAGATTTTTTTCCAAAACTAAGTATTAAAACCTATTATTATAGCATGAGATAATTATAATTATCAACCATTATCTTTATACCATAGTAAAATATCATCATGGCCCCATTTTTGGAGGCATTCACTAATATTTTACACATCATGTTTCATTTCAACTCACAGAGTTGGCTTGGAATCGACTTGAAAAAATAGTTAAAGGCAATATTATGAAAAACAAGAGATTGATAGTATTTAATTCAACCTTTAAATTATCCATGTAACTTTTTTTACTCTTTTTGGTAGGTTTACTATTTTTATCAAATCCCATTCTGGAAAAATTATTGCAAGACATACATAATTTTGTCTTTCTAGTTTGCAAATTCATTTGAAAAGTGACCTTATTTTTATAGCTAAATAATTAAATTTTCTAAACTAAAGGTTGATTATGAGTTTTTTGAGACTTATTTTATACCTATGAATGATAACTATATAAAAATAGGTTGTTTACTATTTTTAGCAACATGTTTTTAAACTAAATTATTCAAAAAATTATGGGTAATCCAATCTTTTTCTACCAAAACTACTTTGAATTCACAAGTATATTTTCACATTTCCTTTGTCTAGGTTTTAGTTCATGGGTTCATAGGTAGACGTTGTAGATGAGTTAATTATTTTTTAGTGACAAATTTTTGTTTCATTTTGTGGAGGTATTTTCCTAACATCGTTTTAAGGGTAATCTATCAACCTATGCCCTAGGTGTCATGTGTGCTAGTTGAGATTGTTTGTGCCTTGTTTATGATAGTTTTTCCATGGTATTCCATTTAAATTCTAAATTTTTTGGAGGTTTGAATAAGTTTAATATTAAACTTTTCACAATTTTTAATCTTTGGACTTACATTATGATCTTGTACCTTGGAATCATGTATCTTGGAACACTAAATCAATGAACAATAATAGATCACATCCATTATTATTATGATCATGTGTTAGTTTTTGGTAATTTGGAATAAGTTTGCATGTTTAGTGACTATTTATGTGTGTGTTTAATTCATGTGATGGAAAAAAAATTGGGCATGACAACAACCATACTTGTAACATTAGCTTTTGTAGGCATTTTTTGCTGTTGAACACCTTTTATTAGAAATCCTTTCTTTAAGATACTTTCTTGCTTAAGTTGAACTTATTTTTGAAACTTCTTTTTTAGTGTTTTCTCATTTTTTAACTTCTATTATTTTATCTTTTGTAACCTTTTTTCCTTCTCCTTTTTTTATTTTAGTAATTTATGTTTTCCAATTTTTCTATTTGTAGCCTTTGCTTTTCAAATTATTCTTTTTGTTATTGCTCTTTTTACAATATTTTTTTTTGTCATGTTCTTTAGGAGATGAAATCATAATTTAATTGGGTTGCTTGATTTATTCATATATTATAGGATCAACATTATCAATTATCTTTTATATTTTGTTTTTAAATCCAAATGACTATTTGTATGATGCCCATGCATTTTATGATATGCACAATAGTATTTTGATATTATTAGAGGAGGTATAGAAGGTAATGGGATCAACTTATTATGAAGCATTTACTTTAAAATTTCACTTGAACTCTCAGTAGTCTTTTGTGCACTTTTTGAATCACTAGTTATAGATATATTTTATTTTGGCTTCCAATCTTGAGATGAGTAGGAACAAAAAAATGATATTAGGATGTAAAAACATGATTAACATTAATATGTTCTTAATTATTTGTGAATGTGATAAAATTTTCCCATGATATAATCTTTTAACTAAAATATTCATTTTTCTTTTGTAACTCCTCTATTGACTTTTTCATATTGGTGAGTTAATCCTTAAGGGCTTCACAAGCACAAACCCTAGGTAATTTTGATTGCATATGCATACAAATGTAGTCAAGATATGATGTGTGAGGTGGATGGGGTTGAAAAAGGATATGTTGATTACTTTAATTTAGTACAAATTATATGATTGTTCAACCTATCTCTTGGGATAATGATATAATGGACATGGTTGGATGGAAAGTAGATATGACCATCTTAAGGGTTAAGAGGAGACCTTATAGGATATTGAATATATGATTGCTCTTATTCCCATGTATTACTTTATTTGACAAAATTTAATGGTGTTTATATCTTAAAATGTGATTTAATTATTTTTATAAAAAAATTAAGATTGAAATGTTCATCCAATATAACCATGTATCCTTTGAAATAAAGTAATAGAAAACATAAATGTAATACCCTAAGAAAGAAGGATATTATAAACAAAAGCATGGAAATTATGTTTCAAATAATGAAAAAAAATAAATTGTGAGAGACCAAAGGAATTTAATTAAATCCTAGGTCAAAATTATTTGATCCCCTAGAAGGATATAACCCTAGGGGAAAATTAAGGTTTTGTAATGCTCAATCAATAAATGATTTCACCAAATATTTTATCTTAAATTGAATTAATATAGTGAATAATACTAGTTCAGATTGATAGAATATAATAATGTAGGGTGTTTTAAATACACTTTTAAATAGTAAACTAAAATTAATTGACTATAATAGATGAAACAAAACAAATGCAAACAAGGATAAACTATGAAAATAGAAGGTGAACTTAGATTTTTTATTCATCTGATTAATTATGTTGACTGAAGAAATTCAAAAACATGATCTTCCCAGAATTTATATTTGAGATTGTCTAAGGATAGATATGTTAAAGAAGGATAAGAATATGGGTCATTATTATCCCTATCTATCAATTTTATCCTTTGGTATAAAAATATAATTTAGGGCATAGTCACATGTGATAGTTGGAAAGAGGTATGTATGTGATGATTTTGTCTTTGGATGTGTGAGGAAGACATGTTGATAGCTTATTAAAGATTTAAACCCTATTAGGTAATGCAATGATTGAATGATCTATAGGTATGAAAAAGAGGAGTGTAGTTGGGATGAGTTAACCCCAATTACCCCCATGATGATAGAGCATTGCCTAAATACCTAATAATTTAAGGAGGTAAATAAATCCCAATGTATTTATCTCATATAATTTATTCATGAAAGTATGTTCTTTTGAATATATGAATGTATCTAGGATTGAATACTTGATCATTCTTGGCCAGGATGCATAAAACTAGCTTGAGACTTAGTCAAGGACTGCTTGAGGTGCATATAACCTAAATCGAAAAGAATAGGGAAATTTTACTCAATGTGCACTTATTTAAATAAGCCTTTTTATCACACAAATTTTCACCCCTAAAATATTTTTCAAACCTTCTAAAGTTGGGGTAAAATGGAGACAATCCTAGGTTTTGGGTGACCTTTAGGTGGATTGAATCTTAGGTTATAGGGCTAGTTCCCCTTGATGTATCACTTAGGCTCATTTACTAATCTATAAACTTGACATGAAAAGATAGAGAAACTACTATAATTGAGGTGATGCACCAAAATAATTTAACCACTATAAATTAGCTACATGTACACATCAACCATGAGACTAACCTGAACACACACTACTCCTAATCTACCTCTTTACATCAGCACTTCATTGTGGAGGTTATGATAGATGTTTGGGATAGGAGAAATAATAAAGAGGTCATATAATTACACTAATTAGTATATAAATAATTCAAACTTCACACTTCACTTGGAAACTTTACATGACCCACAAAGAAGCTTTCAAACTACATATGAATGCTAGAAAAGCACAACATGCCAAGGAAAGCTAAGCAAAACACTTGATAAGATCAACTAGTTTTGAACACACACTAAAACTAGTCAAAGGATGAGTTAAAACTAGAAGTTTATCTTAATAAAATTCATAAAAATAGGAATGGATTTTCCATATCCAGGTGGAGGATGAATACATAGCTAAATAAGGCTCAATTTATAGAAAAATAAGACTAAAAGATAGAGGGGCATATAAGTGAGCAATGATAAGTGTAAAGAAGAGTTACAATCAAGAATGGAGTTATAAATATTTTAATTAAGTCTCCATTTATAATTTTTAATCTATTTAAGATGCATCCTCTTCCAAGTGGCGTAGGAGTTTGTCTAATTGCCGGACACCTTGTCTTCTTCTTCAAAACTACCCCTAGTCTTGGCTTGGAGAGTGACAAGTGGCACTCTTGACCATCAATTCATGTTTAACTGACCTTGATATAATCTTGACACATTATATAATTTTATAATATCATAAAACTGACATTTTAATGATTATTACACCTCTTAGGTGTCTTGAAGCCTAATTTGTCTTATTATGCCTATCTTACCCAAATCACTCAAAACTTGATTTTGCATTTATGAGTGAAACATATATTTATGTATGGCATATCACAACCGTAATATACCTGAAATAACTCATTTTTATCCATCCAACACTCACAAAAATCTCACTTTGTACCTTAAGCTCTCATTAGCCTTCAATTCCTTATAGCCTTGAAAACACTCAAAACTCATTGTGTAGGAAAATGTATAGATGTTCTTGGAAAAATAAAGATATTTTTGAGTACCCATTATTATTTTAAATCTCCGTGCCCAACTTTATGACCTAAAATCAATTGAAATTACACTTATTCACTCCTTTTATCTCTAATTAGGCCTCAATTAGGCCTCTAGGGCTAGAAACTGAGTTTTGGATCAAATTTAGTCCCACATGTGTGAAAATTATTAAAATAATTTGATTCACTTTACCCATACCTTGAAAATTATCCATGCCAAATTTCAAACTTTTGAGACCCTGTACAGATGTGTGAACCATAAAATGGTTAAAACCCTAGCCTAGGTGCTTGAACAAGATTGAGAGGTGATTGAAGTGATTTTTCAAAAAATATATAGGTTATAACTATTTTAATATGATTTTAGGCTTGAAACATCATACTAAAACTTCATACCTTGAGAGTGAGGTATCTTGAAGTACTCTATAGGCTTGAGAAAGGTTTCTTGACTAGAAAAATGGTGCATTTCTCACCTTTTGACCAATTTAGTGACTTGAATGGATCATACACCATTATATGAGACCTAAATATGTGTTCTTATGATTATATAATCTATTTCCTATCTTTAAAATCCTATGTTCTTGATTTGGTAACTAATCCTTACCCTACACACTCTCAAATAAGCCTACAACCATGATTATAAGAAAAAATTATACAGCTCTACCTTTAGCACGTCCCAACTAATATATTTTTAGGAGATTAAGAGAGGTATTTAAATTAAGTAAATTCATTTTGATGTTCATTATAACCCACCTTAATCACTTAGATGGATAATCTCCTCAGTCGGGTCATTTGAAGGCTTTTAGCAACCTATGAGTGCCTTGCACTCTTAAGGATGGTTCATAAAAATGAGGCATTATTAGGATGAAATAATTCCAAAAAATTAAATTATAAATACCATTATAACATACCATAACTTAATTTTCTCCATGTAAATGGTTGACATACAAATGAGTCCAAGAAAGACCTTCTCAGGTTAGGCAGACTATATGTGTGAGGTTGAGAAAGAGTTTCAGGTTAAAGATGCCATTTTTGAGATTTATTTTGATTAAAAACACCTTATGGGGGAATTTAAAATCCATATTTACTTTTTCCAATGGTTTTATTTTCCATTATATTCATTAGACCTTCTACAACACCATTAGTTAATGTTTAAGGTTTATAAGCCAATCGATGCAAGTGACCCTAACAACTATATTAGTGTTAGGGTGTGGAGCTAAAAGCTTCACCTAAGGCAAACAGGGAGGTTTTCAGAGCATGACAGTCACCGGTGTCGGTAGGCCACAATCGACGTTGGTCAGGGGAGTGCAGAAGGAAACTGGCATCGACAGGAGATCGGCTGACGTCGGTCACCTCCAGTCAGGCAGGGACCGACGTCAGTCGCCTGTGGTGGTCAAAACTGTTGTTGATGAACAGTCAGTTAAGTGAACACGGAGTTTGCATGATAAAGACCAGTTTGAGTCTTTGAGCCGCTTGTCTAAATTAGTGTATGCATGAGATCTATATAATAGACTCATGGGCTGTATTGTTAAGTGAAGAATAGTGTTGAACTTGTAGAACCCAAGTGTGGAGCTTGGAGAGTTCTTCCCATGGTGGAATCAAGTAGGATTCCCCATGTATGTAAGATCAGGTTTGATATGCAGGGTGTTGTCAGGATCATGGTGGAGATCTACATGTGATAAGTAAGATCAGGTTGGTCTACAGGGATGTGTGTATGCGAGGGTTAGAATAGGATCGGCGAGGGAGCAAGATCAAGGTGATAGCAATACATCAAGAGCAGGATCATGGTGAGATCTACTTGGAGTACCAGTTTGTACTCGATTGTACTAGATGTACAATGAGGTGAACAACAGCTTGTGTTAGTTGTTAGTTGTTAGTTGTTAGTTGTTAGTTGTGACCTATGAGAGAAGATTACTCAGGTGGGAAGATTACTTAGAGCCCTTGAGGAGGAAGCCTCACAGAGGTGGAAGAAGAGTGTGATCTCTTTATTGTAATTTCCTTTGTAATGAGTTGAATGCAATTGTGTGTTGCCTCTCATATTCTGTGTGTTTTCTCATTGGTAGTTATTTGTTCTTCTGGTTATTTCTGCAAACTTAAGTTGCTTATACAATGGTAATCATGTGTGCTCTTAATTCTAACAAGTTGTGTCAGAGCTTTGGGGAACTTAGGTCCTATCAAATGGTATCAGAGCAAGGTTGGATGTTCTCATAGTGAGTTTGACTAATAGATGGCCCAGATCTGGTTAGTGGTTTGTTGATTATAGGTTACTCACAGGGGTTTCTGATTGAGTGGGAGTATAGCAATGGCAGAAGAAGGTAAGCTGAGAATGAAGAAATTTAGGCACAGGATTAACACCACAAGGAGTGTGGTGGGTAGTCTTCAAGTGGGAGCTTGAAGAGGAATACAAGCCAGGATGTAGATTAGACAAAGTACTGGTATGGGTATAGGTGCAGTTGTTTATCTCCAAGTGGGAGATTGTTAGGGTGTGGAGCTAAAAGCTTCACCTAAGGCAAACAGGGAGGTTTTTAGAGCATGACAGTCGCTGGCATCGGTAGGCCACAACTAACGTCAATTAGAGGAGCGTAGAAGGAAACTGGCATCGATAGGAGATCGGCTGGCATCGGTCACCTCCAGTCAGGCAGGGACTGATGTTGGTCACCTGTGGTGGTCAGAACTGTTGTTGACAAATAGTCAGTTAAGTGAACACAGAGTTTGCATGATAAAGACCAGTTTGAGTCTTTGAGCCGCTTGTCTAAATTAATGTATGCATGAGATCTATATAATAGACTCATGGGTTGTATTTTTAAGTGAAGAACAGTGTTGAACTTGTAGAACCCAAGTGTGGAGCTTGGAGAGTTCTTCCCATGGTGGAATCAAGTAGGATTCCCCAAGTATGTAAGATTAGGTTTGATATGCAGGGTGTTGCAGGATCATGGTGGAGATCTACATGTGATAAGTAAGATCAGGTTGGTCTATGGGGATGTGTGTATGCGAGGGTCAGAATAGGATCGGCGGGGGAGCAAGATCAAGGTGACAGCAATACGTCAGGAGCAGGATCATGGTGAGATCTACTTAGAGTATTGATTCGTACTCGGTTGTACTGGATGTACAATGAGGTGAACAACAGCTTGTGTTAGTTGTTAGTTGTGACCTATGAGAGAAGATTACTCAGGTGGGAAGATTACTTGGAGCCCTTGAGGAGGAAGCCTCACAGAGGTGGAAGAAGAGTGTGATCTCTTTATTGTAATTTCCTTTGTAATGAGTTAAATACAATTGTGTGTTGCCTCTCATATTCTGTGTGTTTTCTCATTGGTAGTTATTTGTTCTTCTAGTTATTTTCGCAATCTTAAGTTGCTTATACAATGGTAATCATGTGTACTCTGAATTCTGACAAGTTGTGTCAGAGCTTTGGGGAACTTAGGTCCTATCAATTAGCCCTTTTATCATTGTTAAAGGAGTTAAAACCCTCAGGTAATGTTTATTTTAATTACATATCACATCTTAAATTTTTTTAAGTTATTCCACATTTCCTTCCATAAATAATTTTCTTTGCAATCTCACACATAGGCCTATGTGGCCCTTTAGGCCTACAATTATTCTTCTCTACCACATGTAAGTCACTATAAGCCAAGAATTATCTCTCTTTATTCTAGAGGAAACATATTACTCTCAAAATTTATCACTCATCAAACTTATTTCATGAAACTCAGGGCTTCTTTTAATATGGGTTTCTTCCATCTTTCATCTGCATGCTTGTAAGTGTCATTAAAGTCTATTTGGGCTTATTGACTGCTAGGGTTGAAGAAAGAGTCTTTAATGACATTATTTCCCTACATAATGACCTTTATACGTTTTAAAATTTCCTATAAACATTTCCCAAATCTATCTCATCCCTTGTATCTCATTTATCAATAAAGAGTTATTATATTTTATGTAAAAAGGGAAACCTATAGATCTACTTTTTGGTCATGTTAGGCATTTTCAAAATTGCATTTTAGGCTATCTTTGAATTAAATAGTATCTTAAATTACCTCTTAAATTTATCATGGATTTTTAACCTTTATACAACACTTATAATGCAATTTTTACACCCTCATTTTGCTTATAGGCCACATTCTTGTAGGCAGACCTATATATGACCATCTAGGCCTATAACTATACAACGACCACCTTAATTGAAATCAATGACCTTGATTATACTTGGAGAGTGTTTAATAATCAATCCATTATATTCTTAACTTTAATACAAACCTCTTGAACCTCACATTCACTTCATACATATGTCTTTTTGGTTATAGATTAACACAGGCTAGTAGGTCTGTATTTAAGACTTTAGAATACAAGGTCATGATTTATGAGCTCTTATTAGCACTAATTTGATGATTCCAATGACTCTTTTTATGTTTAAAATTATTTTTTTACTTTTCACTTTTATTTAATTTGGTCTTTATAAGCTCTCAATTTGTCACTTCATCATTGCAAACTAAACCTTTTCCTCCTTGAGAGTGTAATAGGGTTGTATATACATATTAGACTCTTTCAAGTGTAATTTTCCATGATAATTGGTTATTGATAGATAATAAATTATTTTAAATACTTTAAAATAACACACATTCATTATCTCAAACCATCCATATATGAAAATCTCATAAGAACTCCAAAATTGCCTACAACTCAACATAAATGGAAATTTTGATGTTGAAGAAGGCCACATGTGCCAAGTGAGTGTTTGAGAATGTTTGAGGTGGATTTTCAAACTTATAAGTATCCTTTAAAACTATTATTAAGCACTCAATTTTCTTTATACTTCCATTCCAAGTAGAAAAATGAGCCTATGTGATTTGTAGGCAATTTTAGACCATCCTACAGTCTTAGCAATTGTTTATAAAGGAGTGGACACCAATCTGACCACTATTACTATGTATTTGAATCTCATTAGGACCCCCTCCTTTGGAAAAAATATCAAACCGTGACCCTCTCTGCTCTGTCCATAATGAGTATATGAATTTGACCTTTATTATCTTATCAAGAGAGAGATGGAGGAAAGGAAGCATATTTTTCATCTCTAAGACCTGTACCTATACTCAAATCATGGATCTTACCTATACAAGATGAAGAGACAACTCTAAAATATTTTCTCTTGAAAGTGAGTCTTCTTGGTCTATACAAGTGCTTAAAAGTACCCTTTTAGAGGTTAAACCTATAAAACTAACGTGGTCTGGCATCTCTGACATATATGGAAATTAGAAAACTCCTTCAAAATATTAGACAAATTTGGTTTTATTTAAATTTCACCTTATTTATCTTTGACACATATGGTATTTGGTTATAAATAATTTTATCCTCAGTTTTACTTACCTTAAACTTTGCAAATAAACCTTAATTTATCTAAATGTGTATGAAATGTTTATGTAAAGTGATGAAGGCATGAAATGATTTTGATAGATAACTAAATAACTAAATACCTATGAGACATCAGGATCCACCTTCTTTACACCATGACATGACTAGACTAGTACAAGACCAAAATAAAACATTACCTTAATCTTATCAAATAAACCTTAACTTTGGCTAACAAGACCTTAGAAATACTATTTAAAGACTTTAGAAGGTAAAAAATGGAAAGGACAAAGGTTTTTTGGACGTGACAAGCAATTTTTTAATTATGAGAGTTGACCTTTTTACCTAGAGGTCAAAAAAAGGTCGACAAGTTGGCAATTCACAAGGGTAATATGATTGCAATGCTTGCTAGACCAATAGCCTTATCCTTCCATTGTGCAATGGAGTCACTTATATTCAAACTCATATCTGATTTGAACTTGACCAATATAAGATAGTTGACTTGACTTCCAAACACACATAAAATAATAACAACACACAAAGCAAAAGAAATAAGATAACACACATATGCTAACTAAGCACTTAGGAAAAAAACAAGACACAACATAAGAAACTAGTATATACAACTAACCTGATCATATCTTCTTCCTCATGGATCATAGCGTAAGTTTATTAGATCTTTTACTCTATAAGGTGAAAAATATCATGAGGTAGGTTGCCTATTCGACTTTTTTCTTATTGTATTCATCTTGATATTGATATCCAATCCTCTTGGAGTGCTTTAAAGTGAAGTAAGAACAGAAAAGTAGTCACCTATGAACACATATTTGCCTTGTAAATAAAGATCCATCCCATTCTTCTCATTGATATTAAAAAGATCCTCAAAAGTGATCACATTATGAATTTTAAGGGTAGGAATCACTTGAACTCCTAGTGGATCCTTGAGAAGGCATGTTTGGCCATGAAAGGCTTCTTAAGAACTTTCACTTTGCTTTCCAAGAAGGGTAGTAGTCTTACCAACATATTCATTCCATCTTATGTAAGAGGTAGGTCCTTTAATGGCTTCATACTCATTGTAAATGTCTACATATTTCTTCCATAGGTTCTCATCATCTTCATGACTAGTTTTGTGAGGCGAGACAAATTGAGCACCTTCAGAATCTCCCTTAGAAGTCATAGGGTTACCAAGGACTTCAAACTCTTCTATGTGATCGTGTTGTAGTTTCAAATTTTCCCTCTCAAGTTTTATTTCTTTCTCATTGGGATAAATTTTTAATTCATTCAAGAACTCATCTTGTTCCCTTTGCTCAATCTCACATTCTTTCTCATTGGCCATTACAAATACATCCAAGACCTCACCTTTTTGACTTAGGGAACCTACAACATCAAGACCAATTGTAACCTCAATAAGATTAAATACAATTGAACCCTCCTCTTGAATCATGATATCAAGGCCATCTTCTAAAACTTCATCTTTGAAAAATGATTTTCCTTTTTCTTCCCCAAGTGGAGTACCAATGAATATTTCTTCCTCATACACACTTAAATCATCTTCATCACTTACAACTATAGCTTGATCTTCTTCATTTACCTCCAATAGAATAGGTTTTTCCTCATGAAGGGAGATGGTGGGATGGTTATGAATATGTTTATGAGTTTGAGAGTGAGTATGAGGTATGGTAGGTTACTCATTAATAGGATTGGGAATTGAGGGAACATTATTGCAACTTGATATCTTTAGGATGGTAAACTCTTCTAAGAACTCTTGGAGAGAGAAAATTTAGTTGTGTTATGAGTGTCTCACTCTCCTCAACATGCACTTCATTCTTCTTATAGCCTTTTTGAGGTTCTTTTACAACTATAAATTGATTTCCAATCTTCTCAACTAGGACCTCCTTGTTTTGGATTTCTTCTTGGATATACCTCTAAGATTGAAAAGCTTTAGGTTCTTGAGGAGGTGTAAATAGGGATTGAATAGGCACAAGATCTTCTTTGGTTTCAATTTATAAATCTTGGATTGATTCAATATCTATGATTTTCAATTCCAAGGCTTCAATTTGCTTGTCTATATTCTCTTAGAAAAGTTCTTATTGAGGATGGTCAATGACTTCATGAGGAAAAGGAGCATAATAAGGTTGATAAGGGATACAAGAGGGCTCTTGAGGAGGGATGGGATGGGCTTGCATAGGTTCATATTCTTCCTTGATTTTAACTCCCCAATCATCTTGTCTTACTTTTATTACCCCATGATTTCACCACTTAATTCTAACTTGGAATTTTGAAGGACTTCTTGTGGGATTCTTAAGGAATAGGATTAGAGTTTTGTGTATAGATAGCTTCATTAGATTATGTCCAAGTAGAAATCAAGCTTTCCAATTTTTATCTATCTTGCTTCTCAATATTAGGCTCCTTAACAACCACCTCTTTCTTCTTTTGGATGTTTTCTTAGATTTATTTCTAAGATGGGAAGGCTTGAGAGGTATGTGAAGGACTTGAAACACTTTGAACATCACTTGAAATGGTCTTTTGGGGAAGAATGAGTGGAAAATAAGAGGGATGAAATGGTATATATGAAGACACATGGGGATGATATCATTGAACCCTTTATCCTTCATGAACTCTTAGCTTATCTTATATACCTTGAATTAGGCCACTTATATCCATCATATCACTTGTGAGTCCTTGCCAATTTTCTCTCTCAATAGGTTTCCATTCTCTCTTTATTAGCTGAAATGAGTTTCTCACATTATGAATGAGATGACTAGGGACATTTTGACCATACTCCTTTTATGAGTTAAGTCTTATCATATACCTTTCATAGCTCAAAAGAGTTTGTTTGAGACTTTAAATAGACTGATTTGAAATGTGTCTATGTTGACTAAATGTAGCATGGTCTTGAGAAGGTTGATCATAGGTTTGATATGAATCATTATACTATTGATAAAGATCAGTACACTGCTAGTATGCATAATTATAGGATTGATAAGGCTCATCATATACCTGATAGGGAGTACTATATGCTTAAGATGCCTCATCAATTTGAATGACATTGAAATTTAATTCAAATTCAGCCATAAAAACCTCATCAAGATAGTGAATTAAAGATACAACCTATTTTAAACAAGTGTCTAGGCTACTAGAACTAGCTGATTAAGCTCAAAGTCACCATTAATGTTTTTGAATGCCTCTAAAGGTTGATATGTAGAAATATAACACCAAAAATATTTCAAACACTTTGAGCCTTTGTCCCACCAGGTATGCCAAAACTATTATCACCCAAATTTTCACCCCTAAAATATTGTTCAAGCCTTCCAAATTTGGGGCAACATGGAGACAATCATAGGTTATGGGTGACCTTTAGGTGGATTAAATCTCTAGGTTATCGAGAAAGATCCCATTGATGTATCAATTAGGCTCATTAACTTATATATCAACTTGAAATGAAAAAGAAAGAAACCTAATCTAATGGAGGTGATGCTGTTTCTATTCAAAATTCACTTTTAGATCTAAGAGAAAGAAGAAACTAAAAAAGTAATGGACAAGGCATGGGAAGTACCTGGATAAAGATTGCACACCGTAAATCCAGACGCTTGTGAGCACTCCTCTTTGGCTGTGGAGGAATGACACCTGCAAGAAAAAAGGAAACTTGGACAAGAAAATGTTAGATGGATAGGCGGTGGGTTGCCAAGCAAGAGCTTGTTCCCGGAAGTGTGAAAACTTCCTTAAGGGAGGTCAACCCACTGTTAACAGACAGATAAAAGATTAAGAAAATATAGAATGCCAGAATACAGAAGTGACAAAGAAATTAGGAAGGAAAGAAAAGACAAAATGATTACCTAAAGGAGTTGTTGGGCTGAAGACAGTTGTCGAGGTCGGAAATGTCGCCGGCGTCGGTTATCTGATCTGCCGGCGTCGGCTACCCTGCCGACATCGGTTGGGGAAGTGACCGGTGTCGGTCGGGGTTATGGCCTGTAGTCGGGTCTGGGTTGCTTTTTGGACTGTGGATGGGTCTGGTTCATGAATAAGGTCAAGACTGAGTTCGGGGACGGGTCTGAATGGACTGAGGAGTGGTCTTGCCCTGTACACTGTCTTTTGTTGGCAAAAGGAGGATGAGGGAGTTGTCTGGGATTGGTATAAAAAGTGGGACAATGTGAGAGGAGGATGGACAGAGGACAGGTCCTGAGAAGGCTTTTCAGCCTCTCAGGGGGAAGGATAGAGAGAGTAGGAAGCAGCAGATAACTGAAAGCTTAAAGAAAAGAAATCAAATAACAGAGTCTGCTTACCTCTTTGCCTGCTGAATGAAGGGTTGAGAGAGTTGTTGTTGAAGCCACAGAGGATTTAGCAAGAAGAGAACTCTTGATGAAGAACCTTTTCACCTGTTGCTGTTGTTGCACGAGGTCCAAACGGAGAAGAGACGAAAGCCAAAATGCCAAGAGAGTTCAGTTTGCGAGCTTAAGGGTCCAGGGGGCTGCAACGGATGCAGAAAAGGGTAATGAAGGATGTTGATGCTGGCAGTTTTGCCGACGTCGGCCGAAGGGTCACCGACATCGGCGGTCGCAGAATGGGGACAGAGGCTAAAAATAGCCTCTGCCCATTCTTGCATGCCGCCGAGCGAGGGGGTATGGGAAGAACGGTCACGAGGATGCCAAAATGGGCATGGGGGGAAGATAATGAAGAGATTTGGCCTAATAAATGCTAGGGGGAAGGTGGAGGGATTCAAGGGAGGATCCAAGGTGGCAAGGGTAGGGTGGAAAGGGGGCCAAGGCCAAGGGTTAGGATAGGGGTTTAAGGTGAACAAGGGGGAGGACCAAGGTGCAGACACATTTGCGGTGTCTACATTTGCCCCTTTTTGTCTTGTTGGTTATTCTAGACGAACTGCAAGACAAAAATAGGAGTTGGTTGCCCCAGAAAAAGGATGAGGTGTTCCCCCCTCAAAGTGATAGTCGAGAGAATGGAACCAAAGATCGAGTGTTGATTTGACAGAGAAAGGGATAGAAGAGAGTGAGTGAAAATGCTGCAATAATCGTGATTGCGCGTAGTCCACTTCACGAGAGGGTTGGGTCAAATTGTCGCATGTCGAGGGTCAAGGAGTGCCAAAATTGAAGTAATCAGGCCCCAGCATTTAGTCGTCTGCTGATCGGGTCACTCAATTTAAGTTGAAGCTCCAAATGGTCATCGTGTTCTAGGTATCTAGGGCTCAGGAAGTGCTCTCAAAAACACAAAAAAGCCACAAGTAGTAGGGATCAACTGGCTCGCGATCCTATACTTGCGAAGGGTCAAAAATAGTCTGCGGACAATTCTGCTAACCAGCCGTGAGGTAGCACACACGCAAAAACAACCAAGGCAACATTGTCTTGGAAGTGGTCAAAGGTCGAAGGATGATCATTGGTCAAGGGGATGGATGGACGAAAGGATGCGGCCGAGCTAACCCCAGAAGACCCCATGTCAACTGAGTCCTGCCTACATAGCCCCTGTCGTAGGGGCCTCAGGCCGATGTAGTTATCCCTAAAAGGGAGGGAGGGTCAGAGAGATTGATTGGTCTTGGTCAAAGAAAATGATTGGTCTTGGTCAAAGAAAATGATTGGTCTTGGTCAAAGAAAATGATTGGTCTTGGTCAAAGTTGACGGAGTTGGTCATGATAAGAGTCAAAGAAGAGAGGGTTTGTCCATCATAGAGACGAATAAAAGGGGGTGGTCGAGCTAACCTCAGAAGATGTGGTATCTGAGTGCTGCCTACATAGCCCTGGTCATAGGGCCTCAGACCAATGTAGTTCGGACAAATTGAGAAGATTGGTCGATGATGAGATTGGTCATGTGTTGAAATGACGAGGGTAAGATGAGGATAAAATGATGTTACAGATGGTGTATTCTGTAGAATTGGTCGAGAGTCTTTCATCCCTAGCAAGTTTCCATAGTCGCAATGGATATATGCTAAAAATGAATAGAAGTCGATTTATGCTTCAGCAAGTATTGGTTTATGCTTAACATAAATTGGGTCTAGTCGGTAGTTTCCATGTGTATTGGTGTCCATAGAAACTATGTGAAATGGTCTAGGATGATGTCAGCTGAAAATGATGAAAATGGCTGGGTTTGAGATGAGTCGCTAAGAGATGTGGTTAAATGTGACCAAAGCGAAGAGAAAAGATGAAAGGCAAATTGCTCTTTCATTGACAAGGACCAGAAAGGAAGCATAGATAGGGGTTATTAGAACAAAAGCCCCGTTTATGCATTACGTCGTTGACCAGTGTTGAGTTAGAACAGTAATCGAATCACTTTGACATTAAAGTGAGCTCGAAGTCCCTTGAGCAGGTGAGAGGAAGAGGATAGGGTAACCCAATCTAAGAGCAAGAATAACCTTGCCCCTTTTATAGGAGACCCTGAGACAACTACAAGCCAAGTCCATGACCGGTTTTTTTTTTTTTTTTTTTTTTTTTTTTTGCGCAGGCTGATCGATGCGGGAAGCCTACATAGAGATGTCTTTTGATGTAGTGGTCATGTTGCGAAGCTGATCAATGCGGGAAGCTTCTAAGAAAGGTTGTTGTTTGTAGCAAGATTTAGTCATAGCCATCCTTCGAGGGAGTGGTCTATATTTTTGCTTAATAATGTTTGATAAGTTGGCCTAGCTGTCCTTCGAGGGATCAGTCTAGTAATACAGCAATGATAGTACAGTTGTCCTTCGAGGGAGCAGTCTATTTTTTTGAATTTGACTTGATTTTGTGACCATGGATATGTTTTGACATCTTGATTTTGATTGTTTTTTTGATTTAGAGTCATGGACAAGGTTGTAGAAGTTCAAGGACGCCCCTTTTTATTAGGACAAAGCATCCATGTATCATAAAAGGGTTGTAGAAGACTTGTTAAAGGGGAATAGGGTTGAAAGGGATGAGGATTAAGAGGACGAGGATTGCTCAAGGGATGAGCTCAAATTACGTGTCAAGTAGACGAGTACTCGACTAACAGAAGAATGGTCGAAGATGCAAGACATAAAAAGGGGTTTAAGGTCTAATAAGACCCTGGGCCATGCTAGTATGTTAAGGTCCGAGTCAATTGGGAGCAAACCTGCCCCATTTGCCTCTTTCCAGATTGGTCAGGTGTTGATTGATGGATGTGAAGTTGGTTTACATTGTCGTTGGTTGGTTGAGAAAGGTTGAATGTTTGGTCGAGAGGTCAGGGTGATTGATATTTGGTTGAAGTTTGGTTGAGACTAGTCGAATAATTGGTCGGGGGTTGGGTCGGTGGATACTTGGTCGGGTTTTAAGATAAAATGAATGATTGATATGTGGTAGAGACTGGGTTGAACAGTTGGTCGAGGTTTGAATAAAGGATGAATTCCCCCAGCGGGTAGGTAGAATGTTTGAAAGGTTGGTTAAGGTCGGTTGAGGTTTAGTGGTCAGATGGACGGTGTTAATGTCGAATAAGGGGGTCAAAGGCGGCAAAGGGACCACAGTCTGGCATGGAGATCCCGATTTAGGTGATGAGGTTGGAGAGGCATGAGTTGAGGTTGATGTTTTGTCGAAAAGGTGGTCAAGAGGACCCTTGATGAGAAGGGAATCCTTTCTCTGTTGCTGACGAATGATAGCTTTAAGAGCGCAACAACGCTCAGTGTCATGTCTCAGAGTGTGATGATAATGGCAGAATGTGGAGTTGTCGAACCAAGATGGTCTTAATCCGAGAGTTGATGAGTGGGGTGGTGTTGAGGGTTTGTTGATAACGTGGTCGAGAAGAAGGGTGTCATTCCCAAGACATTGGCGAATGGCGACCTTGAGGGCATGACAATGCTTCGTGTCGTGCCCAGGTGTGCGATGATACACACAAATGCGAGTGTCATCAAATCATGGTGGTTTAGGTCTGAGAGATTGATATTGTCTAAGAGGCGGGAGGTCGATACGAGACGACTGCAACAAGTGCCATAAGAGCAACACATATGAACCTGCTAACGGGTCTGGATGCTTTATTGCAGTGAGGGTTGGTGACATTGGTTTGGGAGGTGAAAGAGGCATAGGTTGAGGGTTCGGATGAGATGTATGTCTGATGGGATGAGGAAGTAATGGAGGCAATGTGCCTCTGTGAAGGATGGGAGTGGGAAGCACTCCTATTAAAGTGGACGGATGCGGGCCCAAGATTGAAGGTAATGACGAAGGTGGGGGAGGAGTTCTCCGGTGTGGTCTAGTAGCTTTCGTGTGTTTGGGTCGAGGGCCACCATTGTGCGAGGTGAGGTTAGATGTGGGTTTGGGTTTGGATGTGGACGAAGGTGAGTGAGATGTAACAATCTCAGGCAAAGGGCAAGAGGAAACTGTGACTGGGTCTTGCTTGATTGAAATGGGTAAAGAGACTGGTTCTTCCCTTGGTAGAGAAGAAATAGGAGAGTGTGGCTCCTCCAGATGGCAGGAGGCAGGGATGATTGTGCCTTCTGCTTGTGCTTGAGGAGTAGGCAAGGTATGGTCATTGGATGAAGGTGGGGCTAATGGCGTAGGTGTGGTCAAGGCGTCCCCTAATATAGGAGAAATAGATGGAGGGCTAATAGGAGAAGAGGGTTCTTCATCTTGTGATAGACGAATAGGAGAAGACTCTTCTGCGTGTGAAAGATATTGGTCAGAGACAAGAGGTAAGATAGTGTTAATCGTGTGAATGTCATGGTCATGAGAATCTTGGGTTATGGTTTGGACATTGTTTTGAGTAGGCAGATAATTTGGAAAAGGGTGTTTGAAGATGTTGATATGTTGATTGGGTGGGGCGTTCGGGTTATCTAAAACAAGATCCCCCTTGTCGATCATGTCTTAGACGATGTTTTTGAAAGTTTGGCAGTTATCAATGTCATGGCCTTGGACGCGGTGAAAGTGGCAGAAGTCGGCCTCTCTATACCATGTAGGGAGGGCTTTTGAAGGGTCAAATTGAGGTGGTCGGATTGGAGGGAGATTGAGGACCCCCTGCTTGAGTAGTTTTTCCAAAACAGAAGCGTATGGTTCTCCAAGTGGAGTGTAAGAATGCTGAATGTACCGTTGTTGGAATTGTTTGGTGATGCTGGAAGATGTCAAAGGTTGAGAGTAATTCGTTGTTGTTGAGGATGGTGATCTAACGACCACAGTATGGGCCACTCCTGTAGATTTGGAATTGGCAGAAGAAGAAGGTTTGGAAGAAGAATGGTCAGTAGATTTTGCGTTGGTATTACGCAATTTGACCTTATCTTCTTCAAGGGCACGGAGTTCAAGCTTTCGAGCCATGATGAAAGCTTCGTCAAAAGTGCAGAATGTCTGAATCTGCAAGGTAGAAGAGATGTGTCTGGCACATGCTCGAGAGAAGAGCTCGATGAGCTCGGGTTGAGGTAAAGAGAAGGAGAGCTGGTTAATCAAACCTCTCCAACGAGCGACAAAGTCAACAATTGATTCGTCATCAAATTACCTGATGGAGTAAAGGTCTGTGATTGAGACTTGTTTGGTGATGTTGATTGAGAAATGGTCAAGAAATAGTTGGGCGAGTTGGATGAATGAAAAGATAGAGTGTCTGGTAAGAGAGCTATACCAGTCAAGGGCAGGGCCAGAAAGTGACATAGGGAACGTGCGTAAAAGCAACGCATCGTCATGGGAAATAAGATAACAGGCATGTCTGAATGCCCGTAGATGTTGTTGTGGGTCTTCCTTATTCTGAAAGTGAGTGAATTTAGGAAGCTCCCAATGGTTAGGATATGGTCAAATAGGGATGGAAGGATGGATAGGCTCATTGCAAATTTTCTCATATGACAAAGTATTGCTTGAACCGGAAATGGAGGCTTCGAGACTGGACATTTTATCCATCAGCATCTTAATGATGTCTACTGACGGATTGGCGGGTTGAGCGCCCCCTAAGTTGTAAGGCGCTTGGAAGAGGTTAGAGGAGGTGTGCGACATAGTCAGTTGTACAATGTACGGATGACTAGTCGCAGGGGCGGAAGTGGAGGCTAGAGGTGGTTGCGTTATGAAGGTCGAAGGTATAGGTTGACTGGGCACTGCCAAAGGTGGTTGAATGGCGGCACTAGTAGAAAGACAGGTTGGCACTCCTATATTTGTGGGCACAAGAGTGTGAGGGGTCGAGGCAATCAAGTTCTGATATGATGTAGAACTTGGTTGAATTGCAGGTAGTTGAGGGGGTAATGGAACCCCGATGGAGGTCGGTCTAAAAATAGACGGGGAGGCCAAACTTTGCGTATTGGCCATGGTTGGGTTAATAGTTGAGGCGAAAGGCTGAGTCATAAAGGGTTGGGTGGCGAATGGTGTGGATGTCGTCACCACGTCGCCCAAAAGGTCTCGCGTTGGGTTTCTCGCGAGATAGTTTTGGAGGGCTGCGGTATTGAGGTCCAAGAATCTCTCAAAATCTTGGTCCCCTTCAGGGATGATAGGAATTTGAGTCGGGGTCGGGGTCGGGGTCGGTCCTGTAGGAGTTATTTCAGTCTCCGAGTGGAACTCCATGATAAGACTGGTTAGAGACAGGATAGACAGAAGCGGCTGTTGGCTAAAGTGGTTAAGAAGAGAGTCCTGGTTCCAGAAACTGTGTTTTTGCAGTCTCAGAAAACCAGAATGGAGTTTTTTGACAGAGAAGGGATAGGTTTCAGGCTGCTGGTTTTGAAAAAAAAGGACAGTGACAGAGACCGACATCGGTTTAAAAACCGATGTCGGTAAGAAATGTTGCCAACGTCGATCAGATAACCGATGCCGGTAACAGGGGAAAGCGACATCGGTAGCAGAACCGATGCCGGTGACAGGGGAAGCCGACGTCGGTGGCAGAACCGATGTCGGTGACTGTGTCTTCCAGAGAACTAAAAGGTTTGAAGATTCTTGGAAAAACAAAGAAGAAAGCATCCTCACACACTCAAACAAATAGATGAGAAGAGGAAAACAGAGAGAGACAGACAAGCCTAAGCGATAAATCCTAGGAATTAACCTTAGAAATTGTAGCTTATGCCTTAGATGAATGTTTGGGGAGATTGGCTGAAAAATGGGTCCTAGAAGAAGGCGGTCTAAATATGGTTTCAGGTGTTGTTTTAGGTGCTCAAAAATTTGTGTTAGGGTCTGGTACGTGGCCTGGTGCTAAGGAGCAAGCTCCCCTCACTTCACGATTCCAGTGGTTAGCTGGTCTCGCTTAGCCAAAATATACCTCGCCTAGAGTTTATCCTCCGCCAGAGAACGGAGTGGGCTTCCCCCTTGGTGATGAAATCCAAGTAGGGTCACCGGGATGGGTAAGGTACCCGCTGGGGGATGAAATCCCAGTCGGGCCTTGTCTCAAGTAAGTTTTATGTTTGTTTTAGTGCATGTGGTCCGGTAGTGTAACATCAAGTGTCTACGATTTATTTAATATGCGTCTAAGTTACTAGATGTGGACTAATGCAAGCACAAGCAGAAATGAAAGTGCAATACGTTTTAATGCCCAAGTCGAAATGTGATGTTTGTCATGAAGACAAGCTTGAGAAAGGGTTGAGAGTGTGATGTTTAGACTAGTCTAGAAATGCAAGGAAGAAAGATTCATTTTAGTCCTGCTTATAGTGTCATTGAGAAGAAGAGAAAGAGGAGAAAAGGTAAGAACCTAATGCTCCTAAATGAATGAAGAAAAAGGAACCTAGGAGGAACCTAGGGTCCCACCGGGCGTGCCAGAGATGTTTCTATTCAAAATTCGCTTTTAGATCTAAGAGAAAGAAGAAGCTAAAAAAGTAATGGACAAGGCATGGGAAGTACCTGGATAAAGATTGCGCACCGTAAATCCAGACGCTTGTGAGCACTCCTCTTTGGCTGTGGAGGAATGACACCTACAAGAAAAAAGGAAACTTGGACAAGAAAATGTTAGATGGATAGGCGGTGGGTTGCCAAGCAAGAGCTTGTTCCCGGAAGTGTGAAAACTTCCTTAAGGGAGGTCAACCCACTGTTAACAGACAGATAAAAGATCAAGAAAATACAGAATGCCAGAATGCTAGAATACAGAAGTGACAAAGAAATTAGGAAGAAAAGAAAAGACAAAATGATTACCTGAAGGAGTTGTTGGGCTGAAGACAGTCGCCGAGGTCAGAAATGTCGCCGGCGTCGGTTATCTGATCTGCCGGCGTCGGCTACCCTGCCGACGTCAGTTGGAGAAGTGATCGGTGTCGGTCGGGGTTGTGCCTGTAGTCGGGTCTGGGTTGCTTTCCGGACTGTGGACGGGTCTAGTTCATGAACAAGGTCAAGACTGAGTTCGGGGATGGGTCTGAATGGACTGAGGAGTGGTCTTGCCCTGTACAGGGTCTTTTGTTGGCAAAAGGAGGATGAGGGAGTTGTCTGGGATTGGTATAAAAAGTGGGACAATGTGAGAGGAGGATGGACAGAGGACAGGTCCTGAGAAGGCTTTTCAGCCTCTCAGGGGGAAGGATAGAGAGAGTAAGAAGCAGCAGATAACTGAAAGCTTAAAGAAAAGAAATCAAATAACAGAGTCTACTTACCTCTTTGCCTACTGAATGAAGGGTTGAGAGAGCTGTTGTTGAAGCCACAAAGGATTTAGCAAGAAGAGAACTCTTGATGAAGAACCTTTGCACATGTTGCTGTTGTTGCACGAGGTCCAAACGGAGAAGAGACGAAAGCCAAAATGCCAAGAGAGTTCAGTTTGCAAGCTCAAGGGTCCAGGGGGCTGCAACGGATGCAGAAAAGGGTAATGAAGGATGCCGACGCTGGCAGTTTCACCGACGTCGGCCGAAGGGTCGCCGACGTCGGCGGTCGCAGAATGGGGACAGAGGCTAAAAATAGCCTCTGCCCATTCTTGTACGCCGCCGAGCGAGGGGGTATGGGAAGAACGGTCACGAGGATGCCAAAATGGGCGTGGGGGGAAGATAATGAAGAGATTTGGCCTAATAAATGCTAGGGGGAAGGTGGAGGGATTCAAGGGAGGATCCAAGGTGGCAAGGGTAGGGTGGAAAGGGGGCCAAGGCCAAGGGTTAGGATAGGGGTTTAAGGCGAACAAGGGGGAGGACCAAGGTGCAGACACGTTTGCGGTGTCTACAGATGCAGCAAAAAAAATTGACCACTACCAATCATATACATGTGTACATCAACCATAAGACTAACCTAAATATGTATCACTCCTAATCTGCCTCTCTACATCAACACTTCATTATGGAGGTTTTGATATATATTTAGTCTAGGATCACTAATCAAAAGGTCATATAATGAAACTAATGAGTAGATAACTTACTCAACCTTCACATTTCACTTGGACACTTCACATGACCTATAAAGAATATTTAAAACTACATATGAATGCTAAAATGGATAACATGCCAATAAAAGATAAATAAAACACTTGACAATATCAACGATTTATGCATACACACTAAAACCAGTCAAAGGAGGAGGTAAAACTAGTAGTTTCTCATTGATCAAAGGCATAAAAATAGGTATGGATTCACCATACCTAGGTGGAGGATGGATACATAGCTAAACAAGGCTCAATTTATAGAAAAATGAGACTAAAAGAGAGAGAGGGGTGTAGAAGTTGTTGGAAATATTGTCATTAATGTCAAAGGTCTAGAATTATTGCTGATAAAGACCCCATTGCATTTAATGGTGTTTTTAATATTCATCTCTTGACTAATGTGTGTTAATATTTATTTAATATTAATGAATATATTTTTGGTTGAATATAAGTCAAAAGAGGGCCCATAGGGAAGTCAAAGAGTCACAGGGTAAAGACAAAAGAGGAATGGGATGCATTTTCTCATGAAGAGTCATCTTGAGAAATTCCAAGAGTCACCATGTGAAGACAAAAGAGGGTATGGTGCATTTTTCCATGAAGGGACACTTTGAGGAATATGAAAAGTCACCAAGATAAAGACAAAAGAGGAAAGGATGCATTTGGTTATGAAGGGTCACCATATGACTTTTCAAATGTAAGGATATGAAGGGTCATGTAAGTTTGGCACCATTTTCCATGAGGATTGAAGGGTCACAAAGGGTGAATGCCAAAGGTCATTTTAAAAAGCTATAAATAAAGGCTTGAGAATCCATTTGTAATATGTAAGAGATTTCATGGTTTTTATTTATTTTTTAAGAGATAAAAGTATGAGATATTATAGAGTTTTATCATTTGTTCAGTATGCAACATTGAGAGATAGTTGTGTTGTATACACAAGAGGGATTGGTGCTCGCAAATAGTTATTGTGTTGGTGTTCAGTAAAGGGGTTGGTAGTCTTGCAAGTTGGTTCTTATGAACTTTGTAATTTGAGTTGGTGATTATTCATATACTTGAGATTGTTCTCCATGGTTTTTCCCACTTTGGGTTTACACATAAAAATATGCTCTCTCTCTCTCTCTCTCTCTCTCTCTCTCTCTCTCTCTCTCTCTCTCTCTCTCTCTCTCTCTCTCTCTCTCTCTCTTGTGTGGTGCATATTATTGTTTCAGTTTTATTACATATCTTGAATGTGTGATTAAGTGGTTAAATAAAAATAATAATATTAAGTAAAAGATATATAATATACTGATTCACCCCCCCTCTTACTATATTTCATGCTTAACAATTGGTATCCGAGTTGATTCTTTTTGAAAAAGTTTGACAGCTTGAAGGTAGATCGGGAAAGCACGATGGTTGGATCACATGAAGGTTTTTATACAAATAAGGCACCTTTATTTGATGGGATAAATTATGCTTTTTGGATCATAAGGATGAAAACTTATTTGATGGCCCTTAGATTTAACATTAGGCAAGCAGTGGTGGAGGAATATGAAGATCCACAGACACTTGTAACTAATCTGGTAGAAAAGAAGGCAAGTAAAAATAATGCTAAAGATTTAAATGTTATTTTATGTTGTTTATGTGAATCAAAATTTGTTAAAGTTATGCAATGTAAATCTGATCATGAAACTTGGGTAAAACTTGAGAATATTTACAAAGGTGATGGAAATTTTTAGCAAGCTAAGCTTCAGACTTTTAGAAAATAGTTTGAGAGTTTGAAGATGGAAGAGGAAGAAAATATAGCAAGTTATCTTTAATAGGTTGATCAAATATTTAATCAAATTCAAGGTATTAGAGAAAATTTATAAGAATAAATTATGGTTCAAAATGTTTTGAGATCTCTACCATTGAGATATGATTCAAAAAATTTGGCAATTAAAGAGATGAAGAATTTAGCCAAGCTAAAGATGGATGAGCTACATGGTATTCTTACAGCATATGAAATGTGGATCGAAAGAGAGAAACCCTCAAAAAGAGAAGTTGCTTTCAAGACATCAAAGAAAGAGAAGGTTAAGATTCAAGAATAAAGTGACAGTTCTAGTGATGATGAAGATGACAATGGATCTCTATTCATTTGCAAGTCAAAAAAGGGCACAGGTAAATATCAAGAAAAATTACCTTTTAAATGTTTTAATTTTGAAAAGATTGGATATTTTGTAGCTAAGTGCCCAGATAAGGGTAATGGTGATAATGAGGAATGAAATTCTACATACAAGAATAATTTCAAAGTAAAATTCAATAAGGGATTTAAGAAGAAGAGTTTGTATTCTAAAGATCCTATCTCGGTCGAAGATAGTGGAGTCAGTGATTTAGAAGAAGAAGAGATTCTATTCATGGCCATACATGAAGATGCCTCTACAAGCAAAAGTATAGATGATCAATAAGATGAATAGGATGAAGTCAAAGTGAATCTAGAAGGAGAACTTGTTTGTGCCTTAGAAGAGTTAAAATCTCTTGAGAAGAAGGATTGAAGATTAAAGCTCCAGATCGAGAAAAATGAAAAGAAGTCAAAAGAAATAATTGAAGATCTACAAGCACACTTTGAAGAAGCCAAGATGAATGAAGAAGATCTAACAGCATAGTTGCAAAAAATAAGTAAAGAATGTGAAAGGTATGTTATTAAAATTGATTCTTTAAAAGAAGATTTTGATAAAATAAATAAAGCAATCAATGATAGAGCAGTTAATGATTCAAAATTTAAGAATAGCACTAATATGTTGAATAAGATATTAGAAAGTCAAAGATCAATGTTAGATAAGATAGGTATCAAATTTAAAAAAAGAAAGGGGAGGCCACTAATTTCACAGATAGAGAAAAAGGAAAAAGCTATGTTGAAGCTCTTACAAAAGAGGAAATAAAAAGGGAAAAAGTTAAGAATACAGAGGATATCTCAAACAAAGCAGGTTGGGAAGAATAGAGCTACAAAAGGAAATTAGGTTAGATATATGCAAACAAGTCCTATTTTTATGGTTATTACTTTTATTATAATAGATATGGTTATAAGAAAATAGAATGTTAAAAAATGGCTAACAATTTTAGAAATAAGGAGAAGGAAAGTCATGCAGAGTCAAGCAGAAGCCATAACTATTTTGCTCCTCTATCAGGCTTTAATGAAGAGGTCATAATATGTTACAAGTGAAATAACTTTGGACATATATCTCGGTAATATAGAATCATGTTTTAGTCAGTCAAGAAGGACCAGAGTTTCAAAGCTCCATTCATCAAGAAGAAAGTTCAGATAGGTTCATGGCAGAAGAAATAACCTAAAAAATATATGTTGGTATAGACATCTTTGCATGTAAGAAATGAATAAAATCCATGGTTCATTGATAGTGGATGTTTAAGGCACATGATAGGATAAAAGAGAAAGTTCATAACCTTGAATAAGATCAATGGTGGCACAGTGAAATTTAGAGACAATATTATTTCTAGAATTGCCAGAAAAGGTACACTAAGTTTGGATAATGGTAGAACTAAAACTAAAAATGTTTTGTATGTAGAAGGTCTTAAGAATAATAATTTTAGTGTAAGTCAAATGTGTGATTAGCAACACACACTAAATTTTTATGTATAAGGTTGTGAAATTAGGATAAAAGATTCATATCTGTTGGTTGTAGATGCTCAAAGAATAGGCAATAATTTATATATGTTATCAAACATCAAAGGTCAAATATGTTGTTTGAGTCAGATTGATGAAAGTTGGATATGGAACAAGAGAATGGGACACATAAATTTTGACAATCTTATCAATATTAGCAAGAAGTAAGCAGTCAAAAATCTTCCAAAAATTACAAACCCATCTGACATGCTTTGTGAACCTTGTTAGCATGGGAAGCAAGATAGAAGGTGGTTCAAAACAAAAGAGTATTCGACCACTCAAATGTTAGGGCTTGTTCACACTAATCTATGTGGACCTATGAGAACTCAAATTACTCAAGGTGAGAAATATTTCATGTTGTTTATTGATGATTTTTCACATATGACTTGGGTAATGTTTTTAAAGAAAAAATCAGAAGCTTTCAGACATTTCAAAGCATTCAAAGTATTAGTTGAGAATGAAACCAATTTGAAGATTAGGTGTCTAAGATCAGATTGAGGAGGACAATTCATGTCAAATAAATTTATTGATTTTTTTAAGACCATGGAATAAAGAGACATTATTCAATAGCCAGAATTCCATAGCAAAATGGAGTAGTTAAACAGAGAAAAAAAATAGTTCAGGAGATGGCAAGGATAATGCTAAATGAATCTAAGATACTAGATAAATATTGGAGAGAGGTAGTTTCTATAGTAGTGCATATTCAAAATAGAGCATTATTGAGAGTCAATAGTGACAAGACTCCTTATGAGCTATAGAAAGACAAACTAGCAATAGTTGATTATTTTAGAGTTTTTGGTAGCAGATGCTTTATAAAGAGAATCGACAAAAAACTTGATAAGTTTGAATCCAAAGTAGATGAAGGTATATTTATTGGTTATTCTTATAAAAATAAATCTTATAAATGTTATCACAAAAGAACTAAGAAATTTTTTGAAAGTGCAAGTGTCAGGATAGAAGATGGAACACAAAGAATCAGTGATCCAGTAGACATTCCTAAAATCATTGAAGAGGAAGATTTTGACGAATCAGATGAAGATGAGAAGGAGAAAAAAACACCAAAACTCCATCCAAATATGTTTAAATAAATCATAATGAAAGTTACTTCATTAGGGATATAAATGAAGGAATTCACACCAGAAGAATGGTGGTAAGTGAATCTAAGCAAGTTAATTTTTCTTTGTTATCCAAAATTCATCCTAGAAATTTTTCAGAAGCTATACATGATAAGCATTGGGTTAAGGCAATGGATGAAGGATTAAATTAGATAGAAAAGAATGATTCTTAGGAATTGGTGCTTAGACCAAAAGATCACAATGTGATAGGAACAAAATGAGTTTACATAAATAAGTTGAATGAAAATGGAGAAGTGACCAGGAATAAAGCAGTATTAGTATGTAAAGGATATGCTCAGATTGAGGGAATAGATTTTGAAGAAACTTTTGCACCAGTAGCAAGGCTAGAGGCTATTAGAATGTTTCTTGCATATGCAGTGTTTAAAATTTCAAAGTGTTTCAAATGGATATCAAATATGCCTTCCTAAATGGGAATCTAGAAGAAGAGGTCTACATTGAGTAGCTTGAGGGGTTTATTCTCTCAAATATTAGTATCCATGTATGTAGATTTAAGAAAGCACTACATGGATTGAAACAAGCTCCCAGAGCTTGGTATGCAAGACTTGATAAGTACATACAGGATTAAGGTTTCAAGAGAGGATTTGTTGATAGTAATCTCTAGATCAAAATAGAAGGTGAGCATCAATTGCTTATTGTGGTATATGTTGATGACATTATTTTTGGAATAAACATAGAAAAGATGACAAAAGAATTTTTTGATAATATGCAACAATAATTTGAGATGTCTGTGCTTGGAGAATTGTCATTTTTCTTAAGATTGCAAATATTTCAGTCAGATAAAGGAATTTTCATATCTCAAAGTAAATATGCCAAGTAAATGTTGAAAAAAAATGATTTTGAGGATTGTGCACCAGTTGGCACACCAATGTGTACAAGAAATAAGGTGAGCAAGGATGAAGATTCACTTGTTGTAGATTAATCTTTGTATAGATCTATGATTGGTAGTCTTTTATATTTGATATCATTGAGGTCAGACATCATGTATGTAGTAGGTATGGTTGCAAGATATCAGTCAGCTCCAAAAGATAGTCATGTTTAGTTGGTAAAGAGAATATTCAAATATATCAAGGGGACATTAGATTATGGACTGTGGTATCCCACAGGTAGAGATTTCACTTTAGTTGCTTATACAAATTCATATTGGGTAGGTTGCTTGGATGATAGAAAAAGTAAAAGTGGAGGAGTTTTTCTTCCTTGGTGATAGCTTAGTATCATGGCTAAGCAAAAAGAAAAATTTAGTATCACTTTCTATAGCTAAAGTAGAATATATTGCAGCGGTATTGTGTTGTACTCAAGTGATTTAGATGAAGCAAACTTTGGAAGATATCAAGGTAAAATATGATGAACCTATTTCTATTTTTTGTGAAAACACAAGTGATATTAATATTTTAAAGAATCTAATGGTGCATTCAATAACAAAACATATTCCAATTAGATATCACTTTTTAAGAGAGCAAGTTACAGATCAATAGGTTAAAATGGAATATATCAGTACTATAGAGCAAATTGTAGATATTTTCACAAAGGCATTACCAAAAGACATATTTGAGTATCTACGGGAGAAGTTGGGAGTAATTTATTTTACTTCATGCCATTAAATATTAGCATCAATTGAGGGGGAGCTAAGTGTTAGCTCCAGGTAGGCCCTTTTCCATTGATGTCAAAGGGGGAGAAGAACAAAAATAGGTGTAGGTATAGGTATAGATGTAGAAATAGGTATAGGTAATAGGTACAAGTTGCTACAATAAGGGGGAGTTACTATATATTTTCAATTGGTTTAGTTTATAGGTCTTAGTTTTAGGTTGGCATGTGTAGTATAGGTTTTCAAAATTAGTGATAGTTTCAGGTTGCCATCAATGACAAAGGGGGAGATTATTGGAAATATTGTAATTGATGTCAAAGGTATAACATTATTAGTGATAAAGGCCCCATTGCATTTAATGGTGTTTTTAATATTCATATCTTGGCTAATGTGTGTTAATATTTATTTAATATTAATGAATATATTTTTGGTTGCATATAAGTCAAAAAGGGCCCATGGAGAAGTCAAAGAGTCATAGGGTAAAGACAAAAGAGGAATGGGACACATTTTCTCATGAAGAGTCATCTTGAGGAATTCTAAGAGTCACCATGTGAAGATAAATGAGGTTATGGTGAATTTTTCCATGAAGGGACAATTTGAGGAATATGAAAAGTCACCAAGATAAAGACAAAAGAGGAAAGGGTGCATTTTCTTATGAAGAGTCACCATATGACTTCTCAAATGCAAGGATACGAAGGGTCATGCAAGTTTGGCACCATTTTTGATGAGTATTGAAGGGTCACAAAGGGTGAATGCCAAAGGTCATTTTGAAAAGCTATAAATAAAGGCTTGAGAAGCCATTTGTAATATGCAAGAGATTGCATGGTTTGTATTTGTTTTCCAAGAGATAAAAGTAGGAGATATTGTAGAGCTCTACCATTTGTTGAGTAAGCAATATTAAGAGATAGTTGTGTTTTATACACAAGAGGGGTTGGTGTTCTTGTGGGTTGGTGTTCACAAATAGTTGTTGTGTTGGTACTCGACAAAGGGGTTGGTGCTCCTACAATTTAGTGCTTATGAACATTGTAATTTGAGTTGGTGCTCATTCATATAATTGAGATTGTTCTTCATGGTTTTTCCCACTTGGGTTTCCACATAAAAATATAGTCTCTCCTCTCTCTCTCTCTCTCTCTCTCTCTCTCTCTCTCTCCTCTCTCTCTCTCTCTCTCCCTCTCTCCTCTCTCTCTCTCTCTCTCTCTCTCTCTCTCTCTCTCTCATGTGGTGCATATTATTATTTCATTTTTGTTTCATATCTTGAATGTGTGATTAAGTGATTAAAGAAAAAAAATAGATTAAGTAAAAGATATATAATATACTGATTTACCCCCCATCTCATTATATTTCATGCTTAACAATGAGCCATGACAAGTGTCAAGAAGAGTTAAAATAAAGAAGGGAGTTAGAAATAGTTGAGTCAGGTCTCCAAATAAAATTTTGGATTTCTTTAAGATGAATCCTCTTTTGAACGGCGTAAGAGTTTGTCTAGTTACCTGACACCTTGTCTTCTTCAAAATTCCCCCTTCTCTTGGCTTAGAGAGTGACAAGTGGCACTTTTGACCATCAAGTAATTTTTAATTGATCTTTATATACCCTTGAAACCTTGCATCAATTTATAATCTCCTCAAACTAACATTGCAATGATAATTACACCTCTTAAGTGTCTTGAATCCTAATTTGTATTACTACACCTATCTTGCCCAAATGGCTTAAAACTTGATTTTGCATTTATGAGTTAAAAATATATACATGGATGGCATAAAATCAGTCATAATAGACCTAACATAACTCATTTGGATCCATCAAACACTCATCAAAACCTCACTTTGTACCTTAAACTCTCACTAGCCTTCAATTCCTTGTACCCTTGAAAATAGACAAAGATCATTGTGTAGGAAAATTTATGGATGGTCTTAGAAAATTAAATATATTTTTAAGTACCCATTATTTCCTTACAACTCCCTTCCCAATTTCATGATATGAAAGTAAGTGAAATTACACTTATTCACTCATTTTCTCTCTAATTAAGTCTATAGGCCTAAAAAGTGAGTTTTGGATCAAATTTACCCCCACATGTGTGAAACTTAGGAAAAGTGTTTTTTTAAATTTACCCATCCCTTGACCATGCTCCATGACAAATTTAATATTTTGAGACCCTTTTATAGATGTGTGAACCATGAAATGGCTAAAACCCTAGCCTATGTGTTTAACAGGCTTGAGAGGTGATTGAAGTTATTTTTCAAAAAAAATCTAGGTTATAATGATTTTAATAGGATTTTTTAGTCCTAAAACATCATAATACAACTTTATACCTTATGAGTGATGTCTCTTGAAGTACTCCATAGGCTTAAGATAGGCTTCTTAACTAGCAAAATGGTGCATTTCTCACCTTTTGACCCATTTGGTGACTTAAATGGATCATAAACAACTATATGAGACATAAATAGGTGTGTGTATGATTTTATAATCTTTTACCAAGATTTAGAATCCTCTATGCTTGATTTGGAAAATAATCCTTACTCTGTACAATCTTAAATAAGCCTACAACCATGCTTTTAAGACAATTCCATATATTTGTACCTTTGGCACATGCATACTAAAATCTTTATATATGCTTAAGAGAGTTATGAAAGTCACTAAATTCATTTTAAGGACATTTCAATCCACCTTAGGAAATTAGATGAATAATCTCCTTAGTCAAGTCATTTGAAGGCTTTTGGCAGCCTGTGAGTGCTTTGCCCTCTTAAAGATGGTTCATAAAAATGAGGCATTTTTAGGATGAAATAATTCCAAAAAATCCAAGTATAAATAACCTTATAACATACCCTAACTTCATTTTCTCCCATGCAAAATCTTGGCATACAAATTATTCCAAAAAAGACCTTCTCGGGTTAGGCTGATTATATGTGCGAGGTTGAGAGTGTTTTAACAATGCCATTTTAGAGTTTGAATTTTATTCTAAACACCTCATAGGGGGTCTATAACATCCATCTTTAATTTTTCCCAGGGTTTTCTTGGCCATTATATTCATTATACCTTCTATAACACACAAAAAACTAGCAATACCTTATCAATCATGAACTATCAAAATAATATAGTAAACTAGCAATACATTAAGATCCTTGCGCATGAGAGAAGAGAATAACACACAAAAAACTTATTTGAATGGGAAAACCTCAAGGGTAATAAAACCCACTGATGATTTAAATGTACTAGTGTCTTATAAGTCAAACATCAAGATTTAGTGAATCAGTAACTTCACTTGGATCACCAGCCCTAACTAGTCAAGCACCAACTTGACTAAGATTTAGCAAAAAACAAATTGCAAGGAGGCACCAACCCCCTAGATGAATCAACACTAAATAATCCAAATCAAAAAAATTATCACATTTAGAACCCTTTATTTCTCATATAATAGATTATAGTCTCCTTTAGCTCTTCACACACTTCTATCCTTCTCAAATTGGTCTCTAGCATTCTTCACTCAATTAGGTCTCTTCAAGACTGATTAGGTCATATGACCTTGAATTTCATACATATAACCTATATTAAATATTCATAATAAATCCTATACACTCCTTTTATGGTCTAAAATACCTCCTTCTACTCTGGAATATGTTATATTATTCACTTTCACTCTACACATTAACTAGCTAATTATGCCTATTAGGCCTTGTTCTTATACTAAGTTCTTGCTCATATACCTCTTGGTAATACATACACACTTTCCCACTTATATTTTAAATTATATATGCCTTATAACATGCCACAAACATGTATCAAACATTACAATAGGTTGTTCATAGCATATAGAACCAAAACCCCTTTTTAGGCCTTAAGGAGACCTAATTTAATTAGGCCTTCATTAGCACACATTACCCTTTGGACTCTTTGTAACACTTTAAAACTTATCACACCATATTAAAATATCATATATACCTTATAAAACTTCACTTTAGGTCCACAACACCATTTAGGTCCAACTACCACTTGAACCTTTTCTCAAAACACTATTCATACTAGGCGTGTACAAGCCCAAAAAGTCTATCTTAAACAACCAAAGTATAAGCATAATTTTTAAAAACAACCATGGAAAAAAATCACACGTATAGAAGCTACATGACCTTAAAAATTTAACCAAGTTCATTAAACTTCATTACATAGGGAAAAATGACTCAAACCCTTCTCTACAAGTAGCCCAGTTAGAACTGCCAACTAGCCTCAACACATAATCATAGAAACAATGACCTAAAACACCTGTATAACTAGTTTTAAAAACTTCCAATTCATTTATATTATCCTCTTAGGTTATTATACCATTATCAAATAGATATATAATATGGTCACATGTCAATTTTGATCTTACAGACCAATCTCATAGTCTTGTACCTCATTATCTCATTTGAACAAGACATGTCAACTTATGAGTAACATTTTCATCATATCCACTAACATCCAAAACATATATATAACATGAACATGTATTCCAGGTCTTGAAAATTTTCTCCATGCACTTTTATTCATCCCTAATCCATGATAACACATCCTTATCAACTTCTCACTTTTGCCTGGTTTTCTCACAGTCCACACCATTAGGCATGTTAGTGATTGGTCAACTTGTAAGACCATTTTAGCACACATAAGGGATATAACATACTTAAAAACCACCATTTACATAATATACAAGTCTCAATATTCAACCTTCATCCATCTAGCAATTTTGATTTGGTCAACTCTAATTATTATAGTAAATCTTTGAGAAATAAGACCTTTCCTATAGGGTCCACTCACTCACCTGACAAACCAATCACACTCGGACATTATTGGGAGAGTTTAATATAAACTCAAAAACCTTAACTTGTCATACCAAACCATTCTGATCACTTTGGAACAATATCTTTCTCATCAGGTCACTATTAGGGTTCTTTGAGGGTTTAAATCATCTTCCACTCTTAAAGGTCATTCATAAATCTTATCCCCTCATTCTATAAACCAATGATTATAAATTTAATCTATGACCCTTCCCCATCTACCATGAATATCTTAGGTTCCCATGTAGATGTTTCACATTCCAATGAACACTTGAAAGGTCTTATTGGGTTGAGATCCCTTCATTCTATGCACATGAGAGACCTCAAAATACTTTTTATTTCCTTAACCTTAAAATTTTGACCTAAAAATTTGTCAACATACTTGAAAAAACATGGAATACATATGTCAATTCAAACATACTCACACTTGTCTTGGAAACTAATCTTGGTACCCCATCTGGCCACCATCTCTCTTTTTGCTCTCTAGGCCTTTGACGTGCAAGTCACATTAGGCCTTGAAACTAAAATTATATCCATTATCCAACATATCAACACATAATATAATTTTAATACAACATACTAAAATTTTTAATAACTACAATACATTCTTCATATGCCTTGATAATACCTCATGACACCTCATTAGGTCAAGCAAGATATATAACTAGTCTAGTTTCATTTAGGTCTACAGGTCGTACCCCTGTAGGCTCACCTTAAAACTCACATGATTTATCTAATGCCTTATATTCATACTCAATCAATTCTATACAACCTCGTATGCCTCTGTGCATCCATCTCACTACGCTACCATGCTCCTTCATACACATAACTAGGCATCTTATGCACAAGCCTTCTCAAGTCTCTTGCTAGGTTTAAACACTTGACAAATTTAGAAATTTATATTGAAACACTCTTTGATGCTTCTACACCTTTCTCACATGCCTTATTTGTTTCTCAACCAATGTCATACCTCTCACATATGCTATCAAATAAAAACATTGTTCAATGACCTCATGAATAACCTTTGACATCAATGACAATTTCAATGTCAAACCTCAGTAATAGAAACAATGCTTAACAATATCCCCCTTTGTCATTGATGTCAAAACATAATAAAAACTGATCATCCTTATCTCCACAATTTGGTCTTTCTCCCCCTTTGACATATATGACAAAGTGATGTCTGCAATTCTTTAGATCACACTCCTTGAAACAAAAACACTCAACATAGAGAACTATGAGTTTATAAGACATAAAACAAACATGTTCCCCTATCTTCATCCATACCTTCTTGGAATAACTCACTTGTTCTTGAAGATAATGAGCATGATTATATTCCCCTAAGTACTTGGCTTCTTTATTGATTTTTAGGAGCAGGAATTACACCCAATTCCTATCTTAGATGTTCAAAAGTTACCTTTGGAAGTGGTTAGGTCAAGATGTTTACAATTTGATCTTATATAGAAACATATTAAAGTTTCACACTTTTCTCACTTACCATATTTATTAAAAAATGATACCTAATGGGAATGTATTTGGTCCTTAAGTGCATGATAGGTTTCTTTAAGGCACTTATAACACTTGTATTGTCATAATAAATAGGGCTAAAATCATCATATTCCACCTTTTAGTCTTTTAGGGTTTGTCTCATCTATAAGACCTAAGTGCAACATGAATTTTTTTCAATATACTAATCCTCATAAGTAGATAATGCTATTAATGGTTTTTTCTTATTTATCCATGAAACTAGTTACCCACCTAGGAAGAAGGCTCCTCCACCGGTACTCTTCCTACCATCTATACTTCCTACCTGATATACATTTATGTAGGATATCAAATTGAACTTCTTACTTCTTGGATACCAAAATCCATACTCCATAATCCCCTTGATATACTTGAGTATCATTATCACTTATTGTAGATGAGTCTCTTTTGGATCTACTTGAAACCTTCCCATAAGACCTACTACTTGTATGATGTCAGGTCTAGAGGTAGTGGTGTAAAAAAACTTCCAATAATTGGCCTATATGATGTCTAATTAACCTTTGAAGACTCATTTTCCTTGATCAATTTATATCCTATGATTATGGGTGTACTAACTACCTTGCATTCCTCCATCTCAAACTTCTTCAACATCTCTCTTGTGTACTTGTCTTGTGAGATGAATATACCTTTTTTAGATTAAGTGATTTTCAACCAAATAAAGAATGATAGTTCTCCTAGCATGGACATCTCAAAATCTTTCTTCATCACCTCTACAAAGTATTTTGTCATGTTCTCATTGTTTCCACCAAATATGATGTCATCTATATAGACAACTACAATCAATTGATGGTTATCTTCTATCTTGATGTAAATATTACTATCTGCAACTCCTCTTTTGAATCCTTGATATAATATATACTTGTCTAACCTAGCATACCAAGCTCTAAGAGCTTACTTTAGACCATAAAGAGCCTTTTTCAATTTGAAAACATAGTATTTGTCATCTGATAGTGATAAACCTTCATCTTAATCAGTGTAAACTTCTTCCAAATTTCCACTCGAAAAGACAAATTTAAAATCCATCTAGTATACCTTGAATCCTTTGGATCTTACATAAGCTAAAAATAATCTAATGGCCTCCAATCTTAATACTAGTGCAAAGGTATCCTCAAATTCTACCCCTTCAACTTGTACATATCCCTTGCATACCAATCTATCCTTGTTCCTAGTGACTTCATTTTTATTCAACTTGTTTCTAAGCACCCATTTTGTGCCAATGACATTCTTGTCTTTAGGCTTAGGAACTAGTTCCCAAGTCTCATTCTTATCTATTTTTTCTAACTCCTCATTCATATAACCTATCCAAAATTCATCTTTGCTTGATTATATAAGACTCTTAGGTTAAATCTTGGATAATGGAGAAACATTCTCTTGATTTAGATTACTTACCAGTCTTACCCTTATTTACATACTTGTATTTTTGTTGCCAATGATTTGAGATTTAGAGTGATCCTTTGAATTTGTCTTGAGGGTCTTTTTGAGTCCTATTTCTCTTTAACTTCTTCTTATTCCTCATCAACCCCTATAGTCTCATATTCATTCTTGAATTCTAAATTCTCTGAAGTGTTTTTTGACTATGAGTGAGATTTCCTTGTCTCATCAATCTTCACATTAGTGCTTTCCACTATCTTTTGTAGTCTTTTGTTATAACATCTATAGGCTAAGCTCATTGATGATTACCCTAAGAATATGCCTTCATCATATCTAGAATCAAACTTACCCAAGCCTTCATCATCTCTTTTGATGAAACATTTTATCCCAAACACTCTAAATTATTCTACATTTATAGGTTTACCCTTCCATTATGCATAAGGAGTCTTATTTCCATTAGTCCTTATATTTCCTCTATTCAAATTTTAGGTAGCAGTGCTTATTAACTCTCTCCACTATCCATCATATAATATATACTCATTAAAGATAGTAATAGCCATCTCTTAAACTACCCTATTCTTCCTTTCCACTACTCCATTCTATTAAGGTGTCCTAGGCACTGATAATTATCTCTTTATTCTATGAACCTTATAGAAGTCATCAAACTCATTAGACCAAAATTCTCCTCCTCTATCAGATCTTAGGAACTTGATGTTCTCATTATTCTCATTCTCAACAAGATATTTGAATGCATTGAACTTGTCAAGAGATTTTGATTTCTCTTTCAAGAATGCAACCCAAGTCATTCTTGTGTAATCATCAATGAGTAACATGAAGTAGATATATCCTTAAATGCTTTGAATTATTATAGGACCATAGATATCAGTGTGGATTAACTCTAAGGTTCTTGCAGTAGAGTAATCCTTGGAATTTAACTTTCTTCTAATCTAATTATCATGTTGACATGCCTTGCAAAGTATGTTTTTAGGTTTGATGATCTTAGGCATGTTATTCATAGACTTCTTAGTGTTAACCCTTACTAGATTGTCAAATTTTAGTTGACCTAGCCTTCTTTTCCATAGCCAACTTTCATCTTACTCATGAAACATATCTCCTTCTTGATCTCATTCAATACAAATAGGTTGTTCTTAGTCCTATTGGCATTGGCAATTAGCCTTCTTGATTTGGCTCTCCTTATCTCACACCCTCTATCATGAAAGGTTAGTGTGTGTCCTTGATTGCACATTTGACTCACACTAAGTAGGTTATGTTTCAAACCTTCCACATATAACATATGTTTTTTCTTGGCATTTCCATTGTCCAAACTCAAAACACCTATGCCAAATATATTGGCAGTTATGTTGTCTCAAAACCTCACTCTTCTTACAACATTCTTCTTTAATGAGATGAACTTGTTTCTATCTCCTATCACGTAACTTGAGAAATGAATATCAATATACCATTTCATGATTTCATATTAAATGTGAAAGTTGGTCTAAGCTAGCATAGAGTCCTCTTTGGTCTTCTGTTCTTCCTTGGTAAATAGTCCATATTACTTTTTGAGCTCAATCTAATATGTCCTATCTTGATTTGGATTCCATACAAATTTTTTATCCTTATTATGCATTATAGGAGATTAATATGTCTTGTTTAATATTTTGGACCTTCTAACTCTATTAGAGCATAATCTTTCAATGTGCCATATATTGTGACAGATGTAGCAAATAATATTTTTGTACATATCATGGTTCCATGATGACTTATCCTTTATAGAATTGGGTTGACTAATTGATATTTTTAGTTTAATACTCTTGATGCATTATAACTTCCCATGCTCTCTCTTAAACTTTCTCAATTTTTCTATGATCTATTCATGTTCAACCTTCAATTAATCTAGCTCTATCTTCAACTAGTCATACTCAACTTCCTTTGTCTTACACCTTATGTTAACCTCTTTTAACTAACTCCTAAGATCCTTGATAGTCTTCTTTTAATGTTTTAAATCATCAATAGTACTTATGAGCTCAGCTTCAAGGTCTACTTCAGCTTCTCTTTCTTCATTGTCATAGTAAACTTCATCATACATGTTTCCTTCTTCCTATTGATCACAAGACATTTTTGTGCTTCTTAAGATCACCTTCAAGCTGTTAGACTTGCCTTAAAGGACCAAGCTCTAATACAAATAATTATAAACATAATTATTGAGATGGGTTGGATGAATCAGTCTTTAAAACTTTTACAACTTTACCTTATCATTTATAAACTATCAAAACAATATAGTAAACTAGCAACACATTAAGAGCCATGAGCATGAGAGAAGAGAATAACACAGAGAACACTTATTTGAGTGGGAAAACCTAAATGGGAATAAAACCCACTAATGATGTAAATATATGATTATCCTATAATTCAAACATCAAGATTTAGTGAAGCACCAAATTCACTTGGATTACCAACCCCAACTAACCAAGCACCATCTTGACTAAGATTTAATAAGCACCAACTTACAAGGAGGAAACAACACCCTAGATGACTTAGAATCAAATCAACCACCTAAAACATTTGATCACCTAAAAAACCCTTATTTCTCATACAATATACAATGGTATCCTTCTTCATCTCTTCACACACTTATATCCTTCTCAAACATGTCTCTAGCCTTCTTCGCTCAATTAGGTCTCTTGAAGATTGATTAGGTCATATGACCTTAAATTTCAGACATAGAACCTCTATCAAATATTCATCACAAATCTTATACACTCCTATAATGGTCTAAAATACCTCCTTCTATTCTATAATATTTTATATTAATCACTTTCAATCTACACGCTAACTAACCATTTAGGCCTATCAAGCCTTATTCTTATACTAGGTTCTTGCTCATACACCTCTTGGTCAGACATAAATAGTTAAACACTTATATTTTAAATTAAATATGACTTATAAAATTCCATAAACATTAATCACACATTACAATAGGTCTTTCATAGCATATAGGACCAAAACCCCTTTTTAGGCCTTAAGGAGACCTAATTCAATTAAGCCTTCATTAACACATGTTACCCTTTGAACTCTTTGTAACACTAAAAAATTTAAAATGGAAGGAAAATATCAAATATCACTAAAATATACCTTATCCAACTTCACTTTATGTCCACAACACATTTTAGGTCCAACTACCACTTGAACCTCTTCTCAAAACACTATTCATACTAGCCCTGTGCATACCCAAAAAGTTTATCTTAAACAACTAAAGCATAAGCAAAAAATTTCCAAACAACCATGGAAAAAAATAAAACATAAAGAAGCTAAATTTCCTTGAAAAATTCACCAAGTTAATTATACTTCATTACATAGGTCAAAAGGACTCAAAGCCTTCTCTACAAGTATCCTAGTCATAACTGCCAACTAGCCTCAAAATATAGTCATGGAAATAATGACCTAAAACATGTAGTCAATCATCATAGTTAGACTTTATTTCCCTTGTGTATCTTTGTTATCACTTCTAGGTTTTCATAATCTATCACCTCCTTTAGTGAATGCCTTAGTATTTTATTTTATAATTATACACCTTTTATAGTTAGCCTTAATTTCCTTTGTAGATAGTTGGTAGCACCTCTAGGTTTTTATACTCCTTTGCCTCCATTTTTTGATTCTTTGGTATTTTATTTCTATACATTGATATTTTTCACCATTTTTTTCTTTATGTATATTCAGTCTTATTTTTACACTCTCCCTCTTTTATGATGATTTCTCTTATTAGTTTTTATGTTATACCCCTTTTTAGGTTCGTATGGCTTCTCTAGTGACATGATTTCCATATTTCATAGATTTTCCATTCTTAGGTTTTTTATTTTTGTGATTTTAATTACATTAATATGTACTTTTAGATCACTATTTTATCTAGTCACTTATGAAACAAAAACACTCCCTTCCTATGTTCAGTTTCTAGCATATTTTCATTGTATCACCTTTTTGTATGGATGTATTTTCCCCTCTACTTAAAATTGAGGTAGAATTGGGTTAGTTTCATTATTTTACTCTTTTATATGGTGTAATTCTAGGATTCAATAAGAATCATGGTCTTTAAGTTCTCATATTTAGTGATTGAGTGTAGGATTTCTTGAGTTAGTCATCTTTAACACCCATGATTAGTTATTTTAAATCTTTATGGAGGAGGAAACTAGAAAAAGTAAAAGATTTAAAATCCACTATCTTAAGAAAAATATAAAATATATTTAAAACTCATATCACACCAAAAGACGTGATCTTATATTTGGCATGCCCCTTGTCTAATTTGAAACTCAAACTCAATAATTGGCCTCATAAGGGATCCGAGGTCCATTAGGGTGCAATAAGCCAAAATACTAGGGTAGGAGGTCTCTCATCTATATCATACATTTTAGTTCCACCTACTTTTCACACTAGAATCTAATCCTCACAGTACACTAAAAAATCTATAAGGGATCTTGAGGAGTGGGAAATACATTGTGGGAAGGTAGGATCCCTTTATTTTTCATACATTTAGTCTTCATGGGATGGTCTTTATACTTCACTTGTTATCAAAATTTTACACTTGATAGGTAGGATTCTCTAGGTCCTTGATGTCAAAATATCTTAGACTTGCCCACTAGATTACAATATCTTATTCCCACTAAGGATTTCTACATCACCCTTGTCGCACTTTACTTCATTATAGCTTCATATTCTCTTTCCAAGTATTCCTTTGATATACATTGTTGTTATTTGATCACTACCCTCTTATTTATATTCCCTTTTTATATATATTTACTTCAAATTTGACTTTTACCCTTCATTTTAGTGCCTATTGGATTTTCAATTTATGAGTTTCATTATAAGACCTTAGGGAATACATCTAGGCCTTCCTCATAAACACCAAACACTTTCATATGTGTACCCTCTATGTCATCATAGTTATGTTCCTACATGGTTGTGCCTTATTACATGTTGATTTATCACAAATAATAATTTTGAGTTTTAACCCATTAGAGTCTTTGTTTCCTTTCTTTTGCAGTAATTTTCTAATGCCCTTTATTTAACTTAAGTTTTCACTTGTCTTACATAAGATGATATTTTAGTCAATTTGTTATCCTTTTTTTATTAGATTTTTATTTTCTTATATTAGATTTATTATTTTTACATCTTATGTTTTGTTTTATCTTCTATTTGGATGTAATTTATAACTTTTTATTTACAATGTTTTATATATTTAATATTTTGCTTTAAGATTTACATCTTGATTACATTTGGTATGTATTTCATTTTATTTACTACATGTCTTTTGTTTGTTTATTTTTATATCTTATTTAATATGTCATTTTTACACTTTAGTTTTTGTTCTTTTTATCATACATTTTCTCACATTTGATAGGAAAAATGAACTATACGCAACATGATAACATCCTTATAATATTATATTAGACCCATAAAATATGTTAATAATAAAAAATACAATCCTATGTAGAAAATAATGAATCAAAACTAATGACACACACACACACACGTGTCAAAAAAATATACATCAACATATGCAAAATATATATCTATAGTCAAGGGTTGCCTTCTTTGCTCGATGAGAGAGGTGTCATGCTTTATAAATAGCCTAAAAATTTAGTAGTTCTAAGAGATATCTCTAGTTTATGAGTTTAATATTGAAATCTTATGGCCTCTCCTTGCTCTCTAGCTATAAATTTTTTTAGCTAGTGAATCTTAGATATTAACTCCCTCTTGTAGTGTGGTTTGGTCATAGAAGTAACTATCTACATAGCCCTCTTTATGTCTAAGGTTAGTTATTCCATCCCTCCTATTTTTTGTGTTATAGTGTCTCATCTTATCAAGAATATCATTGAAATAATAAAACTTTCTCTCATCATTATAACTCATGTGCAACCACTTATACTAGCTTGAATTAGCTCACATACTTATAGAAGGTACCAATGAGTTAAACATGACTATAATATTGTACTCAAGAAACACGTCATCTAGAATGTCATGATACAAATCCATGATCATGGCTCACCATCATGCAATATTAGTTATATAATTTTCAAAAATAAACCAAATAAACATCAAACCTCTATTTATATAAAATCTATAAGTAAATCCTTAATTGGTCACTAGTATGCATATCTATAATCCTAGAAAAGAAAGTGTTGATAAAACATTGAATGAATTTTAAATTTTTTTTGGGTGTCTATCTAAGATAGTCTCCTTATTTTTTCTACCTCTAAGAATAATCCCATCATCTTGGATTTGACTCAGTTGAGATCCTATCTAACTCTCTCTACCCTTCCTTCACATGCTATTTTTATTGTATCCTCCCTTATGGGGAAAGATGAGGTCTCAATAGTAAGACATCAGTCAATTCCCCTTGTCTTATTACTCCTTATGTCTATGTAGAGTGCTTCATATAATTGGGTGTGACTACTAGTGGTATTTCCAAGTATTTCTATCCAAACTATCTTAAGACTCAAGCTTATGAGTGAGGCTCAAACCAATATGTGTAGTGTCCTATAATCACTACCCTCCTCTATGCCCATTTAATGGATGGACATCATCATGAATTGACACTCCCCTATTATGGCATCCATATGATATCATATTTATACACAGTCTCTAATGCTAGGGGGATTTGTTACATCCTATGGTTTTACTCCCACTTCCTCACTTGAGATAGTGATCCTCAATCTAATACAAAAATATGACTTGTTGATACATATAGAATATCTCATAGATCTAACATACAAATAATGTGATGGGACCTAAAAAAAATTGTCCTTCGCTAATGATATAATATAATTCATGTATGAGTTGTACCTAGATGGTATCTCCCATATCATACATTGTGCCCTAGCCTAATACAGATCAATACAAGGATATAATTGATAATGGAACTATGCCATCTGACCTATGACACAACATGCACATGGTCAATAAGATGATGATGGCCTTTCATATGTCTATAATTACTGAGACATAGTTATTGAAGAGTCTAATAATTAGTTTGTGTTAATCATACCATTCAAACCTTATGTCCCATTAAGATAAATCTTGATGCTCTATTATGGGCTTTGGTGCCTCGTAGATTAGGTAAGTAATATCTATCAACAACCCTAATATAAAATGTATAACCTCTAAGGTGATGTCTATATCCATTGTGCTCCCATCCATCTCCCACTTAAATGTGTTTGTGATCCTCTACATATTCCCTAAAAACATCATTATTAGTTCTATGCTCAAAGGGACCTGACACAATTCCATGATGCCTCATAACTTTAGTTTGAATAAATGTGTTTTGTCCGTGTCAGTAAAACCTAGTTAATAGATCTGGTATCCAAACCATGTTTACACTCCTCTAGATTCTTCATCATCTATGTAAGATGCCAAATAATAATGGACAGCCATATTTTTATAAAAAATATAAAATTAAATTATAAATTAACTAAAATAGAAACAAAATAAAAATGGTATTTATTTTTATGGTATCGACCATATTGATCCTAAGTATTACAACAACCACTTAAAATTTATACTCCAAAGCCATGTAGTTATTATCCTACTATGTCATCCATACCTGTAAGGTATTTTCCATCTAGTTCCTTATTATAGAGCCAATGATATATGTATTGTCTCAATAATTTTATATGTTTTCATATAATATCTAACATACTTGTATGGTATTGATGATATAATTCACTTAATACATTATTGACCATAGTTATACGGTATTGAGTATTTTTATTAGCATTTTTCTATATCAACCACCATATATGGTAATGGCCACTAAATAAAACAAATTTAACATAATTGCATCAACCATACCATAAGATATTGGCTAGAGTTATGATTTTTCACTGTTCAATTACATCAACTTGGATGATAGAGTTACCTAGTAACTTAACGATTTCTTCCATCAACCCTAATAAATATAATTGACCTTAAATTTCACACTTATTTTTTTGTTCATCACTCATCACAATTTTCTCTACATATTAACACTTTTTGATGCAATTTTTGCTACACAAATTTTCCTTGGGGAATATATTTCCTACAATTTATTTGATTTAATCTAATCAAACATTAAATGCATAATTTCCATATTGGATTCTATAATACCTCACTGGGACATCCCATACATCCTCCTCATCATCTTCTAACCAACATATCTCATAGAATCATAAATGGTCATTCAAAGGTCTAGGTTTTCCAAAAATAATAAGTAACCAAATGATTTACCTTTTGGCTTATTAACACCTCCTAATTTAAAGTTTAAAATTCCTTAATTTTTCTCTCCAAATTTTATATTTTTCTCATATATTTATTTCTATAGGTCTTTTTGATGAACCAAAAGAAGCATTAAAATCTTGGAGATGTAAGATATTTTGTGGTACTAACAAAATTATTTTCTATAAATTTACCTTTTTCTCTTATTTTTTCGGTATGTTCATCGAGCTTCTAGATTATCACCTTCCATCATTTACATCACATGCAACATCATATCTATAGTCAAAAAGGTAAGTGATGGTATATATTTGTATTTATTTTTTAATTTTATTTCTTATGACATTTCTTATTATACTTTTGTGTTACTATGTATATTTACCAAACTGCCATCCCACATTACACTATTGTGACACATGATGAGCTTTAGGTGGGACATATGTATACACCTAATATTTTTCATATTTATCAATATGCTAATAATTTATTTTGTAAGATGTGTTGCCACATTAATTTACCTAAGTGCATGTCCTAAGAAGTGCATCGAGAAAGGGGTGGGGTTGGCTTTTGGTAATTTTGCACACTTTTTTTTTATACTTTAACTAGCATTAGTTTGATCTCCTTTGAGTCTCTTTTTATCTTACTTCTTCATCTCCTTTTGGTCAAGTTATGATAGCCACCTTATATTAGTACTATATTTTCCATGCTGATATAGATTTCTTCTTGAATTTTTATCCTTGTTTTAGATCCATCTCATTGATATAATTATGATTATGTCCCTATTTTTCCAACTGTATTAGCCCAACCAATATGGTTTTGAGTTAGCCAACATCATGTTTGATTACATCAACTTGGTTGATACATTGGATTAGAATTTTAGGTGATTTATAAGTTTTGGTTCATATACATATGGGTCATAATTATCATTTCCAACATACACACTATTCATCTTCTCTATTTACATTTACATTTCTACCCTTAAATAGTAAAAAGAAGATTTAGAGAATTAAATTATTTTTCTTAGAGGTTAAATTTTACTCAAGGTCTTTGAAGCTCAATATGAGTTGAACCAAGGAGGTGCCCCATAGTTTTGAAGTCCCCAATTAAGGACATCTATGTATTATTCTTTCCATTTGAGGTCTTCATCTTACAATATCTCTTATAAAGTGCCATTAAAGCCTAGAGGGAGGTTGATGTTATGATGAGTCAACTAAAATGTAAGTATCTCTATCCTTATTCTATTTCCATTATTTACTTAGTATATAGAGTTGATTTGATTTTTTTTATAATAATATGTATGTTTTCCTTTCCTAATTTCTCCTTATATAAAATTTCTAGTTTAGTATAAGGCTCCTAGACTTACCATTACTACTTTAGGTTACATAGATTATACTTATGGTCTACCACTATGACATTTATTTATTATTTGGTTTGGTGTTATCTATTATCTTGGATCTAGGTTACCCTTTTTGTCAATTATTTTGATGTATTTGCCTTATTATATCCTTGATAACCATTTGTTATCATTACTACATCATTCATTTATATTGGGTCTAGTTAGAACTATATGAATGGGCTAAGATTACATACAACTATCCTCTTTCTCTCAATAAATTAGGACTAAAATAAGGTCAATAAAATAGAGATTGCATATACTTGGATGATCAAGTAAGGACTAATGAATTTTGAATATATATTAAAGGGTAACCTACAACTCAAGTTTCAAGAGGAAAGGGTTCCAAATCCAAAGGCTACGACACAAATATATAACTCTCACTAGACCTCAACAAAGGTAAATTATTGTAACTATGGTTGTATATATGCAAGTAAAGTAAATGGCTATAAAATGGGTAGAAATTAAAATAAAGGATGGGTTAGAATGGTTTTAAATTGGTAAGGTGAAATGGTCAACCTGATGGGGTTTTATGCAACCTAAAATGATTAATGGTAAGTCTAAGCAATCCTATGTCTATATCATCTTATTCAGTATAGGGAAGATCTTAAACGAGGATGCATGTACATTCATTTATAAAAGAACAAGCAATATCTAATATACTAAATAAACAAATGAATAAGTATAAAGATATGAATACTTATCTTGGGGTGGACCCATTAATACTTCAATCTCCCCCTTGGCTCAAGTGGAGCTTTATAAGAGATGTTTTAGGTTTAAGACCTCAAATGGTTAGATGAATACCTAGATATCCTTAATTAATAACTCCCAATCACTTCTATTGAGATACAATGACACCACAAGAAAATACTCCTCAAGATAAGGTTATAAACCACTAACTCTCCCAAATAACACTTAGGGTATACGTGAAAGTAAAAGTAGATTAATTGAGTGTGATATCATATGATATAACTAAAATATGACCCCTATATATACTGATCTAATACCTAAAACCAACCCTAAACTCTAAGTCAAATGTATCATCCAGGCCAATAGAATTGGAAGATGTCAGTGCACATAGTAGGATATTGGTCAGACCAATACAATATAAATGTCAAAGGACACACCCAAAATTATATTGGGTTGGTTAATAAAGTATAAGAAGGGTGAAAGAACAAAATAAATGATATTAAATAGGATAATACTGTAGGACATAGATAAACTAACAAATCTAGATAATAATTATAGATAAGGAATAAATAGATAGAATCCTATAGTAGGTCAAATTGATTGTAGTAATGGTTTAACATGACATAATAACATATTTTGTAAAGTACCATGAGTCTTTTCCACCCTATTCCTAGTGCACACTTTAAGGCATGCACTCAAGGAGATTGATGTGTCAATAAGCCTTTGTAAGAAAAAGTGTTAGTGAGTGATAAGTATATATATTCCCCACCTGAAGCTCATCATATTTCATAATGGTGTAATGTGGGATAGGGATATGGGAAATAAACACATCAACATAAAAGAGCATAACTAAAAATAAACATTGAAAGAACAAAAAACAAATTGAATAAAATAAAATGAAAATGTGTACCTTCATTTACCTTGTTAATTATAGATAATGTTGTGTATGTCGTAGGTGATGGGGCACCCAACAAAAGAAATGAGAGGCAAACCTATAAACAAGATAAATTCCACTTTTTTAGCATATTTTTTCTATTAGTACCTAAAATTTCTATCTCACCAGGATCATAATGCTTCTTTAAATTCTTGAAAGAGACCTACATAAATAAAGATGTGGGTGAAAAATAGAATATCACTGTAAATAATTGAAAACTTCAAAAATTGAATTTTTTACTATAAATTGGTAAAAATTAATAATTTACACATTTGATATTTTTAAAAAACCAAAGCTTTGTTTAACCAAATTTAGCAATTTGAGAGATCATGGGTATCAGAGGAGGAGGTGGACGTACAGGGAGATGTATCCTAGTTTTATCTAAATAAGTTAAAGTATGTGGTGCATTTATTATTTATTTCATCATTTTAGTTAAAAATGAACTAGATTAGGAAATATAGGTGCTGAGCTAAATCCTTATAATGGTATTATCCCCAACAAGAATAATAGTAAAGGTAAAAATAGGACGAGTGATGAATATTTAACAAAAATAAAATTAGGGCCAAGGGTATTTATTGGGACAAGGGAAGAAATTGTTACTCATTGTCAACTTATCAACCAAGCCAATATAGTTTATAATGGGAATGAAAAAAATCTTGGCTAATAATTTAGGTATGTCTGATGTATTTAGGTTAAGTGTTGGTCCATATTGTCTGGTATGGTTAGTGTAATAGGAAAAATGTTCAACTAGTCAATACCATAGGGTATGGTAAATGGCATTATGAGATAAGCATGGCCATTATAGTTTAACACATGGTAAATGTAGTTATATAAATATATGGCTAATAGCATCTGGTATGGATGATGTAATTAGATACACATATGGCCAATACCATAGCATATAGCTGATACAATAGACCAAAATTTTTGCCAATATTATATGATATGGTAGATGAAGTTGAAAAATTTTCTTGGCTAGTGTTATAGAGTATGACTGATGCAGCTAAAAATTTATCATGTTCAATACAGTTGAGTGCTTGATCTATGTAGTATAAAAATGAGAAAAACATTACTTTTTCTATTTGATGTTATTTTTAGTCTTTCTTTCAAATTTTTAGATTAAAATTTGATTATAATTATTTGCTTGATATTTTTTAGAATCAATAAAGATCATGGTAGTGCCTTGATGTGATATACTTACCAAATCTATTTTAGAGGTCATCAACTATTGATCAAACATAGCTTATCACACTAGGCCTTGTTGGTATAATGCAGATGTGTTAGGTGCCTCTTGGTTTAGAGTTGATCACCATGTTTTTAGGGTGATGGGAGAGATTCACTGATACATTTAAGTGGGTATTGAATGGGGATACCATTGAGGTGGATATCACCCTAAAGGGCATACCTTTGATCATGGGTATACCTATTAAGGACACACTTATCATGTGTGATACACTTGAGATCCTAGATGACAGACAAGATCTAGCCGAGTGGGCTACTATAAATACTTTAGATGTACATTTTAGGTGTTCTAGATATCTAAAAGGCCTTGATCAAGCTTATGACCATGTGTGTGTTTTATCATAAGTTGGTTGTAGCCTTCCCATTGTATATTATATCTATGTGTCACTTGATGTTAGAGCATGGCACTTTTTTTGACATAAGAGTTGTGATATGGGTGCAACTATTGCATTACTTTTAAAACATTTTAAACAAGGCCAATAGATGATGGAAATGATAATATTTTTTATAATTTGGATATATGAGAGATTTTGAATGTATATACCAACATGACTTCCTCATGTTATAGATGATCGCTTCTAATTGGTGAGGAGATGGGCTTATGACCATGTTGTATGAGATATCTTACATGTGTCAGTACTAGAGACCATACAATGAGATCAAAATATATGGATGTTTTATAGGGGCATTATGGATGTGTGGCCATCATATCCAACCACATTACATTTAACGGGTTGGAATCGCATTACCGGCCATTATACATGGTGGGTAGAGTCATACCCTTATGACCATGTCTCAAGATAGTTTAGCCTTGCATACTTGGTAGATCCTTTGGCAGTCTAAGGATAATTATAAATACATGTGAGGGAGCCATGAGGAGTAGTGGAATTAGGGATTTTAGTTGAAATGACTATAGTGAGACCTCTCCAAATTATGGTGTTATTACGGGGATAAAGGTAATAGTAGGTAGCGTAGAGGGAAGGAGAGGTAAATAGACAGTAGGACCATACAAAAATGAGTACATGGATCAGATTAATAGAATTTAGTGGTTCCATGAGGGATATGGTGTGATTCTCACTAAGATGCAGTAACAATAATACTTGTGTAATGGGTGGTCATGGTGATGGCATTATTATTGGTAAATAAATTTGTGTTTTGAGTTTATGCGATCAATTTCATTTCTTAAAGGTAGAGATATGTTAGGTGTTAATGATATATGTGATGAAAATTTTGATATACATATGATATGTAATGTTAATTTGGTTTACATTTTACACATGAAGATGTGTATTTAGATTCATACTTAACATTATTATAATCAATTTTGGGATTATCCATAACTTGAATGTCCTATAATTTCCTCACATTCAATAATAATAGATATAGTAGTTAACTTGTGATAAATAAACTCCTCCATGCACAAACAAAATAACTAAACAATGTTATTTATGATAACATAATATCAATTCCCCTAAATGCTTTGCAAATTTTAACTTGGGAGATAATAAAATAAAATGTATTCATTTTTGGATAAAAATGTGTAACTTTGTTTAAATCAACATTTTAGGTCACACTCTATGCACCACCATCAAGGTGAGAGAGAAATAGAGAATATTCCCTGAATTCTAGTTCTCTAATAACTTTGATAATATTTTTTTAAACATGGAGCCAATGGGTTTTATTCTAAATTAGCTTAGTGATATTATAAAAAAAGTTATTAAGGAGAGGTAATGTCAAACTTGTGAGCCTTAATATATATAAACCCAATACTTAATTATTTAATTATCTATAACATATTTTCTATTTTGGTTTTCAACTACTTGATACAAATATATAATTGGGTTGTAATTAGGCTAATCCTATTTTGGGAAGAACTATGAGACAAGGGTGACTTGTAAGGCATTACACCCACCAAAAGCTTTGTTAATGAGGAAAGAGGCTAGAGGGTAAAATGGCATATATCTATTTAGATTAGTCCCCTCTTATTCCTATTATTAATCATGTATGATGCCTTGATTTCTCATAAATAGTGCTAAATAGTAAATCAACATGAAACTATTTAAACAAGTCTAGGCATGAGAATATTCGATCAACTATATCATTCATTAAAATATAAATAAGGGACAAATTATATATAAAATTAGAATATGGAGTAAAATTTATTATTTTATTAATCATCAATAATAATTTTAATTTTGTTTCAACAAATTTTCTTAAACTAATTATACAAGGATGATCTTATTTCTAGAAATAAAAACAATAATAGTTTACAGTGGATTTTTTCTTTTAAAACAAGTTTTTTCAAATATAAAAGTATATTTTGCACTCATGGTAAATACCACTCTCTTACATTAACTTTTAGATGATTATTTATAGTATTCCATACATTATTAAGATTATAAACACACTCACCCTATCGCATGCCATAATGTTTCGTTGTACCACATAGACATATACTATCTAATGTAATGCAAATATATCTCAATGGTAATTTTTATGATGTTTAATTTTGTCCTAATTATCCATTGTAATACATCCTAAAAATATTTAATGCCATTTACTCTTTACAACAAAGATTTTATCATCGACTAGGAAGAATATATTTATTCTCTATTCAAGATAAAATATAGTTCAAGTTTTTTCAATGAATCAAAAGTTTAAAAAAAATTGATATCAAAAGGAGACTAGGAAAAGGAAACAAATGAACTAATCTCCTACAATACAATTATAATGGTAACATGAAAATGTACAATTTATAAAATCAAATATTGTCTACAAAGATGAAGGTGAGTGATTCAAAAGTTTATGCCGACATGTTGTTTGGCATAGCTCACCAACTCTAGGCTCACAGGGTGATGAATCCAATCCAACCTATCTTGAAAGGAGGTCCTCAAGGGGTATCCTTAAGGCCTATGTTTGTTGGATCACGACATACTAGTTTTTATTATTTATTCATTGTGAATGGTTCCATTTCAAGGGGGTTACTATTTTTGAAAGATTTAACAAAATTTTACTCTTTGACAGGTGAGAGGGATATGCAAACTTTGTTATTACATTCGTGTAGGTTTTAATCATGTTTTAGAGAATAATGAGTATCCTAAAAAATTTACCCAAATGAAAATTGGCATTTTTTATTTATATAAAAGGAAGTATGATTGATTTTTAAACATTCATTGCATTACTAATATTTGATAATGTGATAACGAAATAATAATGAAAGAGAATTTGCAATCGATATTTATCATTCAAAGCAGATTGCATGAGAATTTAATCTAACCCTAGATTAACTAATTAATAAAAAAGAGAGGGAAAAATAAAAGTAAATATTGTTGCAATGCCACCAAACACATATTCATTTAAACAAATAAACCCCATCAACTAATCCATCATCTAGCCAAAAATCACACAACCACAAGTGGGGATTAGTGCTAGAGTCTGAGGATCATGGTATAAATAAGGAAACCAAAATCACCATATACACACGTAGATTGCAAATAACAAACTCTATAACTTGTATTAATAAAAATGTTTGTTAGATATTTCTAGTGTTCTCATGGTTAATTTGTTATTATTACCTATGACTATTACTAAGTTGTCTATTATTATTCCTCCATATTTATTAAGAGGTTGTTTTCCTATTTATATGGCTATATAATAGCCTATGTATTGTTCTCATTAATATATTGAACATAATATACCATGTGATTATTATTATCATTGTGTATTATATTGTGTTCTAGCTATTTCAATTTACATCAGTGGTATTAGAGTGGCATAATGAGAGTCTGAATCACTATAGAAGAGTATTATGGTCTTCATGTGTATGATGTCAATATCACATTATTGAAGCTAAATGAAGTTGATAGGAAGCTAAGTGATTCTCCTACATTTTTTTATATGTGGATTATGGCATGTGATTGAAGTCTTATAGCATGTGGTTTGTAAAGTCATATGTTATTTAGAAACTATAGAAAATTATGCATAACCTATAAGCATGTGAATACATATAATGTTGGTTCATTATCAAATTACTCCATACCTCCACCATGAAATTGATGCAACCTATCCACTTGTTAGTGAAACCCATTTACCTAGTTTTTTATCTCATTATGTCATTATGTATGCGTTGTTCTGTGCATAGTAGTCTAAATGCATGAGAGATATTTGTGCAACTAGCCTAGTCAATTGTAAGTTTTGTCTTTGTTTATTTAGTTTTATATATTAATTATTAATTAAAATAAAATTCATGTATTTAAATCTTGTAAATTCCTTGTGTATGGTGTAGGAAATCCTGAAATAGGTCTTCTCATAGGTGTTAATAATTTGTTTTATCTTTATAACATTTTTTAATGTTATATTGTGTAATAAGTACTTGTAAATCCATATGAAAATTATTTCATATTAGGTTCATTAAGTAAAATATATTATAATTATGATTCCTCTATAGGTGAATGTTAGGGTCTTTCTTAGGTGAATACTAGGATAATTTTCTCACATTGTTTGTACAAATGCATTTTTAGTCAAAATTGACATCATGTATCTTTGTTTGAAATATATTTGAAGATGGAAATTCCACTATAAAATTTTAATTGTCTCAATTTTCACACTTGAAAATTCAATATTTAGATGTCGTTAATGAACAAAAATTTGCGGATAATAGTAATTGGTAGTGAACAAACACTAATAGATTCTAGTAAGTTATTAGAATGTTAAAGTAGAGATGACAAATCCAAAGCCATATTTGGTCTTGCACTTTTAGATTCTTCATTACATTATGTGTATTTTGGTAAGACATCTAGAATAAAACATTTGGCACTAAAGCACGTAATGCCAAATTTTCTCTGAAATTACAAATATTCGAGCTAAAAATGAATGATGGCATCTCAATGTCAAGTCATATCAATGAGCTGAGATCTCTCATGAGACAACTAGTATAAGTCAAAGATATTTTTGATTATGAGGATGAAAAAGATATATTATTGAACATTTCACCTCTCACATATAGTAGTGTTATTTTTACTCTTGGATAGATGGCTTCCCAGTCATTGAAAGATATGATTGTTGCACTTATTATTGAAGAGAAAAGAACTAAAGAAGATATAGAAGAAGAAGAATATGCATTTCATGTAAAAATGAACCATAAAAAGTTCTCTAAAAATAAGAAATAACTTGAGTGTTATTACTACAAAAAAGTAACATACATCTAAGTATTGCAAAGCTCGAGTAACTAATCTTATAAAATGAAAACTCAAAACAAATGAAGAAAATATGATAATAGAAAAGGAATCAGATTATGAAAATGAACCATTTCATGAAGACAGTGGTTATTCCTTAAAAGACTTAGTATTCTAAGTAGCAACAATTAGAGGTTGGAGGCAATAGATGAAGCAGGTTTCCAAAGTCTCTCATCAATCACCAATGATAGGGCCCATATGCTTTGGTGGTACATTTTAATTCAATTTTTTGTGTTTCATATTTTTAGTGTGTTGATTTTCAAATAAACCCCTTTTTAGAAATCTTGGAAAATTCATGTTTCTAGAAAACTCACATTTAGGGAGCAGTTAATATTTTGACATAAACTTGGGGATGATTATCCAGTTAGTGCTAAGCTTTTGTATCTTAGATATACACAATTTAAGCACCGAAAGAGGAAGGGATTAGTCCTACATATTTTAGCTTGCCATTATGCCTCCACAAGAGTAAATAGATAATCTATGGAGTTTGTACCTAGTCTAGGTAGTGCTTTCAGGAGGTGGTTAAATATTTTAAAAATGTGATTTTATCCCTATGATCACATTAATGGGGTGAATATTGGATGTTTATATTTTTCTCATGGTTAGTTTTTTATTATTACCGATGACTATTATCAGGTTGTTTATTATTATTCCTCCCTATTTATTAGGAGATTATTTTTCTACTTTTATGGCTATATAATAGCCTCTATATTATTCTTATTAATATGTTGAACATAAGATATTATGTGATTATTATTATCAATGTGTACTATATTATGTTCTAGCTATTTCAATTTACATCAATATTTATTTAGATAGTATAAATTCAAGTTTGCAATCTTTCATTTGATTACAAAATTTGATAGCATCACCCTAGGGAAACAAGAAAGGGGAATAAATTACACTAAAATAAATAAAACGTGACTAGTTTCAATGTCTCCCATGTGATCAACAAAGAGTTTGGCCTTGAAATGACCATGGCCTGGCTATTTATAAAAAATGTTGAATGGAGGAAAATAAATCCCCTGTCTAAAATTAAAAATTACTTTAATTTGAACTTGAGTAGCATTTTTCCCTCTAAAATCAAGTTCCTTGCACTTTAGCTCCATTCAAACCTATAAAACATATAAAATAAGTTAATTTTTGGAATGGGTGAATAAAAACAACTTTCAAAATATTTAAAATATACTTTACGAATTTACTTATAAAAACATGAACAAATTTTGATTTTCCAATAAAATTAACAATGCCATATGGATCGTGCTCGAACCAGCATTCTAACATCTCTTCGTTTGCAAGATGCAAATGAAACTAAAATTAGAAATTTTCAAAACCAAGCTAAAATGCATTAATTTTCAAAAAAATAAATAAATATTTAATTTTAAAAAAATCATGTAGGCATGCCTTTGTAAGTCCCTAGGACCAACTGGTTGGTTTCCATCTATGAAGTCATAAATTCATACATCTATGAAGTATTCATATCAAAAATTAATAAAAAAAATTGTGTAGGCATGCCTCTATAAGTCCCTAGGACCAGTCAGTTGATAACCACCCACATGACCATGTGTTCATGCATCTATAGAGTGGGCCATTGATAGCTATCCACACACTCAGGCATTTAATGGCCAACATGTCTGCATAATTTTGAAGTCCAATAAAACAACCATTATCCATGTATCCTTGCATAAATGAAAACTCTCCCCATGAAAAATGAATTTTAACAAATGTTTTGTTTTTGTGAGCCATGGAAGTAGTTTTAAGAAAACCATGGTTTTATAAAACCATTAGAATTTTTTTTTGATGAAATATATCTATATATTAACTTAACAAAAATATACAAATAATTCACAAAAAAATATAGGTGGTATGAGAGCACATCATGCAATCACACTAGGCAAAGCCTAGGAACCAAAAACAAAAGCACCACAAATAACTAGGCAAAGCCTAGGAATGAGTCATAGGGTCATAATAAAAGATAAATTTAAGTATAAATATCAAGGATATAAGGTGAAGGATACATATCATCAAGACCCCAACCCAATCTTGGCAAGTCATTACCATCTGGAATACGCTCCCAGTCAGTAGTTTGAGTAGTGTTCCTATCATTTTTTTCTTCCTATGTTTGAGAGGGAAAAATGGATAGAGAGAGCTTAGGGAACTTATTTATCACATCCACTTGGCCTCTAGGTGTTACCCCACAATCATCTGGGCATAGAGGAGGAGGAGGAGCATGTTAACTATCCTACCCAGCAAGGAAAGGAGGTGGAGGGTGCCACCCTCACTACTACCCAAAAGGGGTCATACATTGGTATGGGGTATCACTATGAGAGTGGTATTAGGAATGGATACAATGATGTCCATCATGAGGTGGTAGATTAGTTCTATCTTCTAGTTTGGGATCCTTGGGTGGAGATGGAAAAACCCAAGCCATTTGCACAAGGAGCATCTCCCTAGTGAGAGAGGAGATACTGAAGGTGCCCAAGCTCCATAGTAACTTTATTAGCTTGAACTTAAATCTACAAAAGAACATTGAAGATGATAGAGGACTTGCTCAAAGTAGAGACATTACAGTCAATAGAAGCATTATTAAACACATAATTATTTCTTTCTTTCCAAAACTATATAAGAGAATATCCACTCTGAAAGTATGCTAGACTTGGGTGTATTTAAACGACATCACAAGTTTATCTCTAAGGAGGATGTGTTGTCAAAGAAAAAATTTAGGATGGAAAGGCCTAAAGATATCATGGATCCAAGTCTAGACCCTTTGCAATTTGGAATAGTACCAAAAAAGATGTGGAAGCATCTCAAGGTAGCTATGAAAAGGGCAAGTAGGAAGGTAAATTCCTATTTGGATGAGTCTTCTACCAATACTAAGCCTTATTATAGTATACACCAAGAAAATGAGCAATTTTGGGCTCCAACCAAGCCCCCTAGTTATTGTTAAAGTAGAAGCTCCATGTAGTAACAAATGAATGTAGCCCCCAATAGGTATTGAGCTTGTCCACCATGGGAAAATGGGGGGTGAGCCATCCATTGCCAAGATAAGGAGTGTAATTTTGAAAGGTGGTCTCCATATACTACATCTAGTCCTTCCACCATAGACGAGTGGAGTGACTAGAGATTTTGTAGAGCATGGAGGTTGACATGGCATTAAAAATATCTTGTTAGGATTCTTGATCTAAATTGGCTAACCAAAATTTGGTTTTCACCTCCTCCCAGGATAGCTAAGAGCAAGATCACCTGAATAACTTGAGAGCATTGATCTAAGGGACCTCTGTCAGGGTCACTTCATTGAAATTAATAATAGGAGACCACCAGAGAGAGTGGGTGTTAACTAATAATCCATCTCAAAATCTTGAATAATTTTAAAGAAGCCATGGTTTAATATTTTCCCATGCCTTTTAGAGGATTTTTGACACAAAGGACACTATTATTTGGATAGGAGACTTAATGAAAATAAAATTAGGGAAGTTGATCCCTTTCTAGGCTTTTTTGTCCTTAGGAAAGCTTGAGGAGATGCAGTGTTTGAATAACACCTCCCAAGCTTCATATCCCTCAATGGCCTACACAATCCATTTGGCACATAGGGTAGTTCCTTATCGAGCTATGTCAATGAGCCCCATCCCTTTGGCTTCCCACATGAGGCATTAATATTCATAAGCCACCCTATGAAATCCTTTACCTTGAGGATAATTAGCCTAAAGTAAGTCTTTGAACAATTTATCCAACTTATAGTAAGATTTATTAGAAGGCACCCAACATGAAGAGTAGTACACATGGATGGTCACAAGTATTTTCAAGTAGATTTGAAAATTTCTTGTTAATGAAAGAGACTTGGTCACCCAATATTCTAGCTTCCTAGTAATTGTGTCAATAATATATTGCCACAAAAAAGGTGGTGAAACATCAAAAGCAAAGGGGACGCAAAGAAATTTGAAGATTTCATCATGTTGGATCCACTTATAGTCATATTTAGCAAACCACACTATCAGAGGGAGGTAATATTACCTATAGTAACAAGTTTTTTTGCCATTAGATGTTGGAGCCAGAGGCCAGATAGAAGGTGTTGAAACACTGTAAGGCATTGTCCACATTAGACTCATCCTCAATTAGATTAAGGAAGGAATCATCGATAAATTGATCATTAAGCAATTTCATATTTTCTTGTAGGTTCATAACATCTGGAAGAAGATAAATTCCCTTAATAAGGCCCCTAGCTTGGTCATTGCTAAGAAGATATCCAAAACCCTCAACTGCAAACACATATAAGGTGGAAACCAAAGGGCACCCTTGATGAATAGAGAATAATAAGCCAAAATTCTTAGAGTTGACTCTATTAATGGAAAGGATGATCGAGGCATCTCCAAAAATCATATGGATGGTTTGGATGAAGTTGAGCCCAAAGCCCAGTACCCAAAGCATGACTAGTATGAAAGGCCATTTGATACGGTCATAAGATTTTTCAAAGTCAATTTTTATGAACATATATTATTTTTTAGACCTTCTAGCCTAGTTCATCCCTTCCCAGACTGCTATAATGTTATTCAAAATATAATAGATTCTAATGAAGCCTATTCATTTAGGGCACATGATGAGAGGCAACATATTACACAACCAGATCACCAAAGCCTTGGTGATGATTTTATAGGAGACATTTAGGAGGGTGATGGGCCACCAATTTTAGATCAAATCAAGATCTCCCTACTTAGGTATGAATTTAATTTTTCCTTTATTTATATTTTTACCAAACAAATGTGTCTAAAACACTTCTTGATAAACCTTATACAAGTCACTACCCACAAGGTCCCAAAGGGTTTTATAGAATTCATATGGGAAGCCATCAAGGCTAGGAGCCTTATCATTATCGATGTAAGACATTGTCTCATGAAAATAATTGATAGTGAGGGGCCTATCATAATTCACCCACTAGGTAGGAGTGAGTTTTCATGGCACCCTTATGAGACATTATTGAAGGGAACTTTCACACTCGACTGAGGATGCTTGAACATTAAACACTTATTGATAGTGGCATACAAAGGCTTGAATAATGTAAGGGGTCTCTGTGAGTCTATTTCTAGCCTCAGAGATGACTTGAATTTATTGATTTGAGTTCTTGGCTCATAACATTTGGAATAACTCCTTTGAAGTTTTTTCCCCTATTTTGAGCCAATGAAACTTGGCTTTAACTTGAGCTCCCCAGGCATTGTATTTTTTTTCAATCTAGATGTGATGACATAAGAAGGATACTCTAACCTATAAGATCTCATTAAAAGTATCCTTTTCTAAAGCTAAAGTTGTGTGGCTCAACTCTAAGGAAGTAGAATAGTTAAGGTGTCTCTAAATTTTAGCAAGTTGGTGGCCATAGATTCATAGAAAGCAAGAGGTCATTTTGATAGCATCGTCCTACCAAAGAATCAAACAAAATTATTGGGGAGGATGTGGATCCAAGTTCTAAACTCTCTAAATATTCACCATTATGGGCCCATGTTTGAGCAAAGAAGTGTTAAAGAAAAATTATGTTTTGTAGATTTTGGGTTTCATGAACTACCATGTCACTTTGAACCAAATAAGGGAATTATTTGAAATCCTAAAGTCTAGCATTGCTTGCATCGAACGGGAAAACCCATTATCAAAGGAGAAGTATAGTTGGGTGGACATCATTTCCCTATCTAGGTACTTCAAAATTTGAGAGGGTCCTTCCTTGAATTACTCCAAGTATACCAAAATCCATTTGTAGGTCAGTGGGTTAAATTGGGGTCATAAAATCCCCATTTAGTAGACATGTAAAACCATGCCTCCCTTTCACCAACTGCTCACTGTATTGAAAAGTGGCTGACTTTATCCTTGGGAGATGCCACCATATTAAATTCACCACATAAGACCCAATGGGCATCAGGGAGATCATCTATTATCCATCACCATAAATGGGTATGCTCCAAGGCATCATTTGAGGCATAAATGTTAATAAAACCAAAAAAGTGGCTTTTAATGCTAAAATGGTCCCATACTAACCAGTTGGTGGGGTCCATGCCAAACTACACTAATTATGACCACCACCTTAGATAAATTAATGTGATCACCCCTTCTCATCTTTCATCATGATTTCTATGTAAAATGATATTATCATGCTAGATGGAATTATTGATAGTTGTCAATAAAAAATCTACCACCTTGACTTCTTGTAGACAAAGAATGTCCATCTCAGGAAACTTCCTTCTAAAATCATGCATAATGACCTTGTATTTTAGGTATGTGAGATCCTAAACATTCCACAAAAATTAATTCATAGATGATGGGTGTTGAGGGACATGTCCTCTGATTCTAGACCTTCCAAAGCATCATATCGATTATGTAGAAAGTGCCCACTATTAGCACTTAAAAAATCATCAAATTGATTTCTCATAGCAGGGTTAGCCTGATACTCTCTTTCCTCTATGTTAACACTCCTCTAAGGAGGTATTTGAGATCATTTGGGCATATCCCATCAAGAAAGAAGTGGAAGAGTGGCTGGTTGTGAGTCTAAAAATCTAAAAAAACTGGGCATAAAGGCCTTGAAACCTTGGGACAAGATGTTAGTAGCCAAAGGGGTGTTGAATACCTTGAGTTTTTCTACTAATTTTGGGGATTTATCCTGAGAAATATATTTCTTAATAGGATCTTGCTCCTATGGGCCATTTTTTAGATACATATTTCCTCCTTTGGGAGTAATAGATAAGCTTGCAACTTTGGTACAATTGTTCTTCCCTATCATAGTCCATCCATCCTTAGCCAATTTTCTACTAGCTTTCAGAGAGCACTTGGGGGGAGAGGATGAGTGGTTAGACACATTGTCATGAGCCAAATGAAAGGGATAATCTTGTATCTTATGATATATGGCTTAGTAGCAAAAAATAATTGTTAGTCAAGTTAATATACAGGACTCATTAAGAGTGCCTCACATCCCTGACTTGAATTTCCACAAATTCCTTGAGGACCTGAGAAAGATCTACTTCTACATAGACCCACTTTTATGGTATAACAAAGTATATCTAGTTTTTTTCATGGAAAACCATATCACCTATGTAGGAATATATCTAGTAAATAAAGTCCCAGCAAGGGAGCGGGAGGCATGGAAACTCAACCTAAACTGGGACATTAAGAACAATGTGCTTTGAGACCACAAAGTCTCATTTCCAGGCGGAGAAAACCATAAGTGAGTTTCTAACATACTAATTGGTATACCTATGGAGGTTTTCTCCTATATGGTATGGGTTAGTAAAGTGGAAAATAAAATTTCTTAATCATGTTTTGGACACTCTCTAGTTTAATGTTGTGAGTTGCCTAGTGAGTTTGAACAGAAGATCGTAACATTCTTTCTGAGAGAATTATCCCAACAAAATATCTTATCAAAAAAAAATGATATAACCATTTAAATGCATAATTAAATTCAAGAATAGGTAATATAACATCAGGTTTTGAATCATTACCTCATGGTAAACCTTCAAGACAAACTTCCTCGAGTGCTTGCAGGGGGTCATTGCTCGATGCTCTGCCATTCTTCTTCGTAGCTAAAATAACTAGGATAGAATGGGGAAAAGTTATTATAAAGTTTGGACTCACCTAAAGGTGATAAACCCTAAAGGCAATAAAATCAAGTCCTATAGGTGGTTTAAATCTATGATGTGACACAAGCTGGATAGGGAGAAAAATAAGGGCCGACTCAATCAACCATTAAACTTTTTGCTTTTAACTAATATGGTGATTAAAATATATTTTTTTAATTTTTATTAAGTTTTATTGGCCCTTTAAAAAATAATTTTTTAAATTTATTTTATTTTGAAAACTTAAATGATTTTTTAAATAATTGGTTTTAGACCAAAGTCCATCTATCCTCATAATAAGTCATTTCACTGAAACATAGAGGGTTAAGACGGCATTTTTAGGTGAAGTGATAAACATGAAAATTATTTATAGGAGTTGGTTCAACATAATAGAGGTATTTTAAAAATTTAACCATATACAAAAATTTATTTAATCAAAATAATGTAGGCATATATAATTAGGCAATCGAGCGAGTAAAGCTTCCATGCCAAGTTAGGAGATTAAGACTCTATTTTCACGCTAGGTGTAAAATATAAAATTTTATTGCATGGATGTGGTCTTTATAATGGAGGTGGTTATTCCATAATTTATCATGTAAATCAATATTGGTTACCAAACTAACTTGGGTGTGTTGAGACCAATGAGCTTGAGCGTAAACATGAATGACCAAAAAAACAAAAAGAGGTTCCCTGATTTCAAGAGAAATTAGGGTATGTTGTGCAAGAAACAACAGTTCCCTTTACTTTTGGTTTACATTTTTTAATTCATTTTCCTTTATTTTTTTTACTTTTAAATATTTATGATATTCTAAATATGTAATTTTCTCATAGGATTTAAACTAGATAAGTTTAGGTTCAATATCTCCCTCATTTGGTTTAACCCTTCACTGACATAATGGAAGTATTAGCTCTTCATGACTTGGTATAACCTTGGCATACTTCTTGTATTGTTCACATTTATTTATTTATTTTGAAAACAAAAATAAAATATATAAAACACATTGATTATCTACCATGGGGATACTAAGCATGACAATAAAATTAGTATGAAAACATATAATTTTGCCATTCGATATTTATCTTTTGCATTTAAATGAGACTATTAGTGATAATTTATTAATTTTATTTTTGGTGTATTTGATAACTATCTATGTTGGTTTTCTAAGCTTATATAAGAAAATCATATTTAATTTCATATAGCATAATTCAATAAGTACATAAATTTGTCATGAAGCATCAAAACATCTTAGTCACAAGGAAAGAAAAATCACAACTTCAATGTTAAATACCTCCTCTATTCATTTATTGATTTATGAAATGTATTCAAACATTTACAATTACATTATAGATGAAAATAATAATGTATACATAGAGCTCATTTTTAAATAAAAGGAATGTATACAAAATAAAGCATTTTATAGCCTTTTTAATCAATAGAAACATGTAGGATATTAAACTTAAAGGAAAAATATTTAATAACTAATTACATTTCTTTCTTTTCATAGAAATTTAAATCAAAGAACAAAACATATGAAAAATGGTCAAGTTTTATCGATAAAACCTATATATCACTTGAAAAGAAAGTAATAAGAGACACATTTAGACACTATGGAGGCCAAACCCTTATTTATGCATTAAAAACTCTCTTTTATGAATGTTAAAGCAAACAATTCTCAATGGATGAAATGGAAACATTTTGTTAGTACTAGCTATGTAGGTATCTATTAGAATTGGTTTTAACTATTAGTTTGTATTTAATTATGTGAAATGTAAATATTTTTCAACTTTCTAATGTTTAAACATTATGAATTGCATTTAACAAAAAAAAATTGAAAGAAAAATATTTTTATGTTTTATAATTGGCTACACATCCATGATGGGACAAATTTCTTGGAGAAATAAATCATTTATTGATTGAAAAATTGAAGAAAAATAAATTTCAAATCAATCAAAAAACTAAATCTTAAAACCTTCCAAGAATGAACTCCCATAGCTTTTTGAATGGCAAAACTTGGCAAATCCTATCTGACAACCCTAAACATACATGCACCCAAAAATATTTTTATACATAAATTTCTCCACATAAAGCTTATGCCTTTTGCACAAAGATCCAAAATCAAATTAGGTTTTCAGTCTATTATAGTATGCAAGTTAATATTTAAAAATGCATTGGCCACTATCAAATTAAATATTCACAACCAACCACCATACATATTCAAATGTTTTTGTGCACCTTTATATATCTCTGTCAAATGCATTGCTCTATGTATACTATGAACTCTGTAAATGGACCCTTTTACCAACAACTACACCACAGAGGGAGATATTCTTCACTCAGGGTAAACTAGATAGTGTCCAAACAATCAGCATGTAGGGAATGGATATCTACAGCAACAAAATCTACATCCAATAAAAAATGTAACATTAATATAAATGATCTCAAATGCATCTAAATATTAGACTACATTATCAAAACAATAAATAAATACAAATTATTTATTATGCATAATGTAGTGATAATTATAGCACATCAATATGGAGGTCTATAGCACCATCCTAGGTAGTCTGCTTATGATGCTTTTATTAGTTCAAGTTTAAAATATATATATATATATATAATAAATAATGATTAATATATGGTTTGAGGTTCCTAGATCAGTTTTTATTATTTTGCCTTGCATACAAAGTTATTTTAGATTGGAAGGGAGTTTTATTCATGAGTTTGGAATTAATGAATTTAGACTTGGTAGTACTTAAAATTAGTGAGGTTTATGGAGGCTTTGGTAGTGAATAAATTTAGTTAGGCTTAATAGTCTAAGATGGCATTGGATTTAATTTGTCTTATATGAAATATATCTAGACCAAGTAAATTTTATTGATGGATTTCTCACCGTCCTTGGACTCAAATATATATACATTTTAAACATTTTAAAGGAACCATTTATTTTACATATGTCGATAAAATTGTGTTAATTAAGATGTGTTATAGGGATGTTTAGTTGTGTTATCCTTCAAACCAAGAAATGTATTATGAGTATTTTTTGGCTTCAATGAAAATTTGGTTGAGGTTAAATTGATTGTTAGGAGGTTGATATATTTTTTTATAAATTATTATTAACATTTTATACTGCCTCTAAATCCTTCAACCTACTAATACTCAAACTTGTTAGATGTAAAACTCGCATAATTCTTACATTCTGATGATGATTGGAATTATGTTCAAAAAATTTGTTAAATTCCATGAAAATTTATTTATGGTTAAAGTGATTGTAGGGTTATTTATATTTAAATATGTATGATGAGTAATTAAAAATCCATATGATATAGGTTAGGCAACTTTTTTTAACATAGACAATCATCACTTTGTGAATGCTCATTGAATTCAGTGGTGAATCTGATCACTAACTTATATGAGATAGTTCTTGGGTAATTTCCATACTTCTCATATTTTTCTAACCTAATTTTGAGATATACTTAAAAAATTTAATTTTTAAACAATTATGGTCTTAATTAGGAATAGTAAAAGCATACCAACATCAACATGTTTAACTGTAGCATGATGTCTCTGTTAAGATTAGTGAATATTGGGTGTTTGACCTTGAATCTAAGGGTAAATGGTTCAACATCAGGTAATAATGTGACTAAAATTAAAATAAACCTTCCAAAATTATTTTAAAACAATATTCAATCTAAAAAAGTATTTTAATTGAACTTTCAAAACCCCTAAATTTTCCCTACACTGATTGATCCCAAGAATGGTAATTTTAACACAAATGTAATGGACTTCAACTTAAAATATTGACAAATAATAATAAATATCAGTATTGGTATGTCCTCATAATGTCATATCATGAATTTTCCATATTTAATCACAAACACAAATCTACATACAAAACTAATAATTTCACTTCACTCGATTTCACTGAAAGTCATAGAAATGACAAATTATGAACTCCAACTTATATTAAAAATATATTTGATGAAAGAATTAAAAAAATTATGTTTTATAGTAAAAATATAATCAAAAAATAACTAAAAAAAATCTATAATCACCACACTAGAATTTGTTCAAGCTATAAACCCTAAAACATGTAAACATACACACCAACTCAATACATGAATCTACAAATCTATGAAGCTCAATGCATTATCTATATGAGATTACCATCATGAAATCAAAGGGTTTTCATCTTATGATCTCCAATAACCCAAGAGGTTTCTTCCTTGAATCCAGTAGTTGAAGCACAAGTGCAACAAGCATAAATAATTTAAACGTTGGCCAAAAGATCCTAACCAATGAGGCTACATGTCTTAAATAAATGTTGGGAATAAATCCCAGCATCCCAAAAGGCCAACAAATAGAAAATTTTCATATCCTAAATCTGACATGGGTAATATAAATTTTTCATATTTTATCTCCATGAATGGGTAATAGAAACTTTCCATATTCGTCATCCAAGTTAGACCTACTCATGACAATCATAGTTTCCATCAAATTAGGCTCTTTCCAAAATCATTCATTACTAACTCGTCCACTAACATGTTTTCATACATTTTCCATAATTAAGCTCCTAGATAATTAATAATTATCTCCTTTTTAATTTCCATTAGCCAACGAGAAATATGTACATGGGTATTTGGGGTTCATCATCATGAATTGATTAAAAAAGGGACATTACAAGTCTTCCCTCCCTAAAATTGCTTTCCCTCAAGCAATGTAAGTTCAAGTGTTCCAAAATATATGGTCTTCCCAAATAGAATCTTCTATAGGAAGATTCTTCTAGTGAATCAAATATTTTATAATGCTCTTCATTATTAGTCCCTTTCCCTGGTGTCAATAATGACATTTGGTTCCAATATCAACTTTCCCTAATCATCCAAGGGTGAAAAATCCATTGATTGTGTGACATTTTGTCCAAGTGCCATTTTTAAATGAGACACATGGAAAACATTATGGATCCTTCTATTCTCTGGCAATTTTAGCTCATAAGCTACTTCACTAACCCTCCTAATGATTTTGTAAGGCCTATAAAATTGTGCTTTGAGATTCTTAGTGCCACTTATTTTGATGGATGCTTGCATATAAATCTAAAGGAATACCATATCCCCAACTTCAAATGACCTCTCAATGCATTTTTGATATGCATAAAACTTTTATTGGTTTTAGGTTTGTTGGATATGATCCTTGAGGGACCTAAGTATGTCTTGACTCTATTGTACTAGATCACTAGCTACTGACACTCTATTATTTGTAAATACCAAATCAACAAATGGCAATGCATCATAGCCATAAAAGTCCATAAATGGAGACATACCAATAGATATATGGTGGGTGGTGTTGTAGCAGTATTATCCCAAGTGCAACCACTTAACCCACATTGATTGTTAATCAAAAACATAATTCCTCAGGTATCCTTCAACCCACTTATTCACAATTTATGTTTGCCCATATATTTTTGGGTGATATTTTATGCTATGGATGAGTTATATGCTAGTTAAATGAAACAATTATTGCTAAAAAGAGCTAATAAATATATTATCTCTATCACTAACAATATTTTTAGGTAACCCATGTAGCCTAAACACTTCTCTAAAGAATAAATATGTTACTTGATGTGATTTAAATTCAAAAGTGATATCAAATAAATTTTCATACTTAGTTAGCCTACCCACAACAACATAAATATAATCTTTCTTGGTTACCTTAGGGAGCCTTGTAATGAAATCCATGGATATACTTTATCACTTCTGATTCAGAATAGGCAATGGTTGTAGTAATATTGTTGGAAAGACATGTTTTGACTTATTCTATTGATAGATGTTGCATTCTCTAATGTGTTTGAATACTTCCTTGAGTCCCTTCCATGATAATGTTTCTTGGATGTGTCTTCAGGTCCTGTAGAATCTTGGATGTCCCAATACTGGCGCATCATGAAAAGCTCTCAAAATCTTCCCCTTCATTTTGGATTTAAGAACTAGGAAGATTCTATTTTTATAAAGTATGAAACCATCAATCACTATAAATTTGTCATATCTCACATTCCCATCAAGGAATTTAGTATTAAATGTGCTTTTAACATATTTCACCATGATTAAACCTTCTAATATGCTAAAATAATATAAGTAGAAAGTAGAGTAGGCATTCTAGAAAGAACATCAGCTACTATATTATTTTTACTTTTCATGTACTCTATATCAAAATCATAGGCTTGGAGTTTACTCAACAATTTTTTTTTCCTATCATTCAAGTCATGTTGGTCAAGGAAAAACTTCAAGCTATTATTATTAGTCTTCACCACAAATTTTATACAAACCAAATACTATTAGAACTTGGCCAAAGTAGGCATGATGGCAAGCATTTCTTTGTCATATATTGAGAATTATTTCTTTGATTCTTTCAACTTCCTAATTTCAAATGCTATGGGATGCCCCTCTTGAATTACTACCACTCCAATTCCTTCCCATAAAGCATCACACTCTATAATAAATGAAAGTGAAAATTTAGAAATAACAAGTACATGGCATGAACTCATTACGTCTTTAAGCTTGTTAAAATCTTCTTGTGCTATTTGTATCCATGTAAAAGCTTCTTTATTTGTCATGTCAGTCAAGGGTGTTGCTAGACATTAAATTCCCTTAGCAAATATTTTATTATAACTACAAAGTACAATGAATCCTCTCAACTATGTCAATGTGGTGGGAGGAGGCCAATACAAGATAGTTTGGATCTTTTGTTGATATACTTGAACACCTTAAGCACTAATTAATGGACCAAGTACAATATTTACATCACCCCAAACTCACATTTGGATTCTTTAGAAAAGAGATCTTGTTACTCTAGAATTTCAAGGATGATATCAAAATGCTTCAAATGATCCTCCTAAGTCTTACTATAGAACAAAATTTCATTAAATAAAAACAAAACAAATCTTCTTAATTGATTTCTAAATACTTGATTCATACATGATTGGAAGGTAGCTAGTGCATTTGTCAAACCAAAAAACATGATCAAGAACTCAAAATGTCCATAATGACATATAAATGTTGTCTTGTGTACATACTCATCCCTTACATGGATCTAGTGGTAACCTAACCTCAAATAAATCTTTGAAAAGTACACTACCCCATGTAATTCATCAATGATATTAACAATCTTAGGAATTGGGTATCTTTTTTTTATGGTCTTTTTATTCAAGGCCCTTTAGTCAATGCACATCTTCATTGTGTAATCACAAGAACCACTGATGAAGTAAATGGACTAGAGTTAGGCCTAATGTGAAACATCTCCAAGAGTTATTTTATGACCTTTTTTATCTCCTCTTTGTACATTCTTGGTAGGTAGTAAGGATTAGTCATGATAGGCTTATCACCTAACTCTAACTCTATGATGTGTTATAATCCTCTATCAGGTGGTAATCCAGGAGGTAAGTCATTGAATACCACATTGTGATTCTCCAAAATATTCTAAATTTAAGCATGATAATTAAATCTCTTACACATGGATGAATTGGTAGGTATCACCAAATAAATTACTTCCCAAACAACTTGTCCCTTATGGAATATCCTCTCCATTTTTTTAGTTGTAACCATTTATGGTGATCCATTATAAATACCTCTAAGTACCACATTTTTTCCTTTAGATTTAAACTTGAGCTCCATGGATTGATAATTTTATGAAAACTCACGAAGAGAGTGAAACCATTGTACACCCAAAACCATGTTAGTTTATCCTAATCCAAAAACATAGAAATCATCACATACTTTTTTATCACCCATGGATATGTTGAGTTTTCAAATTATTTCAGTGCATGGAATGGTGAATCTATCAGCAAAAAAATACATTGAATTCTTCAAAATCTTTAAATTTCAGACCCCTCTTCATTATCATTCCCCCATTAATAAAATTATGGGTAGCCCCACTATCAATAATAATAGTGATATGTTGTCTATTTAATATTCCTCAAACCTAGAATAGATGATATCAAGGTGCTCCTGAAAGAGCTACCAATGTGCCTAAATCTTTGTCCTTCAAATTCTTAGGTTCATGTTACTTTATGACTGGTGGTGAGTCAATTTATTCATAATCTATATCATCTTCATATATTACCTCAATATAATGAACTTGGCCCTTATTGAGGCATTTATGTACCAGTTCCCATGGATCTTTGTAATAAAAACATAACTTCTCCCTTCTGAGTTCATTCTTGGACTGATCATCTACCTTCTTTCCTATAAGTGGTGGTGGTGTGAGTTTTTGGGAGTATGGATATGTTATGCCCATAATTCATTATGTATGGGATTTACACCGTCACAACATACATCTCAACTTAAGGAAATTACTTGGCATAATGGTTATTTTTGTATCTTGGTGCTAGCTAGAGGAATTAATGCATATCTTATGCCAGTTATCAAGCAGTTAACTAGCACCCAAATCTTCAAAGAATATTTTATGAGTGGCAACACATGGTGACCATAGTGTAAAGGTCACAATGTGATAGAATCGGTAAAATGATCAATAAAGGCTCTATATCAGTACCCCATGTATGTTCTCCACCCTATAAAAGAGATGCTCATGTGTGCTATAAAATCAAGTCTAAACCAATGAAGAAAAAATGTGAATTAGATGTAGTGAAGCTCTAAATAATTGGTTTTGGATATAATTTTATGGATGTCATTATCATGAGAAGTAGTATGGATGCCATTAAGGCTCCAATTATATACACCCAAGCTCACCTATGAGCCTCTAAGCAGTTAAGTAGCATAAGATAGGTTTTACTCTATTCTTGTCATAATGAACTATATACTTTATTTTCTATGAGATTTGATTAATGAAGAAGATTGGTTGTAGTACTCATGGTTATTTTAATTTTAATGCCTTTCACTTTTCTATTTAAATATGTATTGAATGTACTAGTTATAATTTGGTAATCTCAATATAGTAATGTTAAGAATGTTGTGTGCAAGCTTTTGGTTTATGTCGTTAATGGCATATTTATGCTAAGTGATTACATCAGCATACTCTATGAAATATCCTAAGTGTAAGGAAAGTCATGCACCCAAGATTTGATACCCTTGTTAAAAAGTGCTATCCAAAACATGAACACTTGATCTAAAGCATTCCCTTGACCCCTCAAAGCACTTGAATAATGCTAAGCCTAATGAAATATTGTACCCTTGAGACTATAGAACTAACCCAATATAAGCTTGTGCCCCTATGACCAGAACTAGTTACCTAAAATAGGCTTACACTAATGAATCTACTAAAAGTCTATTTTTAAATGACCAAGTCTTATAAGTGAAATCTTGCACTATGGCATAACTAGACTAATGTGAGACCTAGTTTAAAGCATCTAAATGATGCTAATCCTAGTGAAATAAAGGCTTGTGCCCTTCAGACTATATAACTAACATGATATAGGCTTGTGCCCCTATGACCAAAACTAGTTACCTAAAATAGGCTTGCACCAATGAATCTACTAAAAGCTTATGTTTAAATGACCAAGTCCTAAAAGTGAAATCTTATACCATGGAATAACTAGCTTAATACATGCCCCAATTCTTTCTTTATTATGCTTCAAGTGAGTGCATAAGGCTTATGCCTTATATGAACTAATGCTAGCATAGTCATGTGATAAATGTTGAGCACTATGGGAATATACTATGTTTGTGCCTATTATAATGACTCTAGAACTAACTTGGATAACTAAATAATTGCCTGAATTGATGAATTAATCCCATTTTTTATAACATGTTGGTTTCATTACTAGGACTTGCATTGAATTTTGTTATTACAATGATGCAATAGAACAATGCTTTAACTCTTCCATGAGAACATCACGTGCTAATTGTCATAGGTGAAAGATAGCTTGGCACTATTTGAATTCAACCAATAGAGGATACAAGCTAAGAAAGTGGGTTTAGAACAACCTATATGATGCTCTGTATGAGGTTTTTTTCCTATAAATTGCATGAGCATGTGCATCGATGGTTGGCTACCTTTATGACCCATAAAAGATGAAGCTATAGATAGTGCCTTGAGTGGATAAAAGAGAAATTAAATATACTTGAAACTCTAGATGCCACTTGGATGAGAGTAGTAGATAAATGGTGGCAAGGAATTCTAAATAGTTACATGCTTGAGTTTATTATTTCTACATACTCCTACCCTAAGGAAGTAGAGTATCAATTTTTGTGAAAATCTAAAGGTACATTTATGAAATATTTTAGTATAAAACTCAATAAATTAATGGTAGATTATAGTTTTGAAACTTTGAGAATGGAAGATTAAAGTCCTTTCATGTATGAGTAGTGCAAAGGGGGAGAAGGGGATGTGTATGTGAAGCACAATGGAAGGAGATGAGCAAATTGATATCTGAGAGCTCAAGAGACAAACTTATAATAAGAGAAAGTGTAGGATGATGGAAGATTTAGAACCTATAAGTGATGAGAGAACCCATTGTGAGTTGGAAGGGCATAGGGAAGGATCTCTTAAATTAAAACAATGTAAGAAAGAGAGAAATAATAAAGTGATATATTGATTTCAAAAATTAATGGGTGTATAATGTGTTGGTTTCCTATAGAATTTGATAACTGAAGATGCACTAGATGCACCTACCCCCTTTAAACCTATAGTACAATCTCATGCACTAGATCCCCCACTAGAAGAAATAAGAGTGATAATTGACCCTATTGTCAACATAGACTTTGACAATTTTATAGACTTAAAATATAATTTTGTGATTGAACAAGTGATTCCCTATGTGGAATTGAGTGAAGATACCTCTAAATCATTGGATGCTAACTCACCATAACATATTATGAATGTAATCATTCTAGCTTAGCCAATGTTAGCTTTGCATATTGGGAAACATCCATTAGGAAGTGGTCTGATGACACAAGTCAATAGTATAGCACCATCATCATCTTCAATGCCATTAGTAATAATGGGCCAATGCCTAACCTAGTGTTTGGAGGCATTGGAGGACCACTACTAAGACAGTGCTATGCCCTTAACCTTTGGTGTGTCTAGGGATATATGTGGCCAAATTATGGCTTACATTTATTTATGTTCTTAGTTATGTCATCCTATGGAATAACCATGGCTAAGTAGACTATATATAGGAGGAAGTGGATAGTCTTTGATCATCATATTAAGTATTCTACTCTTATTACACTTTTGTGGAGGTTTCCCCCTCAAAGTGGCTCTACTATATTATCTAGTCTTTTGTTTTATTGTCAATTATTATTGTGTGATCTCTTATCTTTACTTATTTGATGTGATATATAATTACTTTATGTAAACATATAATTAATTTCAATACAAGTGGTATCAGAGCTTTGATTTGGTCAAGTTTATTATGACATTTTTCTAGATATGGCAAGGAGTGACTTCTACGAGTTGAAGAAGTGAAAAAACATAACTTACAATCTAGGAAGAATTAATTTTTTCTATCACTACAGTATTTTTCAAAATGTTTTTTGAAAAAAAATATTTGAAAAAAAAGTCTAGAAAAAAAATATTTGCACATTTGCAGTCATTGGATTCATCTCAATGAGATGATCACAATGGTATATTCAATCGATACACTTTTATAGTGCCAAAAAATTTCACCCTAATACACAAAATCAGTCGTTGGATTCATCTTGGTGAGGTGATCATAATGGTACCATCTCCTAGTATACTTTTTTGGGAAAAAAACCTCCTAGGTTTTGTGCATGGTATGTCCTACTAATTGGGGAAAAAAGAAGGGCAAGATACTCCTAAGACTCCTTCTAGGGATAACATAGAATTTAGAACTTTAGATCTGATGCTTTCTCAACTTCAGGATGACATAAAGGATTTGGTGTGGTAGGATGACTTTTTTTTAGCTCAAACTGATGTTTTAAGGATGTACAAAGAGATTAATGGGGTGCACACTCAATTGCATCATATGATTGCATAATTGGCTACCATTTCTCTTAGTTATAGCCAAACAACCCTCTACTTCATCCTTTGGGTCCTCTTTTCAACACTAACAACTCCAATCATGGTGTGAAATTGATGTTGGCAAAAGTGGACATGCGTAGGTTTGATGGTAAGGATCCTCTCACTTGGATTACCCAAATTGATAATTTATTTGATTTGTACCAAACTCCTAATTCTTAGAAGGTGATAGTGGCATCTCTACATCTAGAACCTGAGCAATTTATTTAGTATCGTTGATTGTGTGCTCAAAAAAAAAAAAGAATAGTGCTCTTATTACATGGTATGTTTTCACTGATGATTTTTTGACTCATTAGTGGAATAATGCCTTTGATAACTACTTCAATTAGTTAGCCAAACTACATCAAATAGGAACTATGAAGGATAATATTCATCAATTTTAGATTCTATCTTTATAGGTGGAAGACATCACTGAGGTAAATTTGACTAATATTTTTCTAGGTGGACTCAAAGATAGCATCTAATAAGAGGTTCAAATGTTTAATCCATCATCGGTATCCAAATATATCCTAAAGTCATGCATGGAAAAATAAAAAGAGATGGTCAAATGGAAAAATTTCACTATTGGTCATGATCATACATTTCCAACACCATCATTTCCTCAACCCACTAGATTGACATCTCGGTAAATTAAGGAAAAGTGAGCCAAAGGGTTGTGTTATGGTTGTGACATCAAATGGATCAAATGACATCATTATGCTGAAAATAAGTTGTTTTACATTGAAGGTGTTAAAGAGGATGTAGATGATGAGGAGGCAATTGGTGAGGATGTAGAAGAATCTGAGGAAGAATCTGAATTAGGTCCTGCTCATATCAACACTGAAAACTCCAATCATGATGTGAAATCAATGTTTTCAAAAGTGGACATGCATAATTTTGATGGTAAGGATCCTCTCACTTGGATTACTCAAATTGAAAATTTATTTGATTTGTACCAATTTCCTAGTTCTCATAAGGTGATAGTGGCATCTCTCTATCTAGAACCTAAGCAGTTCATTTGGTATCATTGGTTATGTGCTCAAAAAAAAAACTCCCATTACATGGTATGTTTTCACTAATGAGTTGTTGACTCATTAGCAAAATAATGTCTCTAAGAACTACTTTAGTCAGTTAACCAAACTACATCAAATAAGAACTGTGAAGGATTATATTCATCAATTTCAAAATCTATCCTTATAAGTGGAAGGCATCACTGAGGCAAATTTGACTGATATTTTTCTAGGTAGACTTAAACATAGCATCTAATTGGAGGTATAGATGTTTAATCCATCATCAGTATCCAAAGATATCCTAAGGGTATGCATGGTAGAATAAAAAGAGATGGTTAAATAGAAAACTTTCATTACTAGTCATGATCATACCTTTCTAGCACCATCATTTCCTCAACACATCAGATTAACACCTTAGTAAATTGAGAAGTGATCCAAAGGGTTTTGTTATGGTTACAAGATCAAATTGAGAAAAGGACATCATTATGCTGAAAATAAGTTGTTTTACATTAAAGGTGTCAATGAGGATGCAGATAATGAGGAGGTAATTGGGGAGGATGCAGAAGGACCTGAGGAGGAATTTGAAGACCCTGAACCTACTATTTCCTATAATGTAATTTTAGGTATTAGTACTCCTCAAACTCTTAAGGTGGTGGGTTTCCTTAATAAATAGGTCACTGTATTGATTGATTTTAGGAGTACACATAACTTCATCAATAGTAAGTTGGTTGCTCATTTGAACTATTTCATTTATCCTAATCTAGAATTTTAGGTCATGATTACAGCTGGTGGCATAGTCAATTGTTTAGGAAAATTCCATAGTATCAATTTGTCCATGGGAAGATACTTATTAGATTCTCTTATGTTTGGTATTCCCATGGGTGGCACCAACATTGTTCTAGGAGTAAAGTGGATCACCACTTTGGACACTATTGAAATGAATTTCTAGGAATTATTCATGTGATTTCATTCTGAGGGAAGGACATTTAAGCCAAGGGGATTAAGGGATAACTCTCCATAACTTATTATCTCCCATAAAATGACTAAGATTCTCCAAAAGGGTGTTGAATTATTTGTGACTTGCTTATTTTCTATTGAAGTCCAGTCAACTCAGCCATCTACACCCCCTGATCTAGAATAAGTGATTGACACCCATTCTATTAATTTTGGTGACATGCCAAAAGGACTTCCACCTAGTTGCACACATGATTATGCCATCAAACTTATTCCTGGTAGTAAACAACCCAACATTAGGCCATAAAGGTATCCCTACACCCAGAAAAGTGAAATTTAAAAGATGGTATAAGAGATGTTGGATGTAGAAATCATTCACCACAACCAAAGTGAATATTCTTTGCCAGTTATCATGGTGAGAAATAAATATGACACTTGGAGGATGTGCCATGAATATAGATAGCTCAACAAGTACACTATCAAAGATAAGTTTATTATTCCTGTCATTGATGATTTACTAGATGAATTGAATGGTAATCTTTATTTTACCAAGTTAGATCTACATTCTAGGTATCATCAAATCTATATTCATGATGAAGACATACCTAAAATAGCTTTCAAGACTCATGAGGGCCATTATGATTTTATGGTTATGCCTTTTGGTCTAACAAATGCACCATCCACCTTTTAGAGTTTGATGAATGTTATTTTTAGGCCATTTTTTAAGAAATTTGTTTTGGTATTTTTTTATAATATCCTTATTTATAGTAAAAATTTGGAATACCATTTATAGTATGTGAAATAAGTACTCTCAATTCTAGAACAACATCAGTTATATGCTAAACCTTCCAAATGTATTTTTTGAGCTCGTGAGGTTGAGTATTTGGGTCATATGGTTTCACATGGAGTAAAATTGGATCCTAAAAATATCCAAGTAATGGTGGATTGGTTGGTTCCTAAGACACTCAATCAACTAAGGGGATTTCTAGGGCTAACTGGTTACTATCATAGGTTTATCAAAAATTATGGTAGAATTATAGCCCCACTTACCTCTTTGTTGAAGAAAGACTCCTTTTAGTGGATTGATACAGCTACCAAGGCATTTAAACAATTGAAATTGGCTATGTGCACCACTCCAGTATTGGTCACTCCTAATTTTTCTAAGACTTTTGTGGTTAAATGTGATGCATTTGGATATGGTATGAGTGTTGTTCTCATGCAAGAAAGTAGACCACTTGAATTTAAAAGTCACCAACTGAAGGATAAAAATTGGCTCAAGCCCATCTATGATAAGAAAATGATGGGCATTTTACATGTAGTAAAATAATGGAGACCTTATTTGATGTGTCATCACTTTCAAGTAAAGACTGATCATGATAGTCTCAAATATTTTTTGGAACAATGGTTATCATCAAAAAAACAATGAAAATGGGTAACTAAGATGTTAGGCTATGATTTGGAAATAGTATATAATAAAAGTAAGTATAATGTGGTGTAAAATGCACTATCCAAGTGGGATGAATCAATTAAGGCATTATTATGTACCATGACCATTTGACAGATAGATTGGCTAAAGGAAGCAAGATCATAATGAGAAAATGATAATGCTACCCATGATTTGATTTAAAATATTCATCAAGGTTTAGGTGGATTTGAAAAATTCACATGGAAGGGTAATGCATTATGGTATAAATATAGATTATACCTAGATAAGGATTCTCTTCTCAAAAAAAAAATCCTTTTGGAACTTCATGCAACTCCACTTGGGGGTCATTCAAGATTTTTGAAAACCTATCATAGAATCAAGCAGGATTTTTTTTTGGGAAGGACTCAAGGGGGATGTCCAAAAATATGTGGCTGAATGTATGATCTATCAACAAAATAAAGGTGAAACCATAAAAATCCCAAGTCTTTTTAAGCCTTTATCCATCCCTAGCCAGTGTTGGGAAGAGGTCTTTATGGATTTCATTACAGGGTTACCAAGATCTGATGGTCAAAATGTTATCATGGTTGTTATGGATTGTCTCAATAAGTATGCTTATTTTTTATTTATCATAGCCCTTTGTTGCTAATATAGTAGATTATTATTTTATCAATATAGTTTAGAAAGTGCATGGTACTCCTAAGATCATTATTAGTGATAGAGATCCCATTTTAACTAGTAATTTTTTGATGGAATTATTTGCACGTTTGGGCACCAAGTTGGTTCATATCTCATCCTATCATCCTCAATAAAATGTACAAACTAAGGTAGTCAAAAAATGTCTAGAAGGATATCTCCATTTTTTTTTTTCTAATAAACAAGATAATTGGGTTCATTGGTTGCCACTTGCTGAATGGTGGTATAATACTTATGTTCATAGTTCTTCCAAAATGTCTCCATTTTTGGTCTTGTATGGATACCACCAACTATCCTTCACTTCAACCTTGAAGGTCCATCCTAAGGTTCATGTATAAGAGGAACATATTCACCATCAATAGGAGGTCCTTGCAAGTTTTCATGAAAATTTAGCCATGGCCCAAAATTGCATAAAGCAATAGGCAGATCAACATAGGAGTGAGAGCATTTTGACATTAGTGATTGGGTGTTTTTTCACTTGCATATATATAATAAGATGTCTTTTAAACAACAAAAAAAGGATAATAAGATGTTCCCTAAGTATTATGGACCTTATCAAATATTGTATAAAAGTGGGAGTGTGGCCTACAAGTTAGAGTTTCCTTCATCCACTCGCATACATCTAGTATTTCAAGTATCATGCCTAAAGAAAGACATTAGACATAGAGTTGTTACTCAAATTGAGTTACCAAAATTATATGAGGAAGGAAGAATTATTCTTGATCTTCAGGTGATCCTCCAAATGTGTACTAATAAACTATGATCTAGAATAATTGGGGAGTACCTGATCAAATGGAAAATTCTACCATGTGAAGATGCAACTTGGGAGGATGAAACTTTTTTGCAGAAACATCCAAAGTTGATTCAACATTAAGGACAACATTGTTTTGAAGGGAAGGGGCATGTTATGCCCTTAACCTTTGGCATGTCTAGGGATGTGTGTGGCTGACTTGTGGCTTGCATACCTCTTTTATATTCTTGTTACATTTCTTTATGTTCTTAGTTAGGTCGGCCTATGTAATAACCATGGATAAGTAGACTATATGTAGGAGGTAGTGGATAGTCTTTGATCATCATATTAAGTATTTTTTTCTTATTTCATTATTGTGGAGGTTGGCCCCTTAAAGGGGCTCTACTATATTTTCCATTATTATGTTCTATTGTTAATTAGTATTATGTGATCTCTTATCTTTGCTTATTTTGTGTGATATATAATTATTCTATGTGAACATCTAAGTAAATTAATTATAGATAGAACCCAAGAGTAAAAACATATTAGATGAAAGCTATGCCCCCACAACAAATATACTATAAGATAGCCATGCACTTGTCAGAGTATCATGGTATGGAGAATGTTGTAGAGCATGTGCTAAAGTGTGAATTACAATGACACATGTGGGGCATCACCCAATCAAATCACAAGGCAACCTAGTTCATGAAAACTCTATTTGATTATTCCCATACTTGGTATAGGAAATTTGATCCTAACCATGATATGGTTGACTAAGACACCTTGAAAGAAACATTTATGAAGGAATTCAACATACCATAGTTTGAATAGCATATCATTTCCATGCTCAATGAGATTAACCAAGGACTCTTAGAGAGCATGCACCTATATGATGCAAGGTTTAAGACTCTCCTTTCCAAGATTCCTTATTACATTCACCCCTCCCAGCGTACGCAACGGTTTTTTGGAGGGTTGTTAGTGCCATTCATAATATCTTTCTCTATGAAGACATTTATAGACCCTCATGAAGAACTTGAAGCTATGTTCAGGGATGAGGAAGTTAGAAGCACCAATACGAATATCATCCCATTCATAGAGGCACAAATTGCATCCATGGCCTCCCAAATCCAAAATTTTACTGCTAGTTCATCATAAGATGCTCAAAATGGGTTATGGTGTACCCATAGAAAAATGGAAGGCCATAATAGGAATAACTACCCTCGAATGAATGTGTGCACATTACTTCTAAGCTATTAGGTTTATTATTAGGTATATGATTTTTAAAACTACCCTTTATTTTAATTTGTTGGTCAAGTTAACACAACCATCTATTATTAGTTATGTGATGCTACCACAACTGATTATCGAGTAATCAACAAGATGTGAAAAAACATGGAGAGAGGTGAATGATAGGCTACTGTAGCTATCAGAGGGTGAGATAATTAATTGAATGAGGGATATGGACAATAGGTGAAAGCTATAGAATGTAATGAGGTTCAAGAGGGCAAGGTAGAGGATGTAAGGGTAGAAGGTTCCCACTACATTCATGTTATAAGTGTGGTTACATGAACATTATCAGTGTGACTACCCTACACATCCAATGTGTGGGTATTGTCAAAGAACCCATAAATTTAAGGAATGCCCTGACTTGTATAAAAAAATGGCCCAAGGTAGGCCTAGCATAGATAAGGGCACATGAATGATCAGGCATGAGCTAAAAGCAAAAAAGTGGACTCTGAAGGTGAAACTAACCAATGTAGAAATAGTCAAGGTGCAGGCAACTACTCATAGAAAAATCACCACTTATTCTCTAGTTGTGATAATACTAGAATTATGCCTAGAATATGGGGAATAAAACTAAACTAAGTATATAACATGGTCTAAACCCAAAGTTACACCTTACCCAGTCCCTGTACACTAGAAGGATGTTTTGTAATAGGCCATGAGAATCATTCAAAACCTATAAGGAGAGATCCAACTGGTGTGAGACCTAAAAACATAGGCTACCACCTCCTAAAAGAAGCAAGATAGCTAGGAGGCTAAGTTATAAGAACTAACAAAAATCCTATGCCTCCTACAAATGGAAGGGATACTTCCCCTATTAAATAATTTGATTTTAAAACATGTAGGATAAAATCTATTTGAAGTTGTCATGCCACACATGGAGAAGGCACAAGAAGTGAGGCATACATAGAATACAAAGTACAATCAATAACTCTTTATGAATTCCACCATTGATAGATGGTCTGTATGTGAGGTCCTTATGGACATAGGCACTAAGGTCAATATCTTAACCAAGAATGCATGGGAGAAAATGGGTAGGCCAGCCTTGAAGCCTTCCCCTCATGTGATTTTTATGGCTAAAAATACTTGATCATAACCAATCAATCATCATTATATCTATCATGGGCATCAAGTTCTTCATTGACTTCAAAGTGATCGAGTTGGCAAAACAAGACAATTATCCAGTACTCATGGGAAGGCCATCATGTTATGTGAATAATGTAGATATGTGTTTCAAAAAGTGTTATATGAACTTTAAAAATGGAAAGGAGAAGGTAGTGATCCCCCTTTAAAGTGACCAAGGACTCCCTATGTAGAGAGTGTTAATATTGAGGATGAGATCAACCACATATATAACATCATGGTACAAGGCATCTAGACTCTTAACCCCAATGATCAAGGAGTGTTTTATTGGGAAGATGGATAATCAACCTTGAATACCATCTATGATGCCTATGACTAATGGGTCAAGGAATCTTATGAGACCACTAATCAAAGGTGTTGCCTAATATGAGCAAAGGCACCAAAACCAATAAAGATGGGTTGGGGCCAAATTGATTACACTCCTAAGATGTGGATTCCTTATGATAAGAATAAGGGAAAGAGAGTGTTTTTCCTTAGCAAAGGTAAACTTGTGATGCTACCAAGATATGAGGGGATCAATCTTGTGTAATATTATGTCCATGACCTTGAATCATGCATCCCAAAAGAGGTAAATAGAATGGGTGCACTAGTGTATACTATGAAGAAAACTACCACTCATTAGTGGGCAGTGCAAAGGCCTAGCTTGCCAAACTAGAAATATGTAAAAGTATCCATTTGCACTAGATTAAAATAAATAAATGAGGACCTATACATTTTTGTTTACTTCAGTGACTTTGACCCTATAGCACATGTGCACTTGTGCAAAGAAACATGGACTGTTTGCGGTGAGAATGCCTTAAAGAGCCTATGGTTTCAAACCTTCTATAAGACCCTAAAGATGTGGGAATGAGCATGGTACATCATCAAAGAAATGCACCACGAGATGAATAATTGGGATGCACTTAAGGAGTAATTTATGCACACCTTCTCCCATTCTTTTTAGAACCTAGAATTGATTAAGCCACTGAAATTAATTCATAGGGAAATGTTTGAGGACATTGAAATCCTAAAGGAGCACCTAAAATACATCTTTGAGGAAAAGTGGTTGGCACTCCCAGCATTTTTTTAGATCAAGTTATCAATAGTGACTCAATTGAAGAAGATGATGATACATAGAAGGTGCACAACTAGATGACCATGACAGGAAAAAAGAAGCTAATGCACCAAGTGGAGGATAGTGCCCCTAATGAAAAAGACCCTACTTATCTTTGAGTAGAAATAATTAAGAGAAAGAGGTAAGTTGATAATTTACATTAGGGATGAATGAGCCCTACCATGCACCACTCAAAACTACCAAGATAGATATCAGCTTATAAGGGGAACCAAAATGGATACTCTGGGTGCATATTGGTCTAACACAAAGCTAGCATAAATTATGGATCTCTTGAAGGAGTTCCAAGACTTTTTCCCTCAAAATTACTGAGATATGAAGGGCACCCACCCATCCCTTGGGAAAATGAGCATAAACCTAGTCAATGGTGCAAGACCTGTCAAGAAGCACCCTTAAAAAATGAACCCCAATCTATTTGCCAAGGTAAAAATGGAGATTGATGGTATACTAGCCACAAGCATCATCTACCATGTGAAAGAATCTAAATGGGTAAGACCATAGTTACTAGCATCAAGAAAGATGGGTGTATCTATATCTACATTGATTATAGACTATTTAATGTTGCCTACATCACTGACCCCTTCTTGACTCTATTCATCGATGAAGTCTTGGATGGCATCGTAGTCTACTAAATATAATATACACTTTCATTGATAGGTTCTCAAGGTACCATCAAGTCCAGATTGAGGAAGAAGATAATCCCAAAACAACATTTACAATAGAATTAGTTTATTTCACATACAACATGCCCTTTAGACTCAATAATACACTAGTCATTTTCTCTAGAGTCATGATCACTACATTTAAGGACTTCATTCACAAGTTCCTCCAAGTGTATTTTGATAACTGGACTATGTATGGGCTATTTAAGGACCATTATGACAACTTACACCTCATGTTTTAGAGGTGTAGACAATTATAGATATCCTTTAACTTCAAAAAGTACATCTTCATGGCACCATTTGGCACCTTACTTGGGTACATCATCTACAAAGATGGTCTGATCATTGATCCCATGAAGATTGTAATTATCCTATAGCTTTAGACCCCTTCCATGAAGAAAGATGTTATCACCTTTTTTGGCCATTGTGGATACTATATAAATTTCATAAGGAGTTATACAAATATTATGGTACTGCTATAGGATCTCTTGTGCAAATATGGCCCATTCTATTAGGGTGTATCACAAGAAGATGCCTTTGAAACTCTGAAGCTTAAATTATCTAGTGCACCGATACTATAATTTCCTGACTGGATGACTCTATTCCACATCCATGTTGATGCATCTATATCTATAATTGGTACCATTATGGTATAACCCATTAAAGGCAAGTTGGATCATCCCATCTCCTTTGCAAGCAAGAAAATGACCCAAGTAGAGTAGAGCTATATAACAATCGAGTGCGAGGCACTTACCATGGTATGCACCCTACAAAAATTTATTTCATACTTTTTGGCACCCCCATTCATCTTCTTCACTAATCATGAGGCACTTAAGTACCTCATGAACAAGCCCATTCTCTATAAACACATTTGTAGATGGTTAGTTCTATTTTAAGAATTATATTTCTTAGTTGTTGTAAAGCTTAGAAAATAGAACTCGGGCGTAGACCATTTCTCTTGTATCGACTCTGGAAATGCAACCACACCTATTGAGGATGATATGCCAGAGGAACAACCCTATAGGGTCCAGTGCATCACTAAGGATTTGGTAGAGATCCCCACTTTTCTAATGTCTAGGTCTATACCCTAGACTATGGCAATGAAAGAGAAGAAATAGATCATAGTTTTCACCACCCCCTTTTAGCTCATTAGTGAGGAATTGTAAAAATTGAGCCAAGATGAAGTTCTGCACTGATGTGTCTTAGAACATGAAAGAGACTCCATCTTATGACAAGCACATGAGGGAATATTAGGAGGTCATTACACTAGAGACACAATGTCACATAAAGTGATACAATCAGGCTTGTGGTGGTCAAGTCTATTCCAAGATGCAAAATATTTCACTAAGGCAAGTGACATCAGCTAGTGCATAGGAAAGCCCAACCATCAAGATGAGATGTCTCTCATTCTGATTCTTACCCAAATTCCATTAAAAAAATGGGCCATTAAATTTATTGGGCCAATCACACCTATGGTAAGGCACCCAAGTGCAAGATACATTCTAGCAACCACAGACTATTTCATCAAGTGGGCTAAGTCATTGCTAACCAAATACTACAAATCCACCACCATTTTAAGGTTTATATGAGAGAATATAATCAGTCACTATGGGTGCCTACTTAGTCTAACTAGTGATAGAGGCATGTACTACCTAAATTAAACTATACAAATCCTACTAATTGAATACATGGTGGCACACCATAGTACAACCCCTTATCACCACCAAATAAATGGCATAGTTTAAGTAGTCAATAAGACATTAGGAATGTGCCTCACAAATATATGCAAAATTGGTCACAAAGATTGGGATGATCGAGTATCAACAGTATTGTGGGCATCCCACACTACCTACAAATGCCTAAACAAGGATATATCATTCCAAATAGTGTTTGGAATAGAGGCCATTTTACCAATGGAGTTCATAGTGCCCTCATTATGCATTACTTGTCTTGGTCATTTAGATGACCAAGAGTCCTTTAGTGCATAACTAGAAGACTTAGAGTGCTTGGATGAGATGCACATTCAAGCAAGATGGAGTTAGAAAATAGAGAAAGTGTGCCAAAATTTATGGCATGATAAGCACATTAAGAATAAATTACTTATTAAAGGAGAATTTCTCTTTCTCTATGACTCTGTTAGGATCTTAGAGTACAATTGATTACTTTTGTATAAGCAACTAAACATGGAATTGAAACCAAAAGTAATAAGTAACTAGAAACTAGAAAAAACAAATAATAAGAGATACAAGAAACAATCAATCTGTATTAAACTCTTCCAAAAGGAAATACAATGAAGAAATCTCTCTCTCCTCACACCTCTCAGATGTACAATAATTCTCCCTCAAGAGTTCTCTCTCTCTCTCAATCAATTACAATCAACTCAATTACTGAATTGTGTACATGTTATAAGGATCTAACCCTACTATATAGTATTCTACAACACTAGGGTTCATGAGCCATGCATTCACCATCATTAGATCCACCTCTTAAATCAAAGGCTCAAATCTGTTCATCTAAAAATAGAACCTCCTAAAAATATCAATTCTAGAAATACACAAAAGTCGGTGTCGATCTGAAGATGATCGATGTCAGCTGACCCCTAACCGATGTTAGTTGGTTCTGACTGATGATAACCGATGTCAGTCGACCCCTAACTGATGTTGGTTGGTTCTGACTAATGATGGTTAATGTGTAAGCCTAGCAACCTCCACATTAGCTCATTAGTGAAGCTTTTAGCTCCATAACTCAACAATCTCCCACTTGGAGATAAGTAGTTACACCTGTACCTGTATAGTAACATCCTCTAAACATCTCTGGCTTGTTTCTCCCTCTTTAAGTTCAATCTTGAAGACCAACAAAAGTTGAATAAAGATTCAACTTCTCCTTTGTTACTGGCTTTGTTAACATATCAGCAAGGTTCTTATCCGTATGGATCTTTTCCAGCTTCAACTACCCATCCTCAAATACTTGTCTAATGAAGTGGTACCTAAGATGTATATGTTTGGTTCTTGAATGAAAGACTGAATTCTTTGCCAAATGAATTACACTTTGACTATCACTGTATAATCTATAACTCTCTTGCTCCTTTCCCAACTCTTCCATGAACTGAGTCATCCAAATCATTTCCTTGCTAGCCTCTGTGACTGTAATGTATTTTGCCTCTGTAGTAGACAAGGCAACAACCTTCTACAACTTTGAAATCCATCTAACTACCATTCCACCAACAGTGAACACATATCCTATGGTGCTTCTCTGACCATCCAAGTCACCTACCATATCTGAATCTACATACCCATGTAGAGAAGTGTTTGACCCTCCATAGCATAAATGCCTACTGTTGGTCCCTCTCAGATATCTGAGAATCTAGTAAACTGCTTTCCAGTGTTCCTTTCCTGGATTGGCCATAAACTTGCTGACAACTCCCACTGCTTGGGCAATATCTGGTCTAGTACATACCATTACATACATCAAGCTCCCAACTGCTGAAGCATATGGAACTCTACTCAATACTCAACCTCATCATGTGATTTAGGACACTATTATTTGCTCAACTTGAAGTGTCCAGCCATAGGTGTGCTTTCCGGTTTTGCATCCTGCATATTGAACCTTTCCAACACCTTATTCACATAATCCTCTTGAGACAAAATCAAACTATGATTTTTTCTGTCTCTCTTAATACTCATGCCAAGGATTTTCTTTGCTGCTCCTAAATCCTTCATGGCAAATGTGTGAGCTAATTTTACCTTAAGCTCAGTAATTTTTTGCATGTGTGAACCTACAACAAGCATATCATCTACATACAGTAATAAGATAATATAACTACCATTATCCAATCTGTTAAAATAAACACAATGGTCAGATTGATGTTTACTAGAGCCATGCTCTATCATAAACCTATCAAACCTCAAATACCATTGTCTTAGAGCTTGCTTAAGACCATATAAGCTTTTCTTCAATCTATACACAAGTTTCTCCTTACCTTTGACCTCAAAACCTTTCAGCTAATCCATAAATATCTCTTGATCCAAATCTCCATGAATAAATGTTGTCTTAACATCAAGCTACTCAAGATGCAAATCCTCAATAGAAACTAAAGACAATACAGTCTGAATAGAAGTCATCTTTACTACAAGAGAAAAATTTTCACCAAAATCAATACCTAGTTTTTGTGCAAATCCCTTTACTACCAACTTGGCCTTATGTCTCATTTGTCCATTCTCTCCTTTCTTTAACCTATATACCCATTTATTTTTTAGTGCTTTCTTTCCAGCTGGAAACTCAACCAAATCCCACGTATGGTTCTCTTCCAAGGAATCAATTTCCTCATTCATGACATGCTCCCACTGTTTCTTAGATTCTACCTGCATTGCCTCATCAAAACTTTTTGGTTCTCCATCAGTGAGCAACAAGTAGTATAAAGAAGGGGAATAATGAATTGGAGGTTTACTTACCCTTTCAGACCTCTTTATGGGCATTTGAGACTCATTTACAGCTTGTTGTCTGCCCAAATTTTATTTTGACAGTGACCGATCTCGGTCATCTCTGATCGATGTCGGTCTATACCCGACCGATGTCGATTCCACCTAATCGATGCCAATTTCCACCTGACCGACGTCGATTTCCACATGACCAATGTCGATCTCTGAGTTTTTATGTGAGTGATGATTTTTACCTGCGAGCTCATTTTCGATCATAACCTCTTCCAAATCAAGATTGCCCTGCTTAGAATTATTTAGCCTCTTGAGCTAATCACTATACATCACCTTATCATTGAAAACTACATCATGACTTCTAATAATTTTGTTAGTTTCTAAATTCCACATCTGGAATCTGAAATCTCCAAAACCATAACCAATGAAAGTGCACCGCATAGATTTAGCATCCAGCTTCTTTCTATTTTCTTTATCAATGTGCACAAAAGCTTCAAAAATAAAAACTCTGAGAAATGAAAGATCTACCTTTTTACCTGTCTAAGCCTCTTTTGGAATTCCACCATCTAGTGTAATAGAAGGTCCTCTGTTAATCAGATAAATTGTAGTATCTATAGCTTCTACCCAAAATTGTAAGGGCAAACCAGCATGCAACCTCATACTCCGTGCACACTCCATTATTGTTCTATTCATCCTTTCAGCAACTCCATTTTGTTGAGGTGTCCTTGGAATTATCCTTTCTCTATGTATTCCACTCATAGAATAGTAACTAATGAATTTATTGCTGCAGTACTCACCACCATTGTCAAATCTAAGGCACTTCAATCTCAAACCTGTTTCATTCTCAACCAAAGCTTTCCATTTCTTAAATGTGTCAAAAACATCAGATTTCCTCTTTATGCAATAAACCCATACCTTTCTTGTAGCATCATCAATTAAAGAAAAATAATACTATGATCCTCCAATAAAAGCTACTTGAGTTGGTCCCCACACGTCTGTGTGAACAAGCTCCAACTTGTGCTTCTTCTTTGTTGACCCAATTTTGAGAAACCTCACTTTCTTCTATTTCCCAAAAATACAATGCTCACAGAAATCTAGATCTATGCTTTTCAAATCTAAAAGCTTATCTTTTGACTTAAGAACATTCATTCCCTTCTCACTCATGTGACCAAGCCTACAGTGCCACAACTTTGCATCTACATCTAAAGTAGATAAAATAGAAGGAGAATAATCAGTAATACAAGTAGATAGATAAAGTGTACCTACTCTCTTACCTTTTGCTAATACAAGAGCAACCTTGGAAACTTTCCAAGATTCAACTGTGAGAGTTACTGTGCAACCCTCATCACCCAACTTTCCTACAAAAATTAGATTTCTCTTCAAGATGGGTACATGCATGACATCCTTCAACACCCATGTGTTGTCATTCTGTAATTTCAGCTGCACTTTTCCTTTGCCAACAGTTTTACAAGGCTCATCATCCCCTAAATAAACTTTTCCAAAATCTCCATGGACATAATCATTGAAAAATTCTCTATTTGGGGTTGCATGGAAAGAGGCACCAGAATCTAAAACCCATGATTCTACTTTATTATCCAAAGAAAATATAAGAGCATCTTGTGCAACAATACCTACAACTTTTATTCTTTATTACCTTCATGCTGATTTTCTTTGTTATCCTTCAACCAACAATCTTTCTTTCCATGCCCTTTCTTTCCACAATTCCATCAGGTTATTCTTCCATTTTTGGATTCGGATCTCCTTCCCATCTTTAACCTTGATTTCCCTTGCTTGCCCTTCTCTCTTTGCCTTCCCCTACTTTCAACACTTAAAGCATTACCTAATGTTTCCCCTATGCTTTTCCTATGAATTTCTTCATTCAATATTACACTAACAACATCATCAACTTTCAAGATATTTGAAGCAAAATTAGTATTACTAACTGCCATTACCAAACTACGCCAACTTTCAGGTAAAGAGCATAAGATTAAAAAAGCCTTCATTTCATCATCAAAAACTATTTTGACTAAATTTAACTGATTTACTATTGTATGGAAATCATTAAGATGATTAGATACAGATCCACCTTCCTGCATTTGTAAATTAAATAATTGCTTCATAAGATATACCTTATTCAAAGCTGAGGGTTTTTCATATAAATTTGCCAAACTATCCATTAACTCTACCATTGTCTTTGCCTATGATAAGTTGGAAAACACAGAAGCTGCTAGGCTCAACCTTATAGATCCAAGAGCCTTTCTATCAAGAATATTCCATTCTTCATCTTCCATATCTATGGGCTTCCTTGAAACCCCACCCAATGGTAAATATAGATCTTTTTGATACAGATAATCTTCAATCTGCATTCTCCATAATTGATAATTCTTGCCATTGAATTTCTCCATTCTTAGTTTACTTTCTTCCACCATTGCTTTGCTCCCACTCAATCAAAAACCCCTGTGAGTGAATTTTGTAATCAACAAACACTAACACGCTCTGATACCAATTTTTAAGATCTTAGAGTACAATTGATTACTTTTGTATAAGCAACTAAACACGGAATTGAAACCAAAAGTAATAAGTAACTAGAAATCAGAAATAGCAAATAATAAGAGATATAGAAACAACCAATCTATATTAAACTCTTTCAGAAGGAAATAAAATGAAGAAATATCTCTCTCCTCACACCTCTCAGATGTACAGTAATTCTCCCTCAAGAGTTCTCTCTCTCTCTCTCAATCAATTACAATCAACTCAATTACTGAATTGTGTACATGCTATGAGGATCTAACCCTACTATATAGTATTCTACAACACTAGGGTTCATGAGCCATGCATTCACCACCATTGGATCTAACTCTTAAATCAAAGGCTCAAATCTGTTTGCCTAAAAATAGAACCTTCTAAAAATAGCAATTTTGGAACGCACAGAAGTCGGTGTCAGTCTAAAGATGATCGATGTCGGCCAACCCCTAACTGATGTCAGTTGGTTCTGACTGATGACAATCGATGTCAGTCAACCCTAATTGATGTCAGTTGGTTATGATCAATGATGGTTATTGTGTAAGCCCAGCAACCTCCACATTATCTCATTAATGAAGCTTTTAGCTCCATAACTCAACAGACTCCAAATACCTTAAGCACCCTAGGAAGTTACAAATTAGGTGGATGGGCCCTTATGTCATCCACAACATGTTGGAAATAGGCACATGTAAGCTACGCACATTGATAAGTGAAATGCTCCATAATAATTTCAATGGCAACCAAATAAAGGATTATAAGTAATAGGATGGTGCTTTCACCATTATAAAACCATCTTCCGAATCACAAGTCAGTTGTGTTGTACTGACCAAAAAAAAGTATGGCACAATCCAAACATTTCCTTATGTTTTATGTTATGCTTATGTTAAGTGGATAAGTGAGGCACTTTCAATCCCATAAGATAACTCTTCTATTACTTCCACACATAACTCCAGTTAGGTGATTCAAGCATGATCACTTCCTTAGTGCCTAAGGCTAGACACCTAAGTTTTTAGGTGTGTGGAGTTTACCAAACTTAGAAAAATATGTACCAAGTGACAAAGGGAGGTACATAAGATGTTAGTGTGCAAGAGACAAAAAGGATGTGCACAAGATGCTAAGTGTATAAGAAACCTGAATAATTAAGTGTTGGAAGACTAGTGTAGGAATTTTTATGGGGTAGGATAGGCCAAGGTAAGAGATGAAAAGTGTAATAAATCAACCAAGGATTGGAAGTGTACTTGAAAGGAAGCATAATAAGATGAGAAGATGGAATTGAGGAAGCTGAATAATGTGCATATGAAGTGTTATGCCTAGTTTTCCATAAGAAGGGTGAAGATTAGGATAAGGTGAGAAAATCATAGGAGGAAGATTGTCAAGACAAGTTGGCATCCACCCAATGGTAGGTGAGAAGTGATCATTTGAATCACTGGTCACTTCACCAATAATGTCATTAAAATAAGTTAATGCAATGATGGTAGAGGCATAAATATCTATAATAAATCTGAACGTGGTGGTGGATTTTCATGGATTTTATGGGTTTAAGTAGATTCTAAGAAATATATATGTTTCCCTGTCATTACTCACCTACAATAAAGAGGGTAGTTGAAGTTAAGGTATAAAGAGATCAATGGTGCACTAGTTTAGGTTACAAACCTTACATGAATTTGAACCCAAAACATAGAGCAGAACCAAAGCAAAATCAAGAAAAATTCTACCACAGAGAAATTTGAGCAGCCATAGATAGAAAATGGGAGAGATTGAATAGGGAAACAGATTACATTCTCATTGAGATTAGAATAGAGGTGTGTAGGGTAAGATTGGAAAGAATAGGAAAAAAGAGATTTAGAGTGATGTAAAGGCCACCATTAATGATGAAAAAATCTTGAGAGCCAAATTTGAAGTCATAGATCCCATGACTATGAGGAAGTTCCAAGAACCATTATAGGCTTTAGAAAGATAAATAGATTACACTTCAACACTAACTATTCAGAATGGGAAAGAAATGAATGAGTTTTGGTCCATTATAGGCACAGAAGGATGCCAAGAGGACATGGATAGTAGAATAAAAATTCATTTCAAAAAAGAAGGCATGGCTAGTTAAAGGAATTAGAATCATTAAGGTTGACCCTAAGGTGCTCATCAAGATGTCATATAGACAAATGTAGTTTCCCCTTAAGATCTTAGTGGGGGAAACTTAGGTATCTTTCAAACCCACCTATAGGTTGAATGATTACAACCATTGCACATTGATCAATGTAAAATAGCTCAACCAAGACTAGGTGGTTAACATGGGATCAAAGATGGAGATGGGCATAATTTGGTTTGACATTTCCATTTAAGACATGCTTGCAACCATTAGTGTAACCTAGTTGTATGAGTTTTCATGTTTTTTTAATTTAAAATAACTCATATAGTTCTTCTTTTTTCACATATATGGAGATTATTTCTAATTTTTAGGGAGATTCATGTGGATATCAGAGTGCCTCATTAGTAAAATCACCAAGATCCCAGGCTCAGGCACAGACATATGCCTGATGATGGAGAATGATGTAGAAGTAGAGAGGGTTATAAAACTCCCATGTTATTACAAGGTAGGTTTTGTATTCCTGATCAAGGACATAAAAAACCCTAGCATGAGGATCATGGCATGCCTTGTGATCTCTAATCTATGCCCTAGTAGATGATAGATGAACATCAACAAGGCCTATTTGTGCATCACCTACCACATGGCGTAAGGGGTCAAGTTCAACATTACAAAATTCATTATTGAAGAGATGGTGAAGAATGCACTAGAGTGCCATAAGGTGTGAGAGACCTTTACGTTGGGGTCTATGTTAATATTAATAGTGATGTAGGAGATCAGCATGCCTAATGGTGAAGAAGACAATCTTTGGGTCTTCCGAGCACACAAGGACTCCATGGTGTTGAAATACCTAGAATTTAGCTACCCACCCTCCTTATCCAAAAATTTCAAGACATGAGTACTGAGGTGGTACACTTAATACATAGAGGCATTCAAGATTGAATAGTGCATCCCATAGGAGCTCCCCTAACATATGTTTGGAATGGTTACCTTCACTGTCATGTAACATTTTTGTGTAGTAGACTTGGTGCTCACAAATGGTAACTTATCCAACTAGCTTAAACTCCCTTATGCATTTTTCAAAAAATATTTTATGGAGGTGCTAAGGAGGATTCCTAATGCACAACAACTAGATATCCTAATGAAGGCCATGGATCTAGAAAGGAGTAAGTTGAGGCACCAATATGTGTACCTAAGAGAAAAGGCCACAAAGGATGAGGAGGATGACTTTGACTACATGAACCTCCATCCCCTCTAGAGGGAAGTCATAAATGGGTGCTTCTTCATTTTGTATTATGAGATGAAGTCATGAGAGAAGGTTGCAGACCTTAGAAAAGATGATGATCTCCCCCTCTAAATTGGTGATGAAGGAAATCCAATGATAAAGTAACCATATAAGTCTCCTCAGAAGAAGTAAGGAGAGACACTCGAATAAATTTAGGAATGCATCAAATTGAGGGTCACCTAAGATGAGCCAAAAACACCTCCATCTCCAAAGAAGAAGTGCATGACCTTCGTGTCAAAGATTACTTCCTCCAAAAAGAAGTAGAAAAAGAATAATTCCAAGGGACCCATTATGATCCCTATAATAACTATAGTAGAAATAGAGGTAAAAGAGGCCCATGTGTAAGGAACGAAGAGATGGAGGAAGAGGCAGAAGAAAAAGGCACAAAAACTAACATTGTACAAGAACAAGAAGTAGGAGAGGATCCCATCACGGAGTATGTTCAAAAGATGAAGAAGGAAAATATAAGGTTGTGGAAGAAAATGGGCCATAAAAAAGAAGAAATCAAGATGGTATTGGCATTGGAGAAGAGGAGGAAGGCCTGGATAAAAGTTGGCATGACTCAAGCAAATATTGCAAAGGATAAGACCAAAGAGGAAAAGGTTGAGGAAGAGAAGGCTAAGATAAAGAAGAAGATGAAAAAGGTTCCCATAAGTGCATAATTATCCCTAGAGAAAGCAAATAAGGCACATAAAACCCTCACTAGGATAGTAGATGAAGTTGCACAATATGCACGCCCAAGTAGTGAATGGGTTCTTGAAGAAAAAGAAGGCCATGTTGGTGCCTTGGAAAAATAATAAATGAAGAGTATTGAGTAACTCCAATAAAAATAGAAAGAAGGCAACGTCGGCACCAAGGGAACACACCTAGAGGTGAGTGTTTAAAAACCCCAAGAATAATAATTAGACAAAGGGGGTAAGTTTGAAGAAGAAACCCTTGCAAAATAAGAAGATGAGTTCTCAAAAGAAAGAACCGAAGAAATTGATAGTATCAGTGAGGAAGAAGAAGATTAAACAAATTTGGTCATCATCGAGGAAGAAGGCATAGAGTTGAGCTTAAGGTAAAAAGTGTAGAAGAGGTGGATGGAGGATGATTTATATATCTTTAAATACATGTCCCCTGAATCCAACATAGATAGGATGTGCAAATAGTTTGTGCTTGTGTTTGATAGCTACATGGATGAGCCTCACTTTGAGGTGCCTCAAAAGGCCATATTGGGCATAAATGAACCCAAGGAAGATTATGACTCCCTTATCATAAATTCTCATGCCATGAACCTAGTCTGGTCTATGAATGCACTTATCTAGATGACTATTGAAGTTTCATGAAATAACATCATCAATGATGGTAGAGAAAATAAATGGAATAAACTTCATAAGGATGTTGAAGATGAAGCACAAGCCTTGAAGTTCAAACTATCATAGCTATGTGATCACATAGAGATAATCAAACCATACCTTTTGGTTAGCATTGATACATCAAACCTCTCAAATGTTGATAAAGTATGGGTGCTAGTGGAGCAGATGCTCCTAAGGATGAAACCATAGCCAGAGCTAGACTAAAAAGAAGAAGTCACCTGCACCACACTACATAATTAACTATCTTGCAAGCCCAAATAGGTGGAAGACCTCTTTTAAAAAATTCAAGAAGGTGAAGATCTAGCCAACATCATCTTTATGAACTTTTCCAACCAAGCATCAGTTATAGACATGTACCTCAAGCAGGCAAAGGGGGAGAATGAGGAGCTAATGATACAAGTATACTCTACGAGTAAGTTAGAGCACACATAAATAATGGGTAGGGTTAATTCATTGAGCACATATATAAATGACTAGGAACATAACCTAGAATCACTCTTCTACACCTTGAAAACTAAGACCTATAAACAAGGATCAATCATGGATGGAGGAGTGATAAAAAACCAAGGCAAATCTTGAGGCCTTTATAAAATAGATGGAGAAGATATATGTGCTCATTTTTAGCACCACCTTCATAGAAATAGATATCACCACTAATTAAATAAATCTCACTATCAAGGGATTTAAGGACTTCAGCACCAAACTTAAGGAGAGCGCACCCAAATTTTATGTGTTGAAAGCTTTGGTAGCCTACTCCAAGGATGGACTAGAAATTTTGTATGGGGTAATGTTTGGCCCCAAATTATTTAATTATGGAATCCATGCTAGCATGATAGACATCTCATCTTGAGGCAATCACTTGGCATGATTACTATTTTGGTATCTTGCTGCTAGCTAGAGGAATCAATGCATATCTCATACCATCTAGCAGGCAGTTAACTGGCACCCAGATCTTCAGGGGATCCCTTATGAGTGGCAACACATGGTTATCATATCATGAATGGAATAAGGTGATGAAGTATTTAAAATGATCAACAAATACTCTAGGTCAACACCTGGCATATGCTCTCCACCCTGGCAAAGAGATGCTCATGTGTGTTATAAAAGCAAGTTTGAACCAGTGAAGAAAAGATGTGAATTGGATGTAGCGAATCTCTATTAAATTAGTTTTGGATATAATTTTATGGACCCCATTATCATGAGAAGTAGTATGGATGCCATTAAGGCTCCAATTATATACGCCCAAGCTTGCATGTGAGCCTCTAGGTAGTTAAGTAGCATAAAATATGTTTTAATATGTTCTTGTTGCAATGAACTATATTTTATTTTCTATGAGCTTTGATTAATGAATATTAATGGTTTCAATACTCATGGTGCTTCTAATTTGAATGCCTTTCACTTTGATATTGAAATGCATAATGAATGTACTAGTTATAATGTGGTAATCTTAATATAGTAATGTTAAGAATGTTATGTGCAAGCTTCCAGTTTATGTTATTAATGGCATATTTGTGCTAAGTGATGATTTCAGCATACTCTATGAAATAGCCTAAGTGTAAGGAGAGTCATGCACCCAAGCTTTGATACCCTTGCTAAGAAATGCTAGCCAAAACATGAACACTTAATCTAAAGCATTCCCTTGACCCTTCAAAGTGCCTAAATGAAGCTAAGCCTAGTGAAACAATGGATTTCACCCTTGAGACTATAGAACCAACCTAGTATAGGCTTGCACCCCTATGACCAAAACTAGTTACGCAAAATAGGCTTACACCAATGAATCTACTAAAATCCTATGTTGAAATGATCAAGTCATATAACTGAGATCTTGTACCATAGCACAACTAGCCTAATGTGGGCCCCATTTATTTCTCTATTGTGCTTTGGGTGAGCACATAAGGCTTGTGCCTTATGTGAACTGATGCCATCATAGTCGAGTGATAAATATTGAGCACTATGAAAATATACCATGTTTGTGCCTAGTTGTAATGAGTATAGAGCTAAATTAGAAAATTGAATGAGTGCTTGACTTGATGAATTGATGAATTGATCCCATTTTCTACAATAGGATCATATTTTTATTTATTTAAATTCTCCTTATGCCTACCAAAGTTGGATGCCTTGGGTTGAGACAAATATTTTCTTTTTAAGATAAATGGCTCTAGTGTTAAAGCTCTTTTAATAGCTTCTTGGAGTGAAGATGGTATGGAATCCTTACAAAACCTTTGAGGGGTTCCAACAAACCTTCAAAAATAAAAGTAATTATCCTTTTAGATACATCTGGGAACATCACTAAAACATGTTGGAACTATGCAAGATATGATTCCATTGAGTTTTGTTGTCATATCCCTACAAGCTACCTAAAGTATTCATCCTCATCTTTATGCTCAAAGTGGTCTAGAATCCTTTGGCTAAAATCATAAAAAGTTTTCATAAGTCTATGCCCTTATGTGACCATACCATGGTGCCATAAATCATATGTAATGCCTTATAAATGAAATGTGGTAAATGTTATGACAACTTCCTCCTATATAGGGCTGAGAGTAAATTAAATCTATAATTTTGTAGCCAATCTCAAGCAAATATCTTATTAATGCTAAAAAATTTATGTGCATTTAATTTATTTACCTTCTGTTTCAGCCCTCTTTTCTCATCATTTTTACTTGCATTGGAGTTTCTTCCTCCAATCATTCTTCTTCCAAGGATTTTTATGTAATTCATTAAGGTAATTATGTTTTTGAAAGTTTAAAATTTACCTTGGTATTCTTCAAAAAAATTGTTAATATCCTTAGTGGGAAGGGCCTCAGGTTCCTTATCCTCTTTTGGTAAAAACATAGGTGTAATTGGATTGGATGTGGATTTGATCACATATCAGTTGTTAGTATATTTACTCCCTTCTCCTTGATATACTTTTATGGGCTCTAGATGTTTAAAACTTTGAGATTGTAATAATTATGCCAATATATTTACCATGTTATCCTATCCCTAATTAATGTTATCTAGAGTCCTAAATAATAATTCATCTTTCTTTCCCTCTGTCCATTTAATCTTTCCTTGATCCTCTTCCACGTCTTCCTTCTTATTTGTATATTGTGTTTTATTCAATTTTCTTGCTCTTTCCTTTGGTATCTAATTTTTCTTTGACTAAGGATCATCAATAAAAATATTCACCCTATAGGTTGGCAGAATCAATGATCTAATACCACTAAAATAAACCTCCCAAAATTATTTGCAAATAATATTCAATCTGAAAATGTATTTTTATTCCACTTTCAAAACCCCTAAATTTTCCCTACATCAATTGATCCCAAGAATGTCAATCTTAACACAAATGTAATGAGAAACTTATTTAAACTTAAAATATTGATAAATAATATAAAATATAATTATTGGTATGGCCTCATGTTATTATATATCAAAAATGTTCTATATTTAATCACAAACATAAATCTGCATACAAAACTAACAATTTCCCTTTACCTGATTTCATTGAATGTCATAGAAATGACAAATTATGAAATCTAACTTATATTAATGATATATATAATGAAATTACAAAAAAATGATTGTTTTATAGTAAAAAATAAAAAATGAACAATTGAAATAAATCTAGAATCACTACACTGAAATCTGCTCAAATTACACATCCCAAAACATGCAAACATACACACCAATTGAATACGAAAATATGAAAATTTGTGAAGCTCCAATGCAATATTTGAATGATATCACCATAAATAAATCAAAGGGGTTCATCAATGAATCCTGTAGTTGAATCACAAGTGCAATAAGCATAAATAAATTGTTAATCTGTCCAAAAGATCCCAACCAATGAGGTTGCCTATCTTAAATAAAGGTTGGGAAAAAATCCCAACATATCAAAAGGATAACAAATAGAAACTTTACATATCCTAACTATGACATGGGTAATAGAAATTATCCATATTTTATCTCCATGCATGGGTAATAGAAACTTTCCATAGTCACCATCTAAGATAGACCTATTAATGACAATCATAGTTTCCATCAAATTAGGCTCTTTCCAAAATCATCCATTAGTAACTACCCCACTAATGTGTTGTCATAGATTTTCCATAATTAAGCTCCCATATAATTGAAAATTATTTCACTTTTAATGTCCCTTGGCCCATGATAAATATGAACATCATTTTTTGGGGTCCATCATCATAAATTGATTAAAATGGGGACATTATAAAAAATTCTATTTATAGGATTGACAACCCTACCCTTATAGTCTTTATACACTTATGGAAATTCAAACTACTAGTACTAAGAAACTTCAAACTTTTAACCCCTATGCTTCTAAATAATAGTTTAATTTATCCAATCTATTTTAGCAAAAACAAGTGCAAATTCTGGTGTGGGAAATGGAGGGGTATAGATAGGCCAAATGCACACATCTTTTGTCAGAGATTCACATGGATGTAATGTGTCAAAGAGAAAATCATATGGTTGGTCATGGATTTTACATGTTGGAACCTTCAAAAGCATGTATTGTAGACTAAGTGCATGTGCTCCACAAGGAATGAGAGTAAGTTCCACATATGTGTCCATTGTTTGATGAGCATTCCATATAGCTCATTATAGCTCATATAAAGTGTCCATAAGTGTTGTCTCTTGGTTATATATTTCATTACATTTAATATTTAAGGTCTCATATAAATAATAAATCAGTAAAATTATCTTTTTTTCATATGTGATACATTGTTGATTCTCTATCTTGTTATTCGTGTCTAACTTAGGTGAAATGAGCATAATTTTGTATATAGAGATATATTCCTATGGTGGGAGCATTTTGAGAAGTCATCAATAGTTTTGAAAACCCTTTTTGGTATTAGTTTTGAAGACTCGATGTATAACACATTGAGCTCCAAATATCCTTAGTCGAGATCCAAATATCTATAGTTCTAATTATGCTTCGAAGATGCTCCAAAGACTTATCTAGTTGTGCTCTGAAGATGCCTAGTTGCACTCCAAAGATGCCCAATTGTACCTTGTAGATCAAGATAGTAACTCTAAATATATATATATATATATATATATATATATATATATATATATATATATATATATTCCTTCTATAAATATCTTCTTTTAGACATTACTATTTATAGTAATGGTTTAAAATGATCCGGATATAAATGTATTTATATTTTGTAAATTTGGCTATAATCTCTTTAGAAATATATTAGTTATGTCTGATCTATTATTAGTTGAATCAGTTTTAACACCTTCCTATACGTGTGGGATCTGATTCTTAGATCTTGTATTTTGAATAAGTGGATTTGGTTGTTTAGATCGCCAGATTTTGTATTCTAAGAATAGTCATTGAGATGTGTTTTAAATACATATATCCTTCTCATTCCAGATGATCAATAGAAATTAGATAATAGAGAATAGAGAGAAGAGAATATTTAAGTGTAATTTTGTGTATCTATATATGTTATTTTTGATAATGAAATAAATTTCATCATTCTTTTTCATTACTGAGTAAAAGTTGATCCTATTTTGAGGAAGGAGAAAGAGTCCACTTCTCTCTAAAATTAGGACAATTGGTATTTTTAGTTTATAGTTTAAAAGTATATTTCTTTAATTTAGGTATAATTCATTTTTACTGCATAAGTGTTATTTCTTTTTTCAATACAAGCATGATTTTCCTTTCAAAGTAAAGTGTGATTTTCTTTTTAATACAAGTTTGTTTTCATTAAATGCAAAGTTTGTTTTAATTCAATGCAAATGAGTTTTATTTATGAAAAGTATGTCTTTCAAATTTCATAAGAAGCAAATTTTATTAACTCATATCTATATTCAAAATATGTTAAGAAATAGTCTAGGTGACAATAGGCAATTAACATTCTCTTAGTGTGAAATACAACACTATCCTACCTAGTCAAGTAAGTTGAGTGAAGACACTGTCATGTCTTATGCCAAATGTTTAATTTATGGATGTTGATGATGTCAATCAAAGAATCATTTTAACAATGAACACCATAGGAGATCTTCAGTTAGTAAAACTTTCTAAATTTACTTTTTTGAAACATAGAATTAAAATCTTATTTACTATCCTTAGAATTTAGATATAAATAGTAGATTAAATCCCCAAAACAAAAAATATTAACTCAAATATCTAACATCTCATTGTATATATCCTTGGACACTGGTCCTAGTAGAAAAAGACACCAATCTATTGATTGGTTAAATGAGAGGTATAATGACAACCTATCATTTTTGGCACCATTGTTGAGGCCTCTTCATCAATAAGTATTAGTGAGATCCTATATTAGAGTTATAAAGTGAAAATTCAAAAACATTCATATACCTCAAAAACACAAAAATAATTCAGGACTCCTTATATTTATAAAATGTCCAAGAGATTCTCAAGGATGGTTATCTCTAAGGATTTCCAAATAAAATAAGAAGAAGAGAGGATCTTATCCTTACTAAAAAGATCAAGAAGTGAAATAAAAGCAATTGAAAGCCATATACAATTTATTTTTTGATTCCTCTCTTGAATAAGGTTCATTCTCACAAATAGATTCTATAAGAAGAACTCTATTCAGGACATCTTCTTTTACAGGGATAATTGATCCTAAGAATCCCCTTTTTGGAATAGTTAGATTTGATCCAAAAGATCTATAGGAAGAAGATCTAATCATCAATGAAGATTCTCCTCCTAAGATAGACAATAGGTTGAGAACCCAAGAAGAGAACTTAGATTGGATTGATAATCAAAATTGAGAAGAAAATATGGCAGACGAATATGCACATGTAAAAAAAATTGATCAACAACCTCAATAGGATAAATCCAATTATTTTGGGTCCTAATGATAGAGCCTCTATGAAAAATATCTCACCATCTATTTTACCTACTTTTAGATGTAAATCTTCAAAAGATCTAGATCGATTCCTCTTTAAATTTTAAGTTCTCTGCCAAACATATAAATATGTCACATGTTAGAGTATTTAATCCTAAATGGGATTATTGACCCTTAGCCTTGGTAAAGTTATTAAATAATAATAATATATTATTTATGAACACAAGGTAAAAACCTCATAAAAATAAATAATAAAGTTATAATTATTTAATGAGTTACTAAAATTTAATTAAATGATTTTATTGGGATGGATGAACCCATTATTTTTACAATGGTCACCTCTCTTGAAATGTCACTATAAAATAGGGTTTTATCTCTATGGTGAATACACATCTGAATATGAATTATTTTTATCATATTCAACCTATGAGTTTCGTGAAGGCCATTCTGTGAAGAAGTGAGAAGGTGGAAGAATTTATATCAGGGTTATTATTTCTCAATTATTAAATGTCACTCGTAGGTTTTACCTCTTGGAGGTGTTTCCACTTTAAAATATATGTCATTTGTCTCATATACTTTGCTTATTCATTTACACTTCTACATCTCATCCTGTGTATTGCTATTATATATATATATATATATATATATATATATATATATATATATATATATATATATATATATATATATATATATATATATATATATATATATGAAATCTTTCATGGAATCGGAGCTTGTGGAGTGTAGAAGCTTGGCAAGCAAATTATATTGAATTAAATATCAATATTTGAAAATATTTGGATGCCACAGGCCTGGTGTATGGTCCATGCCTGAAAAAACTCAAAAATTTAATTTTTTAGTCAAAATTCAATTTTTTAAGTTCTTTCATTATTAAAAAAATCAAAAGATTAAAATAGATTTCAAGACTTTTAGGTGTCTGTACAAGTTTCTAGGCTAAACATTTACAGGGGCACCATATTTCAGCTTAGATAATTCAAAATATTGAATTCTTAATCAAAAAAATTATTTTGAAGGTCCAATTGTGTTTATCAAACAAAAATAGAAGGGTAGTTGAATTTTCAAACAAATCTGAGACTTATACAAGGAGATCCAAGCTCTTGAAATTCTATAGGGCAGCCATGAATCTACAAGTATTTTTTAAAAATTTATATAGTTTTGAAAAAGTATTTAAAAAATCAATTATTTATTAATTTCTTTTTTAAATCATAGGTCCCACCTTTGGAAAAAGAAAGAATTACTAAGAAAATATTTTTTTATCTTTTTCACTTATGTTATTTACATGCACATAATATATTTTTATTTTATTTTTGTATCTTTGAAAAATTAGATAAAAACATATAAATTTAAATTAGTGCATTTAAAATCTCCAGTAAACTCTTAGAAGGGTTGGTGGTTTTCTTTTTGTTAAAATCTTGTCACAAGGGAGGTTTTATGTTTAAATCCCCCCTAATTTTATTTATTTATTTATTTTTATTTTTTGAATTTTTTTTCAAATTAAATTGATTTGAATTTCAAATCTTGGTTTGCATGCTATGTTTCATGCATTCAAAACCCTAAGTAAACCTATCGACCTTCATGTGACATTTGATCTAGTCAAAACTTAGGCAAGCATAGTCATGTAACTAGTCAAACTTGAGGTTTTGGCATGTGTCAAACACATTGGAGTGGTCCATTTTTTATGTTGAAGCTTTATATTATTATTTTTTCATTTTTTTTAATAATAATGTCGAGGTGGTTGTTTTGAGTGTGACTCTTTTGACACTTAGATTTGTGTATTTTGAATTCAGTTTTTTGTATTATTTAGCATCTAAATTATGTAATTAAATATATTTAGACTTGTGATTTAAATTATTTTACAAACTTAAGTTAAATTCACATTTAAAAATATTGTATTTTAAGCATTTATTTATTGTCTTGTTTAAAGGGAAGCTATGGCTTCACCTCATTTTTTCTTAGATAAATCTCAAATACTTAATGAAAATAATTATAATATATTAAAAAAATTGTGTTTAAATTGAGTTTATAGCCCGTAAATTATGGAATATTATTGTTGAGACTAAAAATCTTATTTTAGATGACATGCAACTCCTGAGCTTACCAATATATTTCAACATAAATCTCAAGAAGCTATGTCCATTATCTTGAGGAGTTTTAAAGATGAATTCCTTCATATTGGTAATCAAGAGCCTCCTAGCGATGCTTGGAAACTCCTTGAGTCCATGCATGAAGGCACTCACCTTTCAAAGGTCATTAAATTAATCTTTGAATTTCAAACTACACTTATGAAGGGTGATAAAAAATTTGTTAATTTTTTTGTTAAAATTAAAAAAATTAAAGCTCAGTTAGATAGATGTAATTGTAATTTGATTCAAGATCAGTTACTTTATTTTATCATTCAGTTAAATATTCATGAAAATTTTAAAAAATTTATTTCAATTTTGAATTCTAAGTATCAAACTGAGCAAGATATCCCTTATCTTACCATTTTGTCTACTCTCCTAATTTAAGAAGAGTGAGATATGACAAATTTTGATTATAAAAAAAATGCCATCAAGTACTTCTCATATTAAATAATGTTTTTCATAATACTAAAAACCATAAATCTAACCCTAATTCTGCAAAAGTCAAATATGGGAATAAGAAATTTGGTAATTAGAATCATACGTCTAAGTTTAATAAAAATTACAATCTGTGTCGTAAATTTGATCATAGAAGGAAAACCTGTTATAAAAATAAGAATAGAATTAATAATCAATCTTCTAAAAATAACAAAAAGAAGAAAACTAATCAAAACAAGTAGAAGAATCAAAACCTTAATCAGAATAACAATCAGGATTCAAATATTATTGTTTTAAATGTTTCTTTATGTGATTCAAATGAGAATGATTAGATTTTAGATAGCGGTGCATCGCACCATATGACATGATTATCTGATATTTTATGTGATTCTAGAGATATCTATGAAAAATTTTATTTAGAAGATAATTCTTTGTTAGAAGTAACTAAATAGGGAAAAGAAAAATTTTCAAATGTTGTTATTAAAGATATTTTTTATGTACTTAAGCTTAAAAAGAATTTGTTATATTGTTCTCAACTTACTTATGATAATGTCATTGTAATATTATTTAAAGATAGTTGGTCTATTAGAAATCAATATGGTTCCTTGATTGTTGAAGGTATTCAAAAGAATAGTTTATATATCTTCTCTTTTTCTTATGTATGTTTAATTTTATCGTATAATAAGAATGAATCTCAATTATGTCATAAAATATTAGGACATGTTAATTTGACAAGTTTACATGATATGTCTATGAGCAATCTTGTTATTGGACTTCTTTCTATCCCCTCTCTCATAAAACTTGTGAGGGTTGTTTACGTGATAAACAACATACTAACTCCTTTCACAAGAATCATGATGTGAATTTCTTTCATCCTTTAGATTTAATTCATAGTGATGTTGTAGGACCTCTTGAATTTGTATCTCTTAATGGTTTATTATATATTGTTATATTTATTGATCATTACACTAGAATGATTTGGTCTTATCTCATTAAAAATAAATCTGATGTTTTGTCTAAGTTTAAAGAATTTAGATTTTATGTTGAAAATACATCTAATTTTTCTATTAAGAGATTAAGAACTGATAATGGTGGAAAATATGTTAGTAAATAATATTATTCTTTTTGCATTAGTTACGGTATTCAAAGAGAACAAATAACTCTTTACTCCCCTTATCAAAATGGTATTGCTAAAAGAAAAAATCATACCATCATATAAATGGATAGGACTATGTTGCAATCTATAAAAGTTTCTATGTTCTTATGGGCCGAAGCCATGAACACTGTTGTTCATATTTTGAATAGAGTCTCTACCAAAGTCTTGCATCTTTCTACTCCTTTAAAAATGTGGATTAAGAATAAACCTAGTATGGCTCCTCTTAGGATATTTGACAGTCCTACTTTTATCTTTGTCCCTAAAGTTAAGAGGAAGAAGATTGACCCCACTTCCTATTTTTGTAGGATATGAAGGTAAGACAAAAGGTTTATGAGTGTATGATCCCTCTAAATGTCAGATCAGTGAGAATAGAAATGTTCTTATTCTCAAAAAAAAAAATTATAAGCCCTCTATCAATCTTTCTCAATGTTCTTTTATCGATGAACTTGACTCTCATGTTTCTCCTTGTGATGAAACAGATTCCCTTGAGGAAGTTGATCTAGTTATGGATAACCTAGAGTTTGAGAAACCCCTTTAGTTTCATGTTTAATCTAAAAGACATAAATGGGCAGAATCCCTAATTCAATCTTATAATGTTGATAACCTTAATAAATTAACTAAAATTCAATATTTTTATCATGCGTTAATGACTATGTATGAATGTAAACCTCAATCTTTTGAGGAAGCTACTTAAGATGATAGATATAATGTTGTTATGCAAGCTGAATATAATGTTTTAATTAAAATTAGACTTGGGATCTTGTCTCTCCTCTACCTAAAAGGCATATTATCAGTTGTAAGTTGTTGTATAAGATCAAATATAATTCAATTAGTAAAATTGACAAGTTTAAAGCTAGATTAGTTGCTCGTGGGTTTACTCAAAATCTTAGGATTGACTATGTTGAACTATTTTCTTCTATATCAAAAATGAGTATTGTTAGACTTCTTATTTCTCTTGCAGTCTATAATGATTGGATTATCTAACAAATGGATGTAAAGAATGTATTTCTAAATGATGATTTAGAAGAAGAAATCTATATGACTAGCTTAAATATTTCATTAATTCTAATAGAGAACATTAGGTATACAAGTTAAAAAATCTTTGTATGGTTTAAAACAGGCTCCTCAAGCTTGGTATTCTAAAATTACTTTTTTTTTAAGGAATTGAGTTTTTTAAACACTATTCAGATAATGATCTTTTTGTTAAAATTTAAAATGGTCATTTGATTCTAATTGTATTATATGTTGATGATTTATTGATTACTAACGATCTAACTAGTTTAATTCATAAATATAAATATAAATAAAGTCAAATATTTAAAATGATTGATTTAGACATTCTACATCATTTTTTAAGAATAGTTATATTTCAAGATAAAAATTCAATTATTGCATCACAATTTCGATATGCATATAACCTTCTTGTTAAGTTTAACATGTTTGATTATAAATCTTCTTATATTCTTATTGAAGTTGGTATTAAAATTGATTATAAACCTACATGTGAAAAAGCTAACCCTATTTTGTATAGATAGCTTATTATAAGTTTGATTTATCTAACCATTACTAGGTCAGATATTTCATATGTTGTTAGTGTTGCTTCTAGATTTATGTAAGATCCATATTTGGATCATTAGAAATTAGTTAAACGAATTCTTCATTATATCAAAGGAACAGTTAATTTTAGTTTATTTTATTCTTTCATTGATAATGCTAATTTATATGGTTATTGTGATGCTGACCATGTTGGTGATACTTTAAATCGCAAATCTATTTTTAAATATATGTTTAAGTTTGGTGCAGGTGTTATCACTTGAAGCAGCAAGAAGCCAGCTACTATCTCTCTCTTTTTTACAGAAGTTGAGTACACAAGTGCTATGAAAGATGCTAAAGAAGTCATGTGGCTATAAAGGTTGTTGGAAGAACTTCATTTGGATGTTTCTCAAATTACCATCTTTCGTTATGAAAACCAAAGTTGTATAGCTCTAACAAAAAATCTAGTGAAACACCTAAGAACTAAACATATTGAATTTTATGTGCATTTTATCTGAAAGAAAGTCCTCAATGGTGGTATTAATCTGGAATTTTGTCTTATGGATGAACTAGTGGAAGATATCTTCACAAAACCACTTAATGCTACCAAGTTTTGTCAATTTCGTGCAATGTTAGACCTCTCAGAGTTACCACTAAGGGGGAGTGTGCATGACAATGCCACTTCTTGATGGCTATGTATTTCTTCTCCTTCTCTACACTTCTCATTTTAAAGCATTATAAAATTCATGTGAAAGTTATGTGATTTAAGTAAACTTTGTGTGAAAGTTTTACTTATGTGCCCCAATACATTTAAAATCATAATTTATAATGGAGAACCTTATTTTATAAAAAGCTCCAAATATGCTTAGTGATTATTCATGACAAATGGTGAGATATGATCTCACAATCATGCTAGCCTAAACCTACTTTTGAGTAGTTTATGGATTATAATTTCTTTTATTTCAAAAAATGACTTTTGACATGATGAAAGTTTTTAAATCTTTCAAATTTTATACATAGTATAATTCCTTTCTAAGGTGACTATGACATTTGTCCCCACTTAACATTAAGGGGGAGTGTTAGAGAATTTAATCTTAAGTGGGCTTATTGATCCTTAGCCTTGGTAAAGTTATTAAATAATAATATATTATTATTATTATTTATTAATACGAGGTGAAAAACTCATGAAAATAAATAATAAAGTTATAATTATTTAATGAGTTACTAAAATTTAATTAAATGACTTTATCGAAATGGATGGACCTATTATTTTTACAACGGTCACCTCTCTTGAAATTTCACTATAAAATAGGGTTTTATCCTTATGATGAATACACATCTGAATATAAATTATTTTATCATATTCAACCTATGAGTTTTGTGAAGGCCATTTTGTGAAAAAATGAGAAGGTGGAAGAATTTGTATTGGGGTTATTGTTTCTCAATTATTGAATATCATTCATGGGTTTTTTACCACTTGGAGGTTTTTCCACTTTAAAATCTGTGTCATTTGCCTCATATGCATTGCCTATTCATTTACGCTTCTAAATCTCATCATGTGTATTACTATATATATATGTATACATGAACTCTTTCATCACAAACAATCAAGAGTTAAATTTATTCTCATCTACACTTAAAGACGTAACCATGAGATGGTTCATGAGCCTTGAGGGTAATTCCATAAGAACTTGGGATGAAATGGAAACTACATTTCTTGATAAATATCAAGATTATTGTAGAGTTAGAGAATAAAAAGAAGATTTTTTCAAGATCAAACAAAATGAAGATGAAACCTTGGAAGATTATCTTTATAGGTTTATATTTTTCCATAAACGAAGTGGTTACCAACTCACTGAGGAGGTAATCAAGATAGTATTTACTAAAATCCTAGATGATGATGCACGTGATTCTTTGAATTTAATGGGAAAGGGTGACATTTAAAAGTTAACCTTTCATTAGATTTTAACATTATGTACTAACTATTTTAAGACAAGACCTAACATAAGGAAATCAAGGTTAGGAAAATTACCTGAAGTTGACCAATTAATGGAAGAATTTGCTAATTTCAAAATAGATATTCCAATACAATTGACATCCATATTAGATGGCTTCAAAGCAAAAGTGAATGCCACCAACGTTGAACAATTGTCACTATATTATTTTATATGTAGACTCAAATATGAGGCAAACGATTGTCCTTTAGATAAAATAGACGTATGTGGTATTTGTGACTTAGACCATGACGAGTGTTGTTTAACTCCTCATTTAATCAATATTCAATTGATGTCTTATCAACAAGGGCTAGTGTCCAAAGTTGTCCATAGTAAGGTATGGGATGGTAGATCTAGAAGGCTACTTATGGGGGTGTTGGATTGTCCTATTCTAACTTTGAGTAAAGAAAGAAATGTGTACTAAATTAAGTGATTCACTCTTTTGCTGAAAAGGAAGAAATCAAATCAATCCACTCTTTTGCTAAAAAGGAAGAAATCAAATCAATCCACTCTTTTGCTGAAAGTAAAAGATCAAACTCCTATTTACGCTTGCATGGAAAGTAAAATCACACTCTTCACTAACAAAAGGAAATTTGTTTCACACGTTTGTTGTAAAGGAAAACACATATTGCTTAGAAGTAAATGACTTTGAAATAAGAAAATATTTTTTAAACTGTGAATTTATTTTTATATTTTTATGAATAAATGTAAATATTAACAAGATTTTAATTAATTATAACAATGAATTAGTAAAACATAATATAAATACCATACATAGTTCTTGGTTCCAAGGAGAGTGGGCCCTTACTCCTCTCAGACTCAGGAACAAAGATTAATCAATACTAGAAACTAAAGTATTAATTTGTAAAATTGAAATGATTATAATCTATCTAAAATCTGTAATATGCTTGTACAAATCTTTTCTTTTATTATATGCTCTCTATCATCTGATATCTATTGTCTATAATATATGAAAATCTTATATTTTAAACTAATATAATCATCTCAAAATAGGATGCAAAGGAATAGGATTCCTTGGTCGATCTATTCATCCAAAGATAGGAGATTGGATTTTCAAGAGATTCAAGTATTCTGATAAAATAGATATCCTATCCTATAATAATCCTAAGATCTAAACATATATACATCTTTATCAAAATCAAATCCTAAAAAATAGTAGGTGGTTATTTTCCTTATTTGATTCCAGTTGGAATGATTCTCTCTTATCCTATCTAGCCACTAGCTTCCCTATTTGTAGCTTCATCCTTATAAATTCTTGGAATTGACCCTACAGAATTGGGAGGAATGAACCTATAGAGTTCATAGAAATAAGCATATGAAGTAAATATACATAAGCCTATGGAGTCCATAGAAATAAACCTACAGAGTCCATAGAAATAAGCTTACAGAGTCTATAGAAATAAGCTTGTAGAGTCTGTAGAAATGAACTTGCAGAGTCTGTAGAAACAAGCCTGTAGAATCCATAGTTCTTCTAGATGAAGATCAAAATTGTACATTCACTATACATTATATGTGTCTTTTTTTCTAGCATTCTTCACAATAAAAGTCACTAAAACATACTATGTATTAGATATTAATGACAAAGTAAAGGTTTAGTCTTGGTTCAATATAAACAAGACAAATATCTATTTTTTATGTAATAGCTATCTAACAATCTAAGATTTGCATAAGATATTATACTTCGAGAGATGAATTGAAATAAATAACATGTCAATAATGAGCAATATTCTAAGCTCATCATAACCCCTAAGCTTTACCTTTTGCAAGTCCCATTACAAACATTTATTGGTGTTCATAGCTCTGGCTTCTACTTTCCACACTCTAACTCAAATCATATTCATCAAATTTATCTATTATATATTTTTCTAAATTACTTGTAAATCCCTGATATGCTTGAATCATTTGTTTCCATATATTGAATTACTCTTCTGATTGTGTAGTCCAACTCTACCATCCTGGAATAGGTATGATCAGTAAAGGGGGTCTATATCTCATGCCAATCCATTTCTACTCTCCCCTAGAGTTTATTACCTCTATTAATATTTCTAAAATTGAGGACACTCTCCTCATACTTCATTTTAAGTTATTTATGGATATGACCTCTCATCCATTAAGATGCACTGAAAGTTGGTCTCATCTGTTTACACTTGCAGCCACTACTAAATCAAAACTCTGTCTTGAAAACAAATCAAAAGAAATAGCACAATTATATAAACTTGTAAGTAATATGTTTTAATCTCATCATCTAACAAAGCACAGTTAAAATTTTTTTTAATCAATCTGCGAATAGGAAAGGCTGGTCAGACACACAATCATGTAGTCTTAGCATGATTTGTATAGTCCTCAAATCTGTCTTTCCATGCTATTTGATTTTTTAATGTAGAATGTAATGCCCTCAGTTGAACTTATCCTACATGAAATTTTATCAAAAAATTATTGTGCTCACAGTCTCCTAGAATCAAATCATGTAAATAAAATTTACAAAGCAATTCATGTTGATCCGATTCAGCACTTTAGAAAATTTTCAAAAATGTTGTTGGCTGCAAAATTTTATAAATAAGATGACAAGAGCTCTTCAGAAGCTACCATCTATAAAATTATTCCAATAAAAACAAACTATATGCAAGAGAAAGATTCTTACATGCTAAAAGGGTTTCCCCTAATTTGCATGCATCTTATAAATTTTCTTCTAGATCTTGGACTTTAGCTTCTAATTCTTTCTTTTCATTTTCCAAGAGTTTATTTGAAGAAGTTGCATCTTTGTTTTTCTATTTAAGTATAGAATATTCTTCTTTAATTTTATGTAGTATTGGTAAGAAAGGAATACCTGGATCACTTGTTTGACAACCGTGGTCAACAAATATCTTAGAAGGAGGAGGTGCAATATCAGGTACTTTGGAAGTGTTTACCAAACTCTACAATCTCCTATTTTCCTTCTTTAGACTTTATATATATCCAAAGATCTATTTATTCATTTTCATGTTCCTTTATTGTTTCCTCTAATCTGTGGAGTTTTGTTGCATGATCATCAAATGTTGTATCTAATTTTTGCATCAAAAATGAGTTGAAATGATCCTTGTTCTGTAATTAACTGATCAAGTCAGCAATATTAGTTGTTTGTTGTTGTTCAAGAGTTTGAGCTTGAAAAAGTTACAAAGTTAACTATAAAATAGGATCATTTAGATTAGATGATTCACCTATCTCATTGGTACATACAATTTTGCCTTTATCCATTGTAGTTTTAACTGGAACAGGTGGTTGTTCCACCCTACTTGATTCCTCTAATGTGTGTGGCTCTTCCTCTAGAATTGGCTCCTCCATTACAATTGAAGAGTTCATTTTGGATGGACTTTCTTCAATATCTATAGGTGCAAGGATATTTTGATGTATAGGGGAATGAGATGTCATTTTAAGACTTTCTAGAATATCTGTAGCTTTTTATTCATCTTCATCTATCAAAATAAGCCTTCTCCTTCTTTTGGTCACTTTTTGAGCTACGCTTAGTTGGCTTTCCTTCTCAACCATCAATCCCTTGGTCTTCTCATGTTCTATAGCAACCTTTCGTCTCAATTTTATTCTTCTTGACAAGGGAATTAGTTATACTATAGATTAATGAGGTTTTTTTAGAGACCTTGAAACTTTAAAGATTTGAGACCTTGTGATTCTTCTTGAAGAAGAAGGAATTTTTGTTGGGACTATAGTCTGTGATTTCTTCATTGGTATTATTTTCTCAACTAATATAGCAGGTGGAGATGAGCGTTCTTGTGGAGGAAAATTTGGAATTTGTTATGTTATACTATTCTAAAATTCCTCCCAAACCTCTTGTCCTTGCTGATTGAAGTGATGTCAGATAATGAGATGAATAAGGCCATGATGTCTAAGAGCATCATTAGGGGTTGTAGACATAACTTGTAGAGCACCATATAAGAAATATGAGAGGTTAATTTTGTATTGAGAGTTTTGTCATGGCATCTCCCCCTAAAAGACTATGTTTTCATTCACAAATGATATACTTGAGTACCCACTTGGCTACATATTTCCAGGGTTCAGGAAGTGAATTTCTATTAATTCCTTTTGATTTTTCTTTGAAATCTACTAGACATGAATTCCCAGTCTGCTCATTACCATTAAATTGACTAATTAAATCACTAAATGAAATTTTGCCTATAACTCTCATTTCCTCTTCTAAAACTTGTATAATTTAGCTTATAACTTGAGTTGTAACATGAATAACAATGCCTTTCATAATTAAAAATATAGGGGTGAGATTAGTGATGAATTCACTTATCATTGTTTTGTTGAAACCCTGTAACTTTTTAATGAAAGGTAGCTAGCCATTGGCTCTAAACACTGCCATAAAAGCTTTGTCTTTATGAAACTCTATTGTATCATTTGGCCTTGATCTTGTCTTCTGTCTCATTTTTATGCAGATTTAAAGTCAACTCTATTCCTTTAATTTGGATTGAGGTGTAGACCAATCTTTTATTGAAATTGGTAGACAATAGTCACTAAGGATTTATAGGTAACAATCATGGAGGATCTATAGACCAGCTTCTTTTGAAGTCTATAGAAATAAAATAGCTCATACGAAACACTATAGTTGCATGAGTTCGTAATTTGATATAATGACTTGATACAGTTAGGCACTGCACATTTTTACAGAGTGTGCCAATCATTTTGTCTCATTAATATAAGTTGGGTGAAATGATGATGTGTCATATTGATGGTGACAATGATTCATTACTTTATTTAAAAACCCCTTTTTATGATGTCTCATCATTATGATATTTGATGACTCATTTAATTATATCAAAGTTGTATAGTTATCCATACACCTTTGGCAGCTCAGTTGCATGGTTTTTCATTATGGCATGTGTCATGTCATTCCATTTTGAAAGATTCAAATTTGGGTCATCTTCATAGAATAAGTCTTAATTAAATCAAAGATAATTAGTTAACTAAACATAGATAAATAAAATATATGTCTTAGTTACTTTGACCTTAGATGTTATCATTTACTTTCCATGTGTCCTACACAAATAAGTTTGCATGGATTAGTTTATTGCATAGATATGACCAATGATAGTGACATGGTCATATTTTCTTATAAATTTTTCTTTTTTTTCCCTTTGGTCAACCATTGTTGGTTTTCTGGCCAAAGCCCTTTTTGTAATTCATAACTGGCTAGCACGTTGGTTTTCTAGGCATGCATTGTCAATAGCGTCCCTAGAAGGATTTTCACTATTGACATATATATATATATATATATATATATATATATATATTATTATTTTTATTTTATATATTTTATATATATATATATATATATTATTATTTTTATTTTATATATTGTTGGACTGTAGGATTATCAAGGAGCATGTTCACTAGAAGAAGTAGAGCTCTTTAGAACAACTACTTGATCCTTTACCTTTTGAATAAATTCTTCTTTATTGAGAGGTTTTTGATAGAGCTTCAATCTATGTCCATTGACTAACAGATCTCTTCTGCTATCATCAATAAGTATTAGTTTAATAGAACTATTTTCATAAACCTCCTCAATCTGATAAGGTCCCAACCACCTTATTTGTAGTTTTTCTTTGAACTGTTGGAATTTGGAATCAAACAATAGTGCCCAATCTCCTTACTGAAACTTTTGTTACTTGATTTTTGAATCATGCCAAATTTTTTTTTGATGTTGTACTAATTCAGTTCTTTGTAGTACTTCCATCCTCATCTCATCAAGTTGATTAAGTTGTAGGAGTCTTTCTTTCTATATTTCTTCTAATTCAATTCCTACTTCTACAGTTATTTTCAAAGTTTGTAATTCAAATTCACAGAGAATAAAGGCTTCTTACCATAAACCAATTCATAAAGTGAAAATCTAGTTGTTGTTTTCCAAGTAGTATTATAGGCCCAAACAACTTTTGATATCTTATCTGCCCAATCCTTTCTACTAAAATTAACAACTTTGGTTAAAATAGTTTCTATTTCTCTATTGGTGACTTTAACTTACCCATTACCCTGTGGATAGTGTAGAGATATTTTTCTATGCTAAGTTTGATATATTTGCATGAAGTGCTTTATTATATTTGACATGAACTATAGTCCTTGATCTGATAATATCTCCTTTCGAGCACTAAATCTTTGCATGATTTTGAAATATAAAAAATTAGCTACCATCTCTTCTCTTGCATGAGTTAATTCTTCCACTTCTGTCCACTTAATTACATATTCTATACATACAAGGAGATATTCACTTCCTCTGAAAGGAAGATCCACTGGACCTATAAAATCAATTACCCATTTCTCAAATGGTTCTAAAACCAATTAAGGATGAGGGTGCAGAGGCATCTCAATTGAAAGAGTAGGCTATCCAAATCTCTGACAAGAATCATAGTGTCTGACATATCTTTTTACTTGCTGATGAAGATGACGCCAATACTATCATGTTTCCAAGATTTTATGTATGGTTCTTTGAACTAAGTAATGACCTCCTCCTGGTTCATCATGACAAGCTCTGATGATATCATAAGATTCACCATTTGTTACACACTTGTGAAACACATGGTCAGGTCCAAGTTTAAATAACATTCCATTAATCCATTTGAAAGAAGAGCTTTCTTTGATTAAATGTTTCTTTTATTTTTGTAAAAATTGCAGAGAAAACTTCCCTATGGTGAGGTAATTGGCTATATCAAAAAACCATAGAGATTTTGGTGAAATAACAAATAATTATTCATCGATAAAGTCATCTTTCACTAGATCTTCTTCACCTGTAGTGTTTATTCTTGACAAGAAATCAGCCACCACATTAGACTTTCCTGGTTTATCTATAATAGTAACATCAAATTCTTGTAAGAGCAATAGCCATCTAATAATCCTACCTCCCACAATTGGTTTTTTAGTAAGATATCTAATAGTTGAATGGTCTATATAGACAAATACCTTATAGCCTATTATGTAGTATCTAAATTTGTTAATTGCATAGATTACAGCTAGGAATTCCCTCTCAATTGTGTAATTTCTCTCAGCAAGTGTTATGTTTTTGCTAATATAATATATATCATACATGTTTCCTTCATTTTTTTGTCCAAGGACTGCTCCTTGTGTTGTATTGGAAGCATCTGTGTATACATGGAATGGCTTAGTCCAATCTGGTCCTCTTAATACTAAAGTAGTAACAAGTTTAGCTTTGATGGTCTCAAAGGCCTTCTGGTAACTATCACTCCATTCGAATATATTGTCTTTTGTAAGCAAGGCAAACATAGGGGCAGCTATTTAGCTAAACTTATTTATGAAGTGTCTGTAGTAACCAGTATGTCCCAATAAACTCTTAGTTTTAGTTTGTGTTTGTAGAATAGGTAAACTGGAAATTATTTCAATTTTCTTTGGATCTACTTGAATGTCTTTTAAATAAATATGGTGTCTCGATACTATTCCTTCATCCATCATCAATAAAAATTTCTCATGGATCAAAGATAATTGATGTTCCTCACATCTGATTAATACTCTTTCCAAATTGGTAAGAGCCTCATCATAAGTTTCACCATAAATGGTGAAATCATCCATATATACTTCAACACAATCATTTGTAAGGTCAGATAATATTGCTAAAACTGCTCTTTAGAAGGTTTTTGGAGCATTATAGAGTCCAAATAGAAGTACATGGTAAGAAAAAGTTCCCCAATGGTAGGTAAACAAGGTTTTATCTTGATCTTCAACTGCTATTGTTATCTGATTATACCCACTAAACCCATCCAAGAAAAAAAAATCTCTTTCCTACCAAGTTGTCAAGAACTTGATCAATGAAAGGTAAAGGAAAGTAATCTCTGAGTGTTGCTTTGTTCAATTATATATAATCTACACATACCCTTAATTTTATATTTTTTTTGGGCATAATTACTAGAGGTGAAACCCACTAGCTGTCTGAGATGAGGTAAATAAATCTAGCTTCTAGTAACTTTTGGATTTCTATTTTGACTATTTCCTTTAATACTGGGTTTATTCTTCTTTGTGGTTGTGATTTGACAGATTCTGTGTAAATATGATGAGTACATATACTAGGTTGAATTTTATTCATGTCAGTATAATCTCAAGCAAAATCTTTGGTATGTATTTGCAGTACTTCAAAGAGTTGATCTTCCTCTTGATTTGTTAACCAATTATTGATGTTCAAAATCTTTCTAAGTAATACCATGATTGGTTTTGTACCTAGGTAGTTGGATCCTATTTTCTTAAACTCGCTAATCAATGAGTTCAAAGGACATAGATGAGGAAGTAGCTTATGAAACATAGTTACATTATCAACAAACTTTTTTCCAAGAGGAATCAATCTTGCTAAAGAATAATAGAATGCATCTAAGAAATGAGTTTGTTGTTGTTCTGCCAATTTCTACATACTTTCTTGAATCAATCCATGATCATATGGTGAAGAAACAATAGAAGTAGAAGTGGAGGTTTTAGAATATTCTATTTAACCCAAGAATCCTAAACTAAGGCAGTCTGTAGTTTCTGGACTAACTGAGTCCATAGCTTTTGGACTAGTAGAGTACGTAGCTTTCAGACTGATAGAGTCTGTAGATTCTAGGTATATGTCTCCATTCAATTCTTCCAAGTGTTTCTTAATTGTGATCATAGCTAATGAGGAAATTTTATTTAATGTGTTGTCTAATTATTCCACCCAAAGTTATTTTATGTAATTTGTTGATGATTTTGTAGGAGGATACAAAGAGATGCATTTGGACTTTATCCCATTAAAAATGGTCACGTCTCCTGACCTGCAATCAATCAATGCTGCTACAATAGCCAATCATGGTCTACCTAGGATTATGGAATATCCTAAATTCTTTTTTTTGGTTGCAAAACCATAAGATCTACTGGATACTCCCAAGATTTTATTAGTGCTTCAACATTTTTTATAGTCCCTTCTAGTTTCATTATAGACTGGTTCACCATTTAAAGAATGGTAGTTGTGGGTTGCATTCTCGTAAGATATAATGCATGGAGAGTATCAGTTGTCATAACATTGATTTTTGCTCTCAAATCTACCAAGACGTTAGGAATTTCTTTACTTCTGATTGTAACTATGATCACTGGGCTTCCCAGATATTCATATTTTAGAATTAATAATTTTCTTGTTAATAAATCAGTAATTTTTCCATCAACATGAATGGTTCTTGGATATTTTTCTTTCCTCCCAGGTGTCTTGATACAAAGGTTTTTGATGATCTTATTTAATTCAGGTATATCCCTAATAGCTTGTAGAAGGGGTACCTCAATATTGATCTTTTGCAACTCATGGACCAAGTTTGATTCTAGTTTAATACCCATTTTTTTAATCTTTCAGGAAAAGGAACTACTAGGGTAGTAGTTTTTTCTTTGTTTGTTTCAGGGCTCATTTTGATTTCGGCCTCTCCAGTGTTTAATTGAGATGATTTTATTTTTTCATTTTCATTAGGTATTTCAGAAATGAGAACTAGAGGTTTTTGTATAGTTTTTCCTGATCCCAAATGTATGTCTAAACACTCAATAGCTCCAACATTGATTATTTCTTTATGTTAATTAACATAAGCAGGGGCTAGTTGTTTATTTTTTAGATTTGCTATTGGTTGTACATGCATTGAGGGTTGATTGATTTATTCTTGTTGCCGAATAACTGGGGGTGGCATAATAGTTTATTGTTGAATTGGTCTTCTTGGTTGGGTGAATTATGACTGTGTGTTCCACTATTGATTCTATTGTTGATATGGATGTGGCATCTATTATTGTTATGGTACCCATTGTTTTTGTCACTGTAGCACCATTTATGGGGGTGTTGGCAACCAATCTTATCATGCCCATAGATTTTGAATTGATGGAAGTTCGAGTTGATTCCAAAATGGTGAAGGAACTAAAACATTCCATGGTGTCATACATGGATTAACTAGATTTTTTGTATTAAACTATCTTTAAGCCTAGTTTTGTGGGGCAAAGTTTTGTCTCTGAATATAATTTACTTTTTCAGTGGACTGGACTTGTGTTTTCATTTGATTCTTTAAAATAGGCAAAAGGGTACAATGTTTGGTATCATGATTTGTTACATCACAGATCCCACATGATGAAACATTGGTTTTATCTAGGAGACAGTCTCTAAGAGCATGTTTTTATCTACACTTAGGACAGTATATTGATAAGGGTTATGTTGCATTTGTTTTAGCTTATAGACCATCCAAGGTACTATTTAGTGTAACCAAGATATATGTCTTTAGATTAGCAAATTCTTCCATTAACTTACCCACTTCGTTAGATTTCCCAAATCTTCCTTTCCTAATTCCAGGTTTCATTCGAGAGTAGTTGGTACAAAGCTCATAAATTTGATCAAAATACAACTTATTTATATCTCCTCCTCCCATCAAATTTAAGGCATCTCTAGTGTCTTCATCCAACCCTTTCAATAAAACTAGTTTATGAACATCTCAAGTGAGTGGATAATTGCTTCTTTTATAAGTGAACATGAATCTATCCAAATAATCCTCTAAAGATTCATCCTCATTCTATTTGATTTTGATAAATCCTCTTTTTTATCACACTCGGTAGTAATCTTGGTATTTGTTTAAAAATTATGTTTCCATGTCATCTTATGTTCTAATATAATCACTAGGTAAACCTATGAACCATCTCATAGTTGCATCTTTAAGTGTAGAGAGAAATAGTTTTAATTTCTGGCCATTTGTTGTGTAATCATAGGTTTGACATAGCACCTTAAACTCAAACAGGAATTGATCAGGATCTTTTGTAGATCTTACCCAAAAATTTGGCAGATTAGCTGGTGAAATATTTTTCATGGGGGTTTGATCATTAGGATCTGCAACAATAGGAAAGGAGAAAGTCATTTCTGATTATGCAAGTTGTTGATTTTGTTGGAGAGCCATTTCTTCTTCTGGTGATGTTTCAAAGTTGGGATGATCTTCCCACTAAATATTTATGGTATTACTTATGGGTTGTTCAAAATTTTCAAAAGTTTCTTCAGTTACAGATTTTTGAAATGCTTCTTCTAAATCCATGGCAACTTATAAATAGTGTCTTCCTACAAGAGATTGATCTAGAGGAATTTGTCCTATGGATATTTCTTGTGGCAATGGCTTGGTTTCTATCCAAATTTCAGAAGATTCTTGTAAATAAGTTTCACTTGTAACTTCTGGTTCACTACTCAGAGATGTTGAAGGAGTGTCCACTTGTGTTCTTGGTGGAAACTTTGAGATAAATCATCTTTTAAAATCTCTAGGATGGTACATCAATTTATTGATTTTTTATAATATTTTATGGGTTTTTACAATATTTCTTGTTTTTCACTCTAGACCAATAATTATTACCTTACTAACTGTAGACACCTAAATAGTGTCTAACCCTTGGTCACTTTCCCCCTTAGTCCATTCCTAACCCATTCCTAACAATTACTAATTCAAAATAATAAACTTATTTTGAATTAACCCCCCTCCTTGGACACATCACCCATGACACCTCACCTTAGACTAATTCTCATCCTATGACTCACCCAAGACCTATTCCTACTTCTCTCTAACCGCCTAACAAACTCTCGTGCGTATTTAGCCCAACCCCTTGACATTCTCTAACGGATAGGGCACTTGGCGGATGAAAAATGGGCTTAGTAGCTCTTTTTGCCCGTTTTAACCCCACCGACGTCGGTCAAATGTCAGCCGATGCCGGTAGAATCGCCGACGTCGGTTATACTTAACCAATTTTTTAGACTCTTTGAGGATCCCAATAAGAAATCGGCTAATCTGCAGAAGCAAATCATGAATCCTTCAATCTTCAGTCTTCGACCATCCGTCAAACTACCAAATCTCTCAGTCAAGCCTCTCACTCTCTCCCTCAGGTGCAGCAACAGCTTCAGGTTCTCCATTAGCAATAGGTTCTCCACATAGGCTACATCAACAGTAGCTACGGGAATCATCAGTAGCACACCTTCAACAAGGCACAGGTAAGTATATTGTCTGTGTTTTCTTTGTGTTTTCTAGTCATTTACTTCTAAGTATTATGAATTAGATTCAGCACTCCCTCTCCCCAAACCAGACTGTTAACCAAGCCAGACCCGAACCTTTATTTCTCCACCTCCTTATTACCTCTGTTCTCTGTCAGACCATACACTCTGCCCATTCAACCAGACTCTCAGACCCAGACCCCAGACCATTCAACCAAGCCCAAAACTTTGTCTCAAGACCACTCAAATAAACCCAGACCTTGTTCACAGACCACAGACTTACCCAGACCTCGTCCAAAGACCATTGCCTCTACCGACGCCAGTCACTACCCCAACCGACGTCGGCATATTAACCGACGTCGGCACCTTTACCAATCGACGCGGGTAGGACCACCGACGTCGATGACTATGACCAGTTCGACAGCTTCTTTCAAGTAAGCCTTTGCTTCCCTTTTTCATTCCATCTTTTATCATTTCAATTCTGTATCATTCCGTTATTTATCAGACACTTCTTTTTATTGATTAGTGGATTTATATCCCTTAAGGAAGTTTTCATACTTTTGGGATCAAGCTTTCGCTTGACAACCCACCATCTATCCATTTAACGCCTTCTTTTGTCCAAGTTTCTTTTCTTTGCAGGTGTCATTCCTCCACAGCCAAAGAGGAGTATTCACAGTGTCTGGATTACGGTGCGCAGACTTTATCCAGGTACATCAAGCCTTGACCATTCCTTCTTAAGTTTCTCATTTTCTCTTCTTTGAAATTGAAAGCAAAATTTGAATAGAAACATTCTGGCACGCCCGGTGGGACCCCTTAAGGGCCTTCCTTGAGTTCCCTTTCCTTCTTTGTTCATTTAGGTGCATTAGGCTTCTTCCTCTTCACCTCTTTCTTCTTTTCTAAAAAAAACATCATAAGCAGGAAATAAAAAGAATTTTTTCTTTCTTTTTCTTGCATTTCTAGACTAGTAAAAAAATCATTTTCTTCAACCCTTTCTCGAATTTGTTTTCATTCCAATTTAACATTTCGATTTGGGGCTTTAAAATATACTGCATTCCATTTATTGCTTTTTTGCATCTTTTTAGTCCACACTTAGTAATTAGTAAAATGCATATTGAATAAATCGTAGATCACTTGATGTTACACAACTAGACCACGTGCACTCAATTAAACATAAAACTCACTTGAGACAAGGCCCGACTAGGATTTCATCACCCAGTGGATACCTTACCCATCCCAACAATCCTACTTGGATTTCACCACCAAGGGGAAAGCCAACTCTGTTCTCTGGCAGAGTCTAAACTATAGGGAAAGTATATTTTGGCTAAGCGAAACCAGCTAACCACTGGAATCATGAAGTGAGGGGAGCTTGCTCCTTAGCACCAGGCCTATACGGAACCTAATACAGATTTTTTAGCGCCTTAACATACCTGAAACCATCTTTAGATTACCTATTCTAGGACCCTTCTTACAGCCAACTTCCTCAAACATCACATTAAGGCATAAGCCACACGATCTTAATAAAATTGTTTCTAGGGATTTAATGCTAGGATCTGTCTGTCATCATCATATTTTCTATTTTTATCTGTCTTTTTTGAGCTGGTAAGGATGTCTTTTTCATTTCCAAAAACTTTTTTTCTGAGTTTCTGGAAAACACAGTAACTGACATCGGTTCTGTAACCGACGTCGGCAACTTCTCTGTACCGGCATCGATCATCTTACCGACAACGGCAGTATTCTTCACCGACATCGGTTTTTATACCAACGTCAGTCTCTGTCTATTTTCTTTTTTCAAAAATAGCAAGCTTAAAATCCAACTTTTTGGCTGTCTAAACATCTATTCTAGTTTTTTGAGACTGATAGAACACAGTTTTCTGAAACCTGATCCTTTCTTACCTTGAATGGTTTTGACACGCAGTCAAACCAAGGCCCTTCTTGACCATGCTAGTCAACAACCGCTTCCACCTTCACCATCCATAACCAGTCTTATAATGGAGTTCAACTCGAAGACTGAAAGAACTCCTACTCGCCCAACCCCGCCTCAAACTCCTATCATCCTAGAAGGGGACCAAGATTTCGCATGATTCTTAGACCTTAACGTCAAAGCCTTACAACACTATCTCACGAATAGCCAAATGCAAGACTCCCTAGGCAACCCAATCTATGGGATGCTGACTTCCTTAGTTGACACAAGAATCACATCAACAACCCCTACAATTCAGCCACTAGACAACACCTCTACCAATAACCCAACCGTGTCTTACCTTCAAAACGTAGCCTCTCCATCTAAACCTACCTCCATGGGGGTTCTGGTACTCCCTCAACCTCAAGTCACTCAACCAAACCCCACACCTTTCCAAAACCTACTAGTTTCTATTCCCCCTACTCTTGCACCTATCAACACAAGAGTAACTGTTTACCCGTCAAAAAGCGTGGCTACTCCTCAACCATCCTTGACGGCCCCTATCCAACTTGTGCCTACCAACCCCGTAACACAAGTGCCCTTGGCCCCAACTTTCACTCCAATAACCAGCTATCCATATGTTGCGTCTACGCAACCAACCACGTCATACGCCCCTCCCAATATCTTTCAAGCGCCTTATAATCTAGGGGGCACTCCACCCACCAATCCGTCAGCAGATATCATCAAAATACTGATGGATAAGATGTCTAGCTTAGAGACCTCTATTTTTGGCTCACGCAATGCTCTCTCATACGAGCAAATTTGCAAGGAGCCTATTCATCCTTCCGTTCCAATTAGAATATACCCAACCAATGGGAGCTTCCCAAATTTTCTCGCTTTCAAAGCAAGGAAGACCCACAGCAACACTTACGGGCATTCAGACATGCCTGTTACCTTATTACCCATGACGATGCATTACTCTTGCACACATTTCCTATGTCCCTTTCTAGCGCTGCGCTTGATTGGTACAGCTCCATTGCCAGCCATTCCCTCTTCACATTTACATAGCTGGCCCAGCTCTTTCTTGATTACTTCTCCATTAACATCACCAAGAAGGTCTCGATCACGGACCTTTACACTATCTGCCAATTCAAGGATGAATCAATAGCTGACTTCGTTGCTCGCTGGAGAGGCCTTATCAATCAACTCTCCTTTTCCTTACCTCAAACTAAACTTATTGAACTATTCTCTCGAGCTTGCGCCAAACATATTTCTTCCACTTTAAGGGTTCAGACCTTCTGTACCTTCGACGAAGCCTTCACGATGGCCCGTAAACTTGAATTACGTGCCATCGAGAAAAATAAAGTCAAGTTGCGGAGCAAGAACCCCAACTCTAAGACTAATGACTCTTCTTCTTATAAACCTTCATCATCAAATCCTAAGTCTAAAGCTTCAGCTAACGCTGTGGTCGTTAGACCTTCATCCTCTTCATCTAATCAGCCTGAGCCATCCACATCTCAGAGCGCCACCCGTCAATTCTAGCAGAGATACGTACAAAGACAATATACTCCTCTTGGAGAATCTTACGCGTCTATACTGGAAAAACTTGTTAAACAGGGGATTCTCAACCTCCCCCAGATTCGACCACCGCCACAATTTGATCCCTCACGCGCCATCCCTGCGTGGTATAGGGAAAATGACTTCTACAATTTCCACCGTGTCAAAGGTCATGACATAGAAAACTGTAAAACCTTTAAAAACATAATCCAGGACATGCTTGAAAAGGGAGAGCTCATTCTAGATAATCCCAATGCACCTCCAAACCAAGGCATCGACATATTCAAGCAACCATTCCCCAATCATCCACCAACCCAAAATAATGTCCAGACCTTGATTGACAACACACATGAACACGACATTTGAACAGTCAATACGGTCTCACCCTTCATCCCCAACCAACCTCAAGAGGTTAACCCATCTACCAGTCCATCACGTGTGGATGAACCTCTTTCCCCGGTCAGTTCTCCATTAATCTCTCTCATCTTGGAGGATGCCTCAACCTTACCAGCACCACCAGTCTCTCCATCCTCCTTTCTTCTACCTATGGAAGACCTGACCTTACCCACTCCTCGACCACAAGTGGAGGGCACCATAATCCCTACCCTTTACCCGCTTGAGGAGCCACACTCTTCAGTTCCTTCTCCACCAAGAGAAGACCCTGACTCTCCATCTTCCTCAACCAACGACAATCCAATTATAACTCCCACACACCTTGGGTCTGAAACTACTGCCACACCTAACAAATCTTCTCAAGGATCCCAACCTCATCCAACATCCTCTCAACCATTTTCCCAACTAGTGGAGAAATTAGAACTTCTCCCTTCAAGGAAAGTGGAACATCGGGGATTGTGGGAACATCTTAAAGTTCTTCAACATTCCCATGCCCTCTCATCTCATGCTGCCAATCCTCCCAAGGTAGAATCGCCCCAAACTCCCAACAAAGACCAAATCCCTGCTTCTAAACCTGCATCTACCCAATCTAAACCAATCAAGTCACTCGGCATTCACCCTCTCTCTACCCTCACTCACCCGCAAGTGAAGGTGGACTTAGACCAGACCTCGACCAAAAGCAGTCTTCCAACCAAGTCAAAGAAGACTGTTAGACCACAGAAGCGAACCCCTCCTCCACTGTCAACTTTGCCCTCCATCTTAGGTCCTCATCCTTCTACCCTAATCGGTGTCCTTCCTACTCTGACCATTAACCAAAACAAATTACCTCCATTACTTTCTTTGCCAACCACAAGTCAACTCCCTCTCAAAAATTTAGCACCTCTCACAAAGAAAGTGTCGTCTTCACCTGTCACCGCACCACCAACCCAAAAGGTGGTACAAAAACCTTCTTCAACATCCCCCAAGCAAAAGTCACCAGTGCATCATGCATCAACAAGCACGGACCCCTTAGTAGGTTCGTATGCTTTAATATTATGCTAACTTTTGTAGACTTCTAGCATTACCCTTCCTTCTATCAAGCCATTCCAACCCCTCGGGTTAAAACCTCCTTGGTTCGATGATACAAAGATTTGTTTATACCATCGCACGCCAAGACACGATACCGAGATTTGTTGTGCCCTCAAGACAGTCGTTCGCCGCTATATGGAGAAAGACACTCTTCTCCTTGAGGACACTCTTGACCAACCCTTGACACCTTCCCATCCAACCTCTTCAACCACATCAACATCTCACCAACAAACCATAACCCCTTCTTCACCTACTATATTTGAAATCAATGCTATCCATATAACCACTAGGTCACAAAAGGACAAGGCAAAAGAAAAAGCTGCTATTCTTTGGACCTATCCTTTTATCCAGGCACCTCAACCACTGAAACCCAAGATTTCCATCTTGGGTGCGTCCCAACCCCCTTCTTCAGAGGCAATCACAGAATCTATGATAAAACAACTTCACCAAACGCCTATGAAGATGACCCTATATGACCTTATCCAAAGCTCCCCCCAACATCGCCAGGCTCTAATAAAAGCCCTACAGGCAGCAGAAGTCCAACCTGAAGACCCTCAACCACTAGCTACCCTAGTCCATTCTTTATCCCCCATCGCCTCCATTACTTTCAGTGATTCTGAGATTCCTACCTCTATCATGGAAGATTAGGACGCTGCCCTTTTCATCACAGCCTACATTGATCGAACCCGTATTAAACGAGTTATGATTGATGGGGGTGCCACCATTAATATCATTTCCACCCACGCCTTTGATCAATTGGCTCTTCCCAAGAATTGCGTATCAAAAACCGACGCAATCCTTAGATCCTTTAATGACACCACCGCTAACACTATTGGCACTATTATCCTTCATATCCGCATTGGTCCACGCACAATCCCAGAGCTCTTCTACATCATTGAGGGAGAATTAAAATATAACATGCTATTAGGGCGACCCTGGATCCGTGCCATGGCTTGCGTCCCTTCAACACTCCACCGTTGTGTCAAATTTGAACACGACAAACAAGTCCATGTCATTCCTGCCGACCCATCCCCTTTTAAGACTTGTAACATGACCTATCGCCCCAACGACATTCTTATCCCGCTCAAGGCATCAAGCCAAACATCGTCTCCATCCGTAGAAGCGTCAACTAGTACACAAATAGCGGTTGCCACCACATCATCTTCTCAATTAACAACCAAGGACCCCATGGATGACATCTTCTAAAGACTTTCACTAGGGGAATATCGCCTACTTACTCTAGACATGTTCCAGACTCCTCAAGAGTATGGACAGCTTCATCAAAACCCAAACTATGATTGTCAGATTAGAATGGTCATTCTTTATGGTCCTCCTAGCCTTCAAACCAATCTCGTCTATGGGGGGCTGGATCAAGCTCCTACTGAATCAAATCCTTCTTCCTCACCTCAAATATTCACATCCGATTTCTCCTTTCTTGGCAACCCCACCTTTGCACATACCTACCTTTAGAGGTGTGCATGGAAGGGTTTTGGCTTTGGATGTTACGAACAAGGCTCCCATCAGCCTATCGAAACACCCAATGACGATAATGCCAAGAAACGGTATGGACTGGGTTTCCAAGAACCCACTGAGGCTTCCACAAACCTTTGCCCCAAACCAACCATCGACCAAACTCTTCCAGACTCGCCTATTCTTCCATCCTCACCTACGGAGTCAGTGTTTTCCATCCCTCCTAGTTTTTTTTTTGCATAAACACCATCCGCTTGGAACCTCTAACCTATCAGCTCAACGGGGTTCCCAAGTCTCTCCCTATCATTTATCCTAGCATGATAGACGATGAATCGACAACCATCAACACAGTCCACTGCATAGACGACGATGCCATTCTTACCTATATGGGTGCCAATGATTCTTTCATTCAGCGCTCCCTTCCTTCTAAAACACAAGTTATGTTAAATGAATCAACCATTGACATTAACTTTTCATCTTCTGATGTTCCTCAAGTCTTAAAGATTGGTCAGTCTTTAGACACCCAGGAGTAGATCGACTATACCACATTTCTCTCAGACAATCGTAAAGCCTTTGCCTGGACCTACGCTGACATGCCGGCATCGACCCTAACATTGCCACTCATAACATTGTCACAAACCCAGAGGCTAAGCCTGTTAGGCAAAAGCTTCGCAAAATGCATCCTCGTGTTGCACTTCTTGTCAAAGAAGAGCTTCAGCGCCTTCTTTCTGTCTCCTTCATCCAACCCATCGATTATCCATAGTGGGTCTCTAACATCGTTCCTGTCACCAAGGCGACTGGGGGGATCTGGATCTGCACAGACTATCATGATCTTAACCTAGCTTGTCCCAAAGATGACTTTTCTCTTCCAAACATTGACCAACTTGTTGATCTTACGGCTGGCCATGAGATGTTATCACTCATGGACAGATTTTCAGGATATAACCAAATCTTGATTGCACCGGAAGATCAGCACAAAACCACCTTCATTACACCATGGGGAACTTTCTGCTATTGGGTCATGCCTTTTGGTCTGAAAAATGCAGGCGCCACATATCAACGTGTTATGACTTACATATTTCACGATCTCCTCCAAAAAATCATGGAAGACTTTGTCGATGACCTGCTTGGCAAATCTAAGCTTCATCGTGACCATTTGACTATCCTCAAAATCATCTTTTCTTGCCTTCTTCAGTAACAGGTCCGTCTTAACCCCAAGAAATGTGTTTTTGGGGTCCTCTTAGGAAAGCTCCTGGGATTCATTGTCTCTTTTCGTGGCATCGAGATAGATCCTGCCAAAATCTGCGCTATCCTAGAAATGCCACCTCTAACTAATCTCAAGCAACTTCACAGTCTACAAGGGAAGCTCCAATCCATCCGCCGCTTCATTTTGCAGCTTTCTAACCGTTGCCAACCCTTTCATCACCTCCTCAAGAAGGACGTCTCCTTTAAATGGGATAAAGATTGCCAAGAGGCTTTTAACGCCCTCAAATGCTATTTGGTCTCTCCACCAGTCCTTATTCCACTAAAAGATGACAAACCCTTCTACCTCTACATCTCAGTAACCAATCATTCGTTAGGTGCCATGATCACGCATCGAGACGAGCAACACCGTGAGCAAGCAGTCTATTACATAAGCCAAACACTTGTCGACTATAAAACTCGGTATACTCATACTGAGAAACTCTGTTTGGCATTAGTCTTTGCCACTACCAAGCTCTGTCACTATCTTCTCAATCACAAAACCTTTGTCATCACCCACACTGATCCCCTCAAATACATGCATTCCAAACCATATCAAAACCAGCGTATGGCTCGTTGGCTCATGCTTCTTGCTGAATTTGACTTAGAATTTCTCCAGTAAAAATCTATAAAAGGGCAAACAATCCCTGACCAACTAGCAGATGCCCCTCTTCCCGACAATCAACCTTCACAATGCGAGTTTCCTGATGAATCTATCGCCACTATCTCGACTGATGACACATTCTACCAAATGATGATGTTTTTCGATGGCTCTAAATGTCAACTCGGTGGGGGTGTGGGAGTCATCCTCATTCCACATGAAGGTGAACCCATGCCCCTATCTTTCAAACTTGACTTTGAATGTACCAATAATATGGCCGAATACGAAGCCTTAATTTTGGGACTTCAAACTGCCCTTTCTTTAAACATCAAGACCATTAGCATCTTCAGTGACTCACAACTTGTCGTCAATTAAATCAATGGTTCATATCTTTGTAAAAATGAAATTTTACAAAGGTACAAGCACCGTGTTGACACTCTTCTAGTATCTTTCGACCATCACTTATTACAGACTGTTCCTCGATCGATGAATAAGTTTGCTGACACCATGGCTTCCCTCGCCTCGCATATTCCTTCTTCATCATCATCCTCATCAAGAATTTATGTCATGGTACATCATGTGCCATTGCCTTCATACATTTCCATTGACATCAATCTCATCCACACAATAGACTCTAGTTCACAATATGTATGGTATAAACAACTTGAGGACTACTTGGCTCATTCTCTCACTCCTCCCAACCTCTCTAGCAATGCACGACAGGATTTCATCAAGCGCACCGCTCGCTATACCATGTTAGGGGGCCTTCTCTATAAAAGAGGTTTTGACGGCCTTCTTCTTCGTTGTTTAAACTCCACTGAAGCTTCTCATGCTGTTAAACAAGCCCATGACAGGATTTGTGGAGGACACTTCAGTGGTAACTCGGTTGCCAAGTGCATCCTTTGCCTGGGTTATTATTGGCCCACTCTTCATCAAGACTGTAGCGATTATGTTCAGTGTTGCATCAAGTGTCAGCAGCATGCTAACTTGCTTCATCTCCCTAGTCACGCCTTACAAGTTGCTCAAGATTTCTAGCCTTTTTCACAATGGGGCTTAGATCTCATCAGCGAGATTAACCCTCATTCATCTCTTCCTCATCAATCCATCATCACTGCCACCGAGTATTTCACTAAATGGGTGGAAGCTATTCCTCTTGTCTCCACAAAGGCCGAAAATATTTTTGACTTCATCAACACCCACATCATCTGTCGTTTCGATGTACCTCACAAAATCATCACCGACAATGGCAAGTCCTTTAAAAACAAGACTGTCCAAAAACTCTGTGACTCATTCGGCATCAAACTCAGCTTTTCTTCGCCTTACTACCCACAAGCAAATGGGCAGGCCGAGGCTTCTAACAAAATCCTAACTAAAATTCTCATGAAGATGGTTAACGACACTAGAAGGGATTGGCACATTCATATTCCCTTCGCTTTGTGGGCCTACCGCACTAGCATCCAAACCTCTACGGGTGCTACTCCCTTTTCTCTAGTGTACAGATCAGAGGCTGTCTTACCTCTCGAAGTACAGATCTCATCTCTTCGCATTTCACTCCATGACATTCTTTCTAATGATGACTTTCATCAAGATCGACTAGCTCAACTTGAATTACTCGACGAGCGTCGTCTCGCTGCCCTCAATCATCTCTATGTCTATCAAAATCGCATCAAACGCGCCTATAATAAAAATCTGAGAGAATGAGATTTCAATATCGAAGACCTCATCCTCAAAGAGAACCAACATGTGACCAATATGGAATGGAGTAAACGAGGCAAATTTGCTCCTAATTGGCTCGAACCTTATATCATCACGCACAAGTATGGATCAGGGACTTATCATCTGTCTTCTCTTGAAGGCTGACCAGAACCTGAACCCCTTAATGCTTTGCATCTACGACCATTCTACTATTAGTCGAGTACTCATCTACTTGGCATTTAACTTGAGCTCGTCCCTTGAGCAATCCTTGTCCTTTTAATCCTTAATCCATTTCACCCTTTTTCCCTTAACAAAATCCTCTACAACCCTTTTATGATGCATGGATGCTTCGTCCTAATAAAAGGGAGCTCTTGACCACCTTTAAGTCTTGTCCATGACTCAATATTCTGTTAAAACTAAATCAAGATGTCAAAATATTCAAGGTCACAAAACCAAATCAAAAAGCAGACTGCTCCCTCGAAGGACAGCTATTCAAAAGCTCCTAAATCTATAAAGCAAAGTATAGACCACTCCCTCGAAGGATGGCTATGACTAAATCTTGCTACAAATAGCACTTTCTTAGAAGCTTCTCGCATCGATCAGCTTCATAAATGACCACCAAACAAATGACATCTTTATGTGGACTTCCCGCATTGATCAGTCCACTCCAAAAAAAAAAAAATAGGTCATGGACTTGACTTGTAGTTGTCTCAGGGTCTCCTATAAAAAGGGGCAAAGTTATCCATACTCTAAAACGGGTTACCCTTTTCCTCCTATCATATCACCTACTCAAGGGACTTCGAGCTCACTTTAATGTCAAAAGGGATTCGATTACCGCTCTAACATAACTATGGTCAATGACTCAATGCATAAATGGGGCTCTTGGTTCTAACAACCCCTGTCTATGTTGTCTTTTTGGTCCTTGTCAATAAAAGGGCACTTATGCCTTTTACTTTCTGCCTACACTTTGGTCATATTCACCCACATCATTTGCCAAAACTATTCAATCCAACTCTTTTCAACCACACAATTTATGTCAAGCATAAACCAATACTTGTTGAAGCATGAATAGACCTCAATTCATTTTTAGCAAACATCCATCACGAATATGGATAGTTGCTAGGAATGAAAAACCCCGACCAATGTTACAGCTTACACCAAAAAGTTGTAGCATCAAACATATGGGAAATGCTATATCTTTATCATGACCAAAATCAACCACTTCAATCTTTTTCCTTCCTTCTTGGGAGAACTACATTGGCCTGAGGCCCTAACGACAAGGGCTATGTAGGCAGCACTCAGTTGACATGAAGTCTTTTGGGGTTAGCTCGGCCATTCTCTTCATCACTTTCTTCCATCTCCTTCTCTCGTCATCTGCCAATCACATCATAAACAAGCACATATTTTCATAATCTTTAGCATAATCATTTTCATAATTTACATCATAATCATTAATCACAAACACATTAATCATCATCACACAATTAAGCATTCACATCATATAATCTGCAAATCATAACATAAAATATCACTATCACATAATCCTTAAGCATCATCATCTAATCTAAAAGTCATGACCATTCTCATTATTAGCATTACCACAACGCATCATTATATTAAACATCATCATTTTAATCATTTACCATAACATTATCATCATCACATTATAATCATAAACATAATATCAACACATGCATCATCATCATCATCAAAAATGCTCCATACATTAAACATTAAATATTCATAACACATCAATAATCCAAAACTATCATCATATATATATATATATATATCAAAATCTTTTATACAATCGCACAATCTGTGCCTCTATCTCTCTCTCATACATCTCGCATCAACGGCTCGCAGGCCGGTATATACATCAAAAATCAATCTCAAGGGCTGCCCTCAAGGTTGTGGCTATGGTGGTGGTGGCGGTGGCCGAGAAGAGGCTGTATCCTCTCCCCCCTCTGATCTGTGCCGTCTGCGAGACCCTGAAGCTGTCGCTCGAGACATAGACCGCTGTCGGCTCTGCTCTGCCCACATCTCTGAGTATCACCGTATTTGAGGGAACCCCCTGATGGCCCTCTCATAATATGCGATCTCGTCCAGTGCATCACTGTATCTAACTAGAGATACAGTCTACGATGGACCCATCTGCCCTGCTGCTATGCCCTGTCCTGACCCTTGTGGCTGTGGCTGTGGCTGACCTAGGTGCACTGATGCTGACGGTCCTGCCCCCTGTTAAAATGTTGGCTGCTGAGATGGCTGCTGTAATGGGCCCTGCCCTCCAAAGCTCTGACTTGCCACTGCCTGTGCCTGGGCTGCAGCCAGTTGTCCCTATAACAGAGTGACCTGCCCTGTCAATGCTGCCACCTGTCTTGTCATCTCCATCAGCTGCCCTATAACCCCTGCCAACTATCCCTACAAAATTGAGACCTGGGCCTGAGTTGCATCTCTCTCTTGCCGTGCAGTGTCCCTCTCCTCGCGGGCTGTATCCCACTCCCTCGTGACAGCCTGCAAATCTGGCTGGGGTCCCACCTGTATGCCTCTGTACTACCCTGCCCACCATGTTGTGTAGGCCTCTGTACACCCTGGGTCAGCTATCCCAGGTCCTACTAGCAACTCCTCAAAATTTGGCTCCTCTATCTCCTTTGGCAGTGGGAGCGGCGCCTCTATGTCATCCCGCCTGTACTATGGGAACGCAGGAGGTACATCTTGTAGCAGCTTGTACTGGTGCCGCACTCTCACTGCTAAAATCCTCTCGAGCTCGCCGGCTTGCCTACCTCTAACCCATCGCATGCTCTAAGTCCTGACCATCTGCTCGCCCTGGTCTCGAAATGCTAGATACACCAAGTATGGTCTCCAGACTATATCTGCTGGAATCAGGGCCTCTAGTACGCCTCAGTAGTGATCAATATCCCTGACCACTCCATCCACTCGTGTCTATGCCATCATCTCATGCCATCGCCTGAATCCAACCCTGAAACCGGCCTAGATTGCCATTGGGAGGCCGAGCGGTCGGGTAACCACAATGTGCTTGTATGCCCAACAATGCAGAAGGTGGCCTACACACAAGCTGTATCGTCACTGCTGACTGATGCCCCATAACTCTCTGTATACCTAGGCCAAAAAGATGGGTGCCCAGGCGAACACTGTCTGCTACTCTAGCATGTCCATCAAAACCCCAGTCATGGCCACCGAGAACCTACCTCCCTCTGCATCCGACAACGCATAGACTGTGATGTCGATCATCATCAAAATCACCAGCCAATGTGCATCCTCATCCACCACGTACAAAGGCTCATATGCAAAACTGGCTGAATGGTAGCTCGTCTTCGTGACGTGCTCCCCAAACAACGTGACCATGTGGATATCATGCACCTCTCTCGAGCACGCATAGATATCAGCTATATGTACCGACATCCGCAAAATCCAGTACACATCCTCGACCATGACCATCATCTCGCCCGTAGGCAGGTGGAAGGTGTTGGTGGCATGGTCCCACCGCTCGATCAACGCCACCATAAGCTCACATCCCTCGCCACTCTATGGTAGCATCTCAGCCCGCCTAGCCCCACTGCGCTCATCTACGCTCACTCCTCGACCATCACGCCTCCGCGCATCTACATCAGCAAGGTCGGGAGGCGATCCCACAGCATAAGAGTCTGCATCGCCTGCATCCATCCACAGACAATCTCATGTTAAAACTATGCCTACTCTTCCTATTTTACCAACCATTCTGACCATTTATGCCTACTTTGACACCCGGGAAGCCCTTGGCATAGCTTCGACCTTTTGACTTGACCATTTTTCACCACTCTTTTTGACCAGGCAGCCACTGACATCAGTTAGCGTGCCGATGATGGCACTCACCTAATCGACGTTGGTCACTTAGTGATCGATATCGGTCGCTGGTCGGCCGACGCCGGTGGAGTCACCGATGTCGGCGACTGGTTCAGCCCTAGGGCCGAATGGGGCGAGCCCTAAAAATTAGGGCTTCCCCTCTAAACCCCCTACACCCCCCAAAACCCTCCTAAATCACTCCTAACCTATCCTAGACCCTTTACCCACCTTCCTAGCTACCCTCCCCCTCGATTTCTGCCTAAAAACAATAAAAATTCAAAAAAAACAAATTCAAGACAAAAATAACAATAGTTCAAATAAGGTTTAGAGACCCTCCTACCTCATCCCAGCGTCGTCGATGTGGTGGCACAATGGGTGCCACTAGTGGTGGACCTCCCACGGGTCCTCTACTCCCCTCTGCCATCTCTTTTGTGCCAATGACTATGCACATGTCACTGGACCCACAAATGCCTCTGTAGCCTCTAATCAATCTCTAACTCACTCCTTCTCTTCACCAATGCCTATCTGACACCTCACACTGCTCCTCAGTCAGCTCTGGGTCACTTCCACTCATTCAACACCAGACACTTTTTTTCTCTCTCAATCAAATTAGCAAATAACTTTTGGTGGGCTGCCAATCTGGTTTTGTCAGATTTGGCATACCGCCGACGTCGGCAGAATCATGCCCTAAGTCACCGATGTTGGCCAATTTCTACCGACGTCGGTTTCTTTTAGACACCGACATAGGTTCTATAACCGACGTCGACATCCTTAAAACTTTATCCCTCTTCAAAATGACCAACATCATGTCCCTAATCAGTCAGTCCTCCAGACCACGTCATTTTGGCCCCCTGGGGCACACTTGGATCACTTTTGCCTCCATCCATCGACCACTAGACATTAGAGATCATGCCCATCTCCTTTAATTGCGACTACTTCCTAAGTGATTTTGCCTTGGTTGTTTTTGCATATATGCTACCTCATGATTGGCTAGCAAAATTGTGTGCACACTTTTGACCTTCACAAGTATAAGATCGCAAGCCAGTTGATCCGCAATACTTGTGACTTTTTCATATTTTTAGGAGCACTTCCTAAGCCTAGGATACTTGAAACACGATGACCATTGGAGCTTCAGCTTAGATTGAATAACCCAATCAGTAGATGACTAAATGCTGGGGACTGGTTATTTCAATTTTGGCACTCCTTGACCCTTAACCTGCGACAATTTGACCTGACCATCCTCATGAAGTGGTGTACGTGCAATCACAACTTTTACAGTGTTCTCACTCTATCTTCCCCCTTTTTCATCCACTCTCTGTCAAATCAGCACCCGATTCCAGGTTCCCTTCTCTCGACTCCTGCTTTGAGGGGGGGATACCTCATCCATAATCAGGACAACCAACTCTCGCCTATTTTTGTCTTGCAGTTCACTTGAACAACCAATAAGACGAAATCAACCTTATCCCATACCTGGGGCAACCGACTCCTATTTTTGTCTTGCAGTTTGTTTAGAGCAACCAACAAGACAAAAAGGGGCAAATGTAGACACCTAAATAGTGTCTAACCCTTGGTCACTTTCCCCCTTAGTCCATTCCTAACCCATTCCTAACAATTACTAATTTAAAATAATAAACTTATTTTGAATTAACCCCCCTCCTTGGACACATCACCCATGACACCTCACCTAGGACACCTCGCCTTAGACTAATTCTCATCCTATGACTCACCCAAGACCTATTCCTACTTCTCTCTAACCGCCTAACAAACTCTCATGCGTATTTAGCCCAACCCCTCGACATTCTCTAACGGATAGGGCACTTGGCGGATGAAAAATGGGCTTAGTAGCTCTTTTTGCCCATTCTAACCCCACCGACGTCGGTCAAATGTCGACCGACGCTGACAGAATCACCGACGTCGGTTATACTTAACCAATTTTTTAGACTCTTTAAGGATCCCAATCAGAAATCGGCTAATCTGCGGAAGCAAATCACGAATCCTTCAATCTTCAGTCTTCGACCATCCATCAAACTGCCAAATCTCTCAGTCAAGCCTCTCACTCTCTCCCTCAGGTGTAGCAACAGCTTCAGGTTCTCCATCAACAACAGGTTCTCCACACAAGCTACATCAATAGCAGGTACGGGAATCATCAGTAGCACACCTTCAACAAGGCACAGGTAAGTATATTGTCTGTGTTTTCTTTGTATTTTCTAGTCATTTACTTTTAAGTATTATGAACTAGATTCAGCACTCCCTCTCCCCAAACCAGACTGTTAACCAAGCCAGACCCGAACCTTTATTTCTCTACCTCCTTATTACCTATGTTCTTTGTCAGACCATACACTCTACCCATTCAACCAGACTCTCAGACCCAGACCCCAGACCATTCAACCAAGCCCAAAACTTTGTCTCAAGACCACTCAAATAAACCCAGACCCTATTCACGGACCATAGACTTACCCAGACCTCGTCCAAAGACCATTGCCTCTACCGATGCCGGTCACTACCCCAATCGACATCGGCATATTAATCGACATCGGCACCTTTACCAACCGACGCCGGTAGGACCACCGACGCCAGTGATTGTGACCAGTTCGACAGCTTCTTTCAAGTAAGCCTTTGCTTCCCTTTTTCATTCCATCTTTTATCATTTCAATTCTTTATCATTCTGTTGTTTATCAGACACTTCTTTTTATTGATTAGTGGGTTTATATCCCTTAAAGAAGTTTTCATACTTCTGGGATCAAGCTTTCGCTTGACAACCCACCATCTGTCCATTTAATGCCTTCTTTTGTCCAAGTTTCTTTTCTTTGCAGGTGTCATTCCTCCACAGCCAAAGAGGAGTATTCACAGCGTCTAGATTACGGTGCGCAGACTTTATCCAAGTACATCAAGCCTTGACCATTCCTTCTTAAATTTCTCATTTTCTCTTCTTTGAAATTGAAAGCAAAATTTGAATAGAAACACTAACACCTTATATCCCTGACAACGGCACCAAATATGACGAGTGTCATTTAACTCCTTATTTAATCAATATTCAATTGATGTCTTATCAGCTAGGGCTGGTGTCCAAAATTGTCAGCAGTAAGGTATGAGATGGTAGATCTAGAAGGCTGCTTATGGGGGTGTTTGATTGTCCTATTCTAACTTTGACTAAAGAAAGAAATGTGTCCTAAACTATGTGATTCACTCTTTTGCTAAAAAGGAAGAAATTAAATCAATCCACTCTTTTGCTGAAAGTAAAAGATCACACTCCTATTTACTCTTGCATGGAAAGTAAAATCACACTCTTCACTAACAAAAAGAAATTTGTTTCACGTGTTTGCTATAAAGGAAAACACACATTGCTTAGAAGGAAATGACTTTGAAATAAGAAAATGCTTTTTAAACTGTGAATTTATTTTGATGTTTTTATGAATAAATGTAAATATTAACAAGATTCTAATTAATTATAACAATAAATTAGTAAAACATATCATAAATACCATACATAGTTCTTGGTTCTAAGGAGAGTAGGCCCTTGCTCCTCTTCGACTCAGGAACAAAGATTAATCAATGCTAAAAATTGAAGTATTAATTCATAAAATTGAAATGATTATAATCTGTCTGAAACCTATAATATGTTTGTACAAATCTTTTCCTTTATTATCTGCTCTCTATCATCTGATATCTATTATCTATAATACATAAAAATCTTATATTTTATACTAATATAATCATCTCAAAATAGGATGCAAAGGAATAAGATTCCTTGGTCGATCCATTCATCTAAAGATAGGAGATTGGATTTCCAAGAGATCTAAGTATTCCAATAAAATAGATATCCTATCCTATAATAATCCTAAGATCCAAATATATATACATCTTTATCAAAATCAAATCCTACAAAATAGTAGGCAGTTATTTTCCTTATTTAATTCCAGCTGGAATGATTCTCTCTTATCCTATATGGCCACTAGTTTCCCCATTTGTAGCTTCATCCTTACATAATTCTCAGAATTGACCATGTAGTGTCGAGAGGAATGAACCTATGGAATCCATATAAATAATCCTGTGGAGTCCATAGAAACAAGCCTATAGAGTCCGTAAAAATGAGCCTGCAAAGTCCATAGAAACAAGCCTATAGAGTCCATAGAAATAAGCTTGTAGAGTCCATAGAAATGAGCCTACAGAGTCTGTAGAAACAAGCCTACAGAGTCCATAGTTCTGTTGGATGAAGATCAAAATTGCACGTTCACTATACATTGCCTGTGTCTTTTTCTTGAGCATTTTTCACAACAAAAATCACTAAAACATGTTATGTATTAGACATTAATGACAAAGTAAAAGTTTAGTCTTTGGTTCAATATAAACAAGATAAATATCGATTTTCCATGTAATAGCTATCTAACAATCTAAGATTTGCATAAGATAATATTCTTTGAGAGATGAATTGAGGGAAATAACATGTCAATAATGAGCCATATTTTGAGCTCATCAGACCATGACACCATGAATTGAAAATATCTTCCTACCATGAGAAACCAGGTAAAACAAATAGTACATGCAATTGAAGAAGTGAAATTTATCCAAAGATAAGGAAATCAGTACTCCTAGCCTCAAAATCAATTTGGTCCACAATTTCCCTCCAATTCGTGGATGACACCATGGACTGGACAAGTAATGCCATAAATGTGGGGACCACCACCATAATCACAACCATGGGGTACTTAATAATGGATTCCACAAATGTGGGGAATGCCTCAAAATCCTTCACAACCCTAAGCATAGCAACAAAACCAACAACCACATTGGATACAACAATTACCACCTCAATTATCAAATCAATAATATCAAATGTAAAGATAGTTTCCTCCACAATAGGTTGATGCCTTCACAAAATCAGCCACTGCTAATTAAGTAGCAGGTTAACCAACCACAGTTACCTTCTTAACTTGTGGAAAATCCTAAGAATAGGTAAAATAATCTTATTTATGGAGTTGATCAAGAAAATAGCATTATAAGGGGTTCAAATGAGTGTAATAATATCAACTCAAATAAGGAAAGCTAGTAGGAGATTAACTCATTACCATAATTGAAATTCCTAATGATGAAAACACTCTTGAGTCACCTATAGTCCAAAAACCAAATGAAGACAAGGTAGAAGCCACCACAACTCTAATCGCCCTAACCACAATTCAAGATTCCCCTATTATTCCATTTCCTAAGAGACTTAAGGAAGAAAATTTTAAGGAGGGTTTTGGATTGATGCAAGGGTTAAGAGAGATGAAGATAAAAATTACACTATTAAAAGCCATTAAGAATATTCTTGAGTTGAATCAAATCATTAAAATATTGTGTATCAAAGCACCAGGTAGAAAGAAATAATATCCTAAAATAATTCAAGTAAATATAAAAATTATTAATTTACTAGAAAGAAACATATTTGTTCCCAAATATGGAGACCTTGGTAGTCCCGTAATGACTGTGATAATTAGGAACAAGTCCATACCAAATGTTCTTGTAGATCTATGTGATGTCATCAACATGACTATCAAAATAGTGAATTCTTTATCCCTCATAAGGATTCAGCCTACCACTAAAATATTAAAAATTATAGATCAATATATTGTTGTACTTGAAAGAACCATAGAAAATGTTCCAATCACTATATAACCTTGGGAATACCTTATAGATTTCATGATCCTTCAACCTAAACCTATGAATGTAGGGTATCTAATAATTCTTAGAATACCTTAGATATCTATAGTTGTTGCACAAATTGACTATAGATATATTAATATGACCATTTCTAATAGAATTCACACTAAACAAATCTCCTTTTATCTGTCTGTTATACCTTCACTAGATATTTTTGAGCAGATATGGGTGGATCAACCTAAACAAAATTAAATTAGTGTATCTTATTTAGCCATAGTTAGCATAAAATAACATGTCCAAGAGTTTTAAGAATAGATAATAAAATATTTGGACTAAAATAGCCTACCTCCAAAGTCTAACAACCTAGCTTCAAAGTCCGATAACCTAGCTCTAAAGTCTAAAAGTTTAGCTTTGAAGACTAATAGCCTAGCTCTGAAGATTGATAGCTTAGATTTGAAGACTAATAGCTTAGCTCCAAAGATTAAATATCATGAATGGAAATAATTTAACTTTACTATTGAGAACCAAAATAATGTCATAGGTTCCCCAAACATGTTATCTGGTCCATAAGATATCCAACAAGCTATAGTTGATTGCACTTAAAATGAGCAGAATTCATTTTTAAATGATTTTCATTATCCATTGACCAATATGCTCTCCAAAATCAAAACCTTTTATAATTATATGGCTACATTTCACATACTACTACCACATACATGTCCATTAAATACTTTGATGAGTAAATATAAATAGGTAGATTCGATCATTTCAGTTATTAAACAAATTACAATCCATCCTATTAAACTGTTGAATATCAATAGTTGGTTAACTGGCCAGCAAGAAAATAAAGTGTTTGATGTATTTGTATGACACATAAAATCCTTCACTTGGGAAGAAAGTGATATGAAAGGAATACGTCCCAGTTTTTTTACCCATCACATCTACATTGAAGATTTTAGACTAGTCAGACAACTACAATATAGAATTAACCCATCCTTGAAAGAAATTATAAAGAAAGAGATATAAAAACTATTAAAAGTTGGTTTCATTTACCCCATATCCGATATTCAATGGGTTTCACCTTTGGTCATTATACCTAAGAAGAATGAAAAATGGAGAGTTTACGTAGATTATAGAGAACTGAATAAAGCCACTATGAGATATTCTTTTCCTTTGCCCTTTATTGATCAAATTTTGGACAACTTGGTAGTTAAATAATATTTTTATTTTTTAGATGGGTTCAATGGATACATTCAAATCAGAATAGCTCTTGAGGATCAAGATAAAACTACGTTTGCCTACCCCTGAGGAACATTTGTTTATACAGTCCTTTTTGGATTATGCAATGCATCTATTACCTTTCAAAGAGCAATGTTAGCCATATTTTTTGATCTTACAAATTATTGTGTGGAAGTATACATGGATGATTTCACTGTCCATGTCACTCTATTTGATGAAGCATCAAACAATTTGGATAAAGTGCTTACCAGATGTGAGGAACACCAAGTATCTTTGAGTCCTGAGAAATATATAATAATGGCTGATGAAGGGATAGTCTTAGACATCATATCTCTTCTCAAGAAATAAAAGAGGATCCCAAAAATATTGAGATAATTTCTAGTCTTCCCATTCCTCAAACATAAATAGATGTCAAAAAAATTCTTGGTCATGCAAGATAGTGAAAATTATTTATTGAAGACTTTAACAAAATAGTTTCACCTATGTTTTCTTTGCTAACAAAAGATAGTCAATTTATATGGAATGATAAGTGTCAAGAAGCTTTTGAAATATTAAAGAACAAACTTATGACTGCTCCAGTTATGAAAAGACCTAATTGGGAAAAACTTTTTCATATCTATATTGATGCTTTCAATAATGCACTAGGGGCAGTTCAAGGACAAAGAGATGAAGAAGGAAAAATGTATGACATTTATTATATCAAAAAGAATCTTACTCCCATAGAGAAAAACTACACTACAATAAAAAATAAATTTCTTGTTGTTGTTTATGTCATAAACAAGTTTAGGTATTATATTACTAGTTATTAGGGATTTATCTATATAAATCATTTAACTATTAATTATTTAATGAATAAACTAGTAGTAGGTGGGAGAATTATTAGATGGTTACTGCTATTTCAAGAATTTGACATTATCATTATAGACAAATTTGAAAAGTATGATGTTGTTGTTGAATTTTCATCTAGATTGATCACTACAGATAAAGATGAACTTGTGGAGGATTATTTTCCAAATAAATAGTTATTTTTATATCTATACATTCTCTATGGTTTGCAGATATAGAAAATTACTTGGAAATAGGAAAGTTTCTTCATTCCTTTACTTCGTAGATGTGTCAGAGAAGATGAAGTATTTGGCATCATAAGAGCATGCCATAGTGAACTAGGAGGAGGATATTATTCAGCAAAAAAGAATATTCATAAGATCCTTGGTGTAGGTTATTACCGACCATCTCTTTACAAGACTGTCAATAATGTTTGTATGGTAATGTGATCCTTATCAAAGGATGGGTAAGCCTAATTTTTCCTCAAAAATGCCTCTCCATTTTTAAATAAGTTTAGAACCATTTGAGAAATAGGGTTTGGATTTTGTTGGACCAATCAACCCACCATCTCAAGGAAAAGAGTATTTATTAGTATGCACTGATTATGTTACTAAGTGGGATAAAGTGCAAGCACTCACCTTTGCTAGGGAGGAAATGGTTGCTAATTTCATGTATCATATGATCATTTTGAGATTTAGATCTCCTAGATCTATTATTTATGATCAAGGGCTCCAATTCATTTTTAACATGATCAAGGATTTCAAATAACTATAAAAAATCAATCACTGAAAATCTTCATCATATCATCCCTAAGTTAATGGGCAAAAGGAGGTCACCAACTGAGAACTTGAAAACATTCTAACCAAAATAGTGAACAATAGCAAGAAAGATTGGATATATAGAGTACCTAAAATAGTTTGGCCATATAATACAACATGGAAGACTACCATAATATTCTCTCCATACAAACTTGTATTTGGAAATAAACCTTTGTTGCTAATAGAGTTTGAACTACAGACATTGAAGGCTGCAGCTGATATGAGAATTGATATTGATGAAGCACATAAAGAAAGAATCATGTAACAGAATGGTCTGTATGAACTAAGAATGGATGCACTCACTTAAACTAGAATTATTCAAAATCAACAAAAATAGTGGCACGATACTCATATTATATAAAAATAGTTTCAAGAAGGAGATTGGGCACTTCTATTTGATTCTAACTTCCAACATTTCAAAGGTAAGCTCAAGACAAGATGGTTGGGGCTATACGTGATTAAAACCATTTACAGTAAAGGATTTATCCAACTTCAACCAATTGATGATGACCAAATGACACTTTTGGTCAATGGTCATAGGTTTAAAATGTATAGAAAACCTCTCAGTAGGGAAGAATTCATTGAGCAAAATCAAGACCAGTTTGATCTTGTGAAATAACCTGGTTCTTCTACTAAGGCCAAATGATCTTTGTAGTAGACATCCAATAAAGGGGGAGTGTTGAAAACCAACAAATGGTGGTTCTCCTCCAAAAATTAAATATATATATATATATATATATATATATATATATATATATATATATATATATATATATATATATATATAAATTAAAATAATAATAATAAAACTACTAAAAAGTGAAAACCAAAAATGGCACTTTTTAGAAAAAACTTCTACAATAAATATGAATTATTGTCTTGTCAACTAACCTTATCTTCTCAAAATTATTTATCTTTATAGGATGCATGGCAACTTTAGGAGATAAGAATGGATCCTTACATCATAGGTATAGTTGTACTTCCTTCCCAACAAGTTAGACATTTTCTATTTTATGTTCTACATGTATGACCATTAAGCAGACAACACTTTTCATTATGGATAAGTTCTTTTAATACCAAGTGAATGTGATTGAAGTTGGTACCATCTCCTAATTTCAAGAATTGATGAGAATTTATTTTAAAGGATTAAAACTTTGGATGCTCTAAAGTACTTAGCCATAATTTCTTCTATAATTTTGTAATACCCCTTTATTTGTTTTTCATTATTGCATCACATCCCAATTTCCTTGCATTCCTTTGTACTCTATAATTTTGAGCTCAATTTGTTATTGCTGAAGTAGGCTTTCAAGAATACTATGAACAGCGCTGAAGATGGGAGGCAAGAAGAAGAAAAGTGAACTAGAATCGATAGAACCCCTATTACAAGATGAATCCATTAGGGTTATTTTTAAAATGATGGGATGACTCAATTTTTTGAAAATATTTTAGGGTTTTTAGGAAAATATTATCTAGGAATTTTTAGAAAATTTTGATGAGGATCATTCTATTGACTGAGGTGAGCATATTCATGTGGATTCCTCTATGATCAGTAAACTTTTAGGGATTCCTAAAGAGGGTGTGGTTGTCACTGATAGACTAAGTTTTGTCAGTATAATTCAAATGTTCATTGATGACAATGAATCCCATCTTAAGTTGGCAAAAACCCCACAAAGTGTGGCTAGAGGAATCATTTGAGACAATCTTCCACTACCATGGCATAATGTCGCATATTGGGTCATGAAGTATCTCACTTGTGATGGCCAATAACTATGGTCAATGGCGACACCATGCAACTTCTTACTCATTTGAGGAAAGAAGCCGCCAACACTGAATGCTAGGTAAATCTACCATCTTTGTGTCACCATGTTATAATCAATGTGGCTAAAAAATAAAAAAAGGGAATTAGGTCAATCAAACATCATGGTTTGATTCATCTCATATGTCAGCATCATTTTTTGAAGAAACTAAAGGGTGAGAAGGCTTGGTCCTCGTTTCCACAAAAATCATCCCAAATTCTTGGTAAGACATCACAACATCATATTTCTCCTCCTCCCACAACAACACAAATAGAAGAAGGCCCATCTTCGGTGCCTGCAGCTCTAAAGATGTTATACCAAAGGTCAAAAATAAAAATGATGGTTTCATTAGAAAACCTTACTCCATCAGTCACACATTGATGAAGTTGTCAACTAATTCTCTAGGAGGAAGAAGAAAATGATGTACAAGCAGTTGAATTTTTGAGAATTTGAAGTTCTATAGAAGTCATGGATGTTGAACAAATAGTTGAAGAAACCCCTGCACAAGAAATTGTAGCTAAAGACTAAGAAAGACCCTTACCCTCTATAATTGACAAGAGTAAATCTCCATTTATAGAATAAGCCTCATCTTCTCCTCAGCCTACTTATGAAGATGAGGAGTTGTAGCATGTTATGACCCTATCACGACATGAAGAAACCATTCGGCAATAAGATTTAGAGTTAGATTTTATCTGATTGACACTACAAAGTAAGAACCAAACTATTTCTATTTTGGAAAGAAATTATGAATATATTATTGCTCAGGTTCGAGCACAATAAGTAATCATCATAGTAGTTAATACTGAATAGACTAGAATGCACAATCAAATGTTTTCCCAATCTCATAAACTTGGCACCTTACAAAATTTCTTTGAAAATAAGGATGCTCAAATTATTAGTCTACAAAATTCTACTGCTAGTAAAGATGCTCAGATTAATAATTTACAACATTCTATTGGTGGTAAAAATGTATTTTTTGGTCACCAAACTACTCACATACAAGAGTTAACAATTCAAAATGTTGAGTTGTAAACTTTCATACAAATTATACAGAGGAAAACCAGGAAAATAATTGTACAAACTGAAGGACCCATAAGGGCTATTCCTTATTTCCCTCTAACACTTCATGAGATGATTGTAATTTGGAATAAAGTGTAGAACAAGATTAAAAAATTAGAAAAAAAATGCTAGGATCAAAACAGAGTCTCAACAGCAGTTGCAAAAAGCTCAGACTTCCATTCAAAATATTTGTGAAATTGTTGAAAATTGTTATCTTATAGAAAACCTTCTTCTTTCTATGTTCTATTTCTTCATGAGAAATTTTATAAGTAGTACAAATGAAATTAATTTCTCTTGGTTTTTCTCATGTTATTGAAGATGAACATATGTTCATGGATGTCTTTCTTAGAATTACCATAAAAAGATAGGATTAAATTTGTGAATTATATCTTTATAACATGTTGTTGGGTTACCAGTTTGGATTTTTGATTAATTTGTTTGTGGGAGAAACACAATTATGTGCTTTTCTTTCCAGCATGAGAAATCAAACGACTTGAAAGCAAGTACATAATCAATTCTTGGAATTGTAAAACATTACAGGCATATACATGAAACCTCAATTTCTAAAAGCCCACAAACATCTTGTTGTCTTTCAGCCTATGTATCATATGTACATGAAAAAAATATATCATGAATTATTGAGAGAAAATGTAGCAACTTTCAGATCTTTTGTGAGCTAGCATTCCTCCAGCTCCATCAATGCAAGTATGGCTAGATGGGAGACTTTGCCTATTACTTTGAAATGCATGGAAGTTATGAGTCCCACCACCATTTATGGAGTCTTTAGAGAGCTAGGACGGTTGCTCAGATTATCACTCAACTTATGGATGGAGGGTCAGATGTGTGGATGGGTATGAGATTTAGGCCACCCATTTTTTTATATCCCATTTCTCCTTGGAAAAATTGGCACAATCAAGTAGAAATAGAATTTCAGGCATGACTTCACATAGTGGTAAGAGATTTGGGATTTTTGCTTAAAAATTATCGTGATTGGGGACACCACTTTCAAATCTATGATCTCAATTAGTGATTGGAATCCAGGCTCCTGGATTGAAAAATAATTCTCTCACTAGTTTACAAGAGGACTTGTAAAAGGTAAAGTATGAAGGAAAATGATGAGCATTCCATATAACTCATTATAGCTCATATAAATTGTCTATAAATGTTGTTTATTGGTTATATATTGCATTACATTCAATAGTTAAGGTCTCATCTAAATAAGAAATAAGTGTAATTGTCTTTTGTTCATATGTGATACATTGTTGATTTTCTACCTTGTTATTTGTGTCTAACTTGGATCAAATAAACACAGTTTTGTATACAGAGAAACATCCCTATGGTGAGAATTTTTTGAGAAGTCATCTACAGTTTTGGCAACTTTTTTTGGGAGCAGTTTTGAAGACTCGACATATAACACATTGAGCTCTGAGTATCCTTAGTCAAGCTTCGAATATCTATAGCTCCGACGATGCTCCGAAGATGCTCTAAAGACTTAATTAGCCATGCTTCGAAGATGTCTAGTCTTGCTCCGAAGATGGCTAACTGTACCTTACAAATCAAGATAGTAACTCCATATATATCTTCTTTTAGACATTACTATTCATAATAATGGTCTAAAATGATATGGATATAAATTTATTTTTATTTTGTAAATCTAGACATAATCTCTTTGGATATATATTAGTTATGTTCAATCTATTGTTAGTTGAATCAGTTATAATGCCTTCCTATAAGCATGGAATCTTATTTCTAAATATTCTATTTTGAATAAGTAGATTTGGCTATTTAGATTACCAGATTTTTTATTATGAGAATAGTTGTTGAGATGTGCTTTAAATACATGTCTCCTTCTCATTCTATATGATCGATAGAAATTAGACAATACACAGTAGAGAACAGAGAGAAGAAAACATTCAAGTGTAATTTTGTGCATCTATATATGTTCTTTTTTATAATGAAATAAAATTCAGCATTCTTATTCATTATTGAGTAAAAGTTGATCATATTCTGAGGAAGGAGCAAGGGCCCACTTCTCTCCAAAGATTAGGACAATTGGTATTTTTAATTTATAGTTTAAAAGTATATTTTTTTAATTCAAGTATAATTCATTTTTACTGCAAAGTGTGATTTTCATTTTCAATGCAAGCATGATTTCCCTTTCAAATTAAAATGTGATTTCCCTTTTAATGCAAGTGTATTTTCATTAAATGCAAAGTTTGTTTCTATTAAATGCAAGTGAGTTTTCTTTATGCACAGTGCGTTTTTCAAATTTCATGAAAAACAAAGTTTGGTAACTCATCTCTATATTCAGAATCTATCATGAAGTAGTCTAAGTAACAATAGGCAATCAACATTGTCTTAGTCCAAATTACAACATATCTTACCCAGTCGGACAAGTCAAGTGAGCACATTATAGTGTCTTATGCCAGATGTTTAAGTTTTGGATGTTGATGGTGTCAACCGAAAAATCTTTTTAAATAAGGAATGTCATAAGAGATCTTCAGTTAGCAAAACCTTCTATATTTACTTTTTGCAACATAGAATTAGAATCTTATTTGTTGTCCTTAGAATTTAGATATCAACAGTAGAGTAAACCCCCCAACTAACAAACTATTAACTCAAATATCCAACATCTCATTACATATAGCTTTGGACACTGACGCTGGTAGAAAATGACACCAATCCATTGATTGGTTAAATGAGAGATATAACAACAACCTATCATTGTTCATGTTATGGTATTTACTATTAAAAATATACAAATCTATCCTTTTAAGTTTTTAACTATAGGGATGGAGTGAGCAATAATAGGCATTTTAGTGCACAATCTTTGAGGGCAATGGGCAAAGGGTGGGGAAAGTAGAGATAAACCAAAATAGCTCAATAAATGTGCAACACTTAGCTCTGAACCCACACATCATACAACCTAAGATATGTTCTTCCAGTTTGTCTTTGCATTCCATTCATAGGGTACACCATCCATTCATATGCACCATCCTCATCAATAGCTACATGCAAAGATAGATGTAAGAGATCATCAACACCAAAGTGAATGTCATGAAGGAAGAGTTTTATCCTTTGGAAGGAAAATATAAATTTAGGAATTAATAATAAATTTAAAATTAAAATGTGAAATATATAGTTTTTTAACCATTTAAAATTTAAATTATCTTTGAAATTAGCATATTTCTCTTCTCATTTTTATTTGTATGATTCATGTGAAAGCTTAGAGGAAATTTATTAATTGAATCAAAATTATATCTTTCTACAAACATTATAATTGAAGTGTCTTTAATTAAATATTAAATTTGATGACGGGCCTTATTGGCCAAGAAAATTATTTATAACAAATAGTTATTTAATATTACCATTCTGTAATATCCCCTCCAAACAGGAAATATAGCAACACAAAAAACTCTGAACAAGATATAACTTCTGTTGAATAAATTCAGAATGATCACAATAATATAGTCTCTTAATAACGAATTACAGATTGTATCACTTGTCCTTCTAAACTATTACAATTGTAGTCCTTTCTTATGCATATAAATATGAAATACAGTCTTAAAAACCCTGACTTAGCAAAACTGGAAGCGAAAACTGGAAACTGGAAGTGAAAATTAGATTCTAGAAGGTCTCGGCCAGCTGTGTCAAACACACAGTCACCGGCGTCAGTCGATAAACTGCCGACGTCGGTCACTGCAGGTCGACTTTCTGTCGATGTCGGTCTTCAGTCGACGGATGTCGGTCACTGGAATCCCTCTGTCTGCCGAGGTCGGTTCCTGAGCTGATCTGTACGGACCTGTACGGACTTTGTACGGCCGCCAATTAAGCACAACTTCCATGTTTTAACCCCTGATCTGGAAATATACTTTTCTAGCACAGAAGATCTCTAGCTGTATAATTTATTGAATCAAACAAGAATTAAAAAATACCTAGAATATCTGTAATAACTTCTGTGTGAAGTTATCTCTCAAACCTGAAATTCTGTGATAACTTCTGGATGAAGCTATCTCTCACTTTGGCAATAGATCAGCTGATATTCCACAGCCTCTTAATTGCACACACTAAAGAGGGAACGTTCTCCAATGCAGATGGAATCCTTGAACCCTAGGCTCAGTCTTCACAGAAGAAATTCTCAAAATCAATATCAATAATCAATAGCATAATCCTCAATGGCCTCCATGAGAAACCCTTATACCCTCAAAAAGATATGCTTGCCCTAATTAGGGTTTCTTAAATTAGAATTAGGGTTTCTAATTAAAAATAGGCTAAATAATTAATATTTGATTAACTCAATCAAATATTAATATCTCCCTCAATACATGTCGGATCCACGAACCGATCAAAGCTAGTGAATCAGGGAGTGATTTCGCACATAACCATACCACAATAAAGGTGGTCCGCTGCATATCAAATATCCCTAAAAAGTAGGAGCTCAGGCCAAATGTGTCTGAAATACCCTGAATGAAAATCAAATGTAGAAATCTTGTGAATCAAAGTCGAGCCAAGCTCCATTATGACCCTCTATCCATCTTATTAGCCTACGAAGGTCGCATAATAGGCTAACCATGAACTCAGAACATGTCAATTGAAAAGGGGACATGACAATCCGCCCCTCCTAGAATTGCTTGCCCTCAAGCAATCACTGAATGACAAATCAATCAACCCACCTGGATCCCAAATGTAGTTAGGATCTCCACCACTGTCAATTAACACGAACCCCATGCCATGTCTATCCCAACTCTCATGTAATGGCGTCACATCATCTCTAGTACTAAGATAAGCACCCCAACATCCAATCCATAAGTGAAAATCAGCAAGCAAACTCCGTACCTGAATAATATCTAAAACTGGATTGTGAAGGCTAGACATAGTCATATCATCATCAACCTGTGACCCGACTGTAACAGAAAGTTGAGTCCTCACCACATGTGACAACTCCTGAACTGAACTCACCTCAAGACCAAGCTCGTCCTCATACCTCTCCTGTGTTGGTGCCAATGTGCTCTCGTCATCACCCTCTATCATGTTATGTGGTATAGGTACCTCCATCCGATGAAAAAACATATATCTGACGCTGTTGCCCCGTATTGCCTTAAGAATATGTGTCGTCCCATCAACATTAAAGAGAACCTCCATGTCCTTGAGACGAAGAGTAACTTCCTCAAATGAATGAAGCCACTTCATACCCAAGACTAAGTCTATATCCCCCATGTTTACCACATAATAATCAGCCTTGAACTCATAGTTGTTCAAGCGCAATGGGAGGTCTCTAATCATACGCTCACACTTAAGAGTGTGACCATCGGCTACCTTAACATTGATGCCCTCAAAATCTATGGTAGTGAGTCCACGCTTCTCCACAAATCTAGCATCTATGAAATTATGTGTGGCCCCTGTATCAAGAAGGGTGATAACCTTCTGCCCTGCTAAAACTCCACGGAGTCTGAATGACTCATCCGACTGAATGCTGGATATGCGTGCCTCCTGTAGGTGAAGCTCTAACTCTGCCTCTACATTAGGCCCTGAAGCCTCTGCCTCTGCCCCCTCAAAACTGTTATGCTGTTCGGAATCCTCAGAATCTGAATCCTCATAATATATCCACATCATACGATTCGCCTTGCCCTTAGGCCTCAAAGGACAATCGTGATGGATATCATATGGACCTTTGCAGTAGAAGCAAAGCTTCTTCCTACGTAGATCATTAAGCGCCTCACGATCCAAAGGTGGTGCTGCTGGATTGACCTGTAAATCATTTTTAACCCCGGATTTATCTATGTTAAAACCCGGTCTCTCTGTATCCCCGTGGGAGTGATTATGGTCTCTAGATGAAGAAGCACCTCTGGAATTAGATTTATTGGATGGGACTGCCATCTCCATACTCCGTGCCTTCTTCATAGCAACCTATAAAGAAGGAGGATCAAAGGCTTTGATCCAACCTCTCAAGGGCTCTGACAATCCCTCTATGAAGAGAACTACCAATCTACGCTCTGAAATATTGGGCCCCATGACTGCCAATCTCTGAAACTCACCAATGAAGGACTCCAAGTTACCTGTTTGTCTCAACTGTGCCAGATCTCGAAAGTAAACCTCGAGATCTTTCCTGTCAAACCGCTCAACCAATCTATCCACAAAGTCCTGGTACTCTGTTACCTGATTATGCTGAAGTGTTACCATACCATGGTACCACCAATCATGTGCTACTCCATCCAAGTGCAAAGTGGCATATTTGATGGCCTCTATCTCTAACATTGGTCTCAATGCCAAAAAGGTGTCAAGCTTATGAACCCAAGCTTGAGCTGTCATCTTGCCGCTGCCATCAAAAATAGTCAGAGAAAGCTTACCAGTAGCCTTTTTCAGCGCACTGAATTGAACTCTAGGCCTCCTGTCCTGTCTAACCAATCTGTAGTGCTCTCTCCTAAGATTGACAAAACGATCAAAAGTCGTCCTCTCTTGGACATGAGGAGGTAATAAGTCCCACTCATCATTTGCAGCCATGTAAACATCTGCAAATGGGTTATTCCCTACTTCCTCTGCTGGTGCCTCTGGTTCTTCTTGAACAAAAGTAGGACATGTAGGTCTATCAGCTGTTCTGGAGTGAGTCTGCTGTGGTCTCTGATTAACCGTAGCACTCCTATCATCTCTTTGGTCCCCGTTCTATCCATCAGGTGCATTCATTCTCTCTATCATAGTCATAAGTGCCTGTAGTGTCTGAGTCATCTGTTGTTGGCTTGTCATCATAGCACGCTGAAATTCTCTGGTGCCCTGATCAACATTATACCTGTGGCCCCTGGGTGGGCTGCCCTCATGTCTGTCACTCATGATGGTCGGTGGCTGATCTAACACCTGGGTACCTTCAAGCAAGGCTCGGCTGCGTGTGTTATACCTGTGTGGTCCCAACTCTTGTGGCTGCATAAGATCTATAGACCCTCAGGCTGGCAGGATTTAGCTCTGATACCACTGTAATATCCCCTCCAAACAGAAAATATAGCAACACAAAAAACTCTAAACAAGATATAACTTCTGTTGAATAAATTCAGAATGATCACAATAATATAGTCTCTTAATAACGAATTACAGATTGTATCACTTGTCCTTCTAAACTATTACAATTGTAGTCCTTTCTTATGCATATAAATATGAAATACAGTCTTAAAAACCCTGACTTAGCAAAACTGGAAGCGAAAACTGGAAACTGGAAGTGAAAATTGGATTCTGGAAGGTCTCGGCCAGCTGTGTCAAACACACAGTCACCGGTGTCAATCGATAAACTGCCGACGTCGATCACTGCAGGTCGACTTTCTGCCGACGTCGGTCTTCAGTCGACCGATGTCGGTCACTGGAATCCCTCTGTCTGCCGAGGTCGGTTCCTGAGCTGATCTGTACGGACCTGTACGGACTTTGTACGGCCGCCAATTAAGCACAACTTCCCTATTTTAACCCCTGATCTGGAAATATACTTTTCTAGCACAGAAGATCTCTAGCTGTATAATTTATTGAATTAAACAAGAATAAAGAAATACCTGGAATATCTGTAATAACTTCTGTGTGAAGCTATCTCTCAACCCTGAAATTCTGTGATAACTTCTGGATGAAGCTATCTCTCACTTTGGCAATAGATCAACTGATATTCCACAGCCTCTTAATTGCACACACTGAAGAGGGAACGTTCTCCAATGCAGATGGAATCCTTGAACCCTAGGCTCAGTCTTCACAGAAGAAATTCTCAAAATCAATATCAATAATCAATAGCATAATCCTCAATGGCCTCCATGAGAAACCCTTATACCCTCAAAAAGATATGCTTGCCCTAATTAGGGTTTCTTAAATTAGAATTAGGGTTTCTAATTAAAAATAGGCTAAATAATTAATATTTGATTAACTCAATCAAATATTAATATCTCCCTCAATACATGTCGGATCCACGAACCGATCGAAGCTAGTGAATCAGGGAGTGATTCCGCACATAACCATACCACAATAAAGGCGGTCCGCTGCATATCAAATATCCCTAAAAAGTAGGAGCTCAGGCCAAATGTGTCTGAAATACCCTGAATGAAAATCAAATGTAGAAATCTTGTGAATCAAAGTCGAGCCAAGCTCCATTATGACCCTCTATCCATCTTATTAGCCTACGAAGGTCGCATAATAGGCTAACCATGAACTCAGAACATGTCAATTGAAAAGGGGACATGACACATTCATATCTAAGAACAACTCATGGGTAAATCAAGATATATGAAAGATTAAATATATATTTACTATAATTTCTTAGCTTGTATTAATTATAACAAATTATGATAAATATAATTTATTGTTATTATTATAGGTAAATTGTGAATTTTTTTGAACTAAGGACCCAAAGTCGAGACAAGAAACAAGAAACAAGCAACCATGGCCTAACAAGCCATGATTTACAACAAGATCAACTACACTGAAATAAGATAACTACAACATAAAGCAACCCTATAGTAACTCACAAATAATTGAACCATAATAAGGAAACCACTGAAATATAACTAAGAACCAAAAGGGTTTTAAATAGATCCATTAACTGGGCACAAAAAAGAGGAATCTAAAAAAAACCTACTAAACTCATTCTCAAAGGGTTTTAAACAAGGTCCCTTAACCCTGATTGAAACACAACCCCAACAAACAGGGCAACCAAATCCAAATAGTGAAACAACAACGAAAACATAGCAGATAAAAAGTGCTATATAGGTAGCCACCATGGATCACACAAATGGCTCTAATGTGGATTCATTTATCAATCACGCAAGCAATAATGAAAGAGGTGTAGATTCCTCTATCCTCCACACACTCGTCTGAAATATTCATAACATCACTGTTGCAGATTCCTATAACTACTTGCTGGATGTGAAGACTTTGGTGTAGCTTTATCTATCCTCCACCCAAGCAATAAGGGTTTTAAAGTGGATTCCTCTATCATCCCCCATCAAAAATGGGATGGAGCTATGATTTACAACTCCCCCAAGAAGCAATACCACAAGGTAACACCATCTAAAGAAATCCCAAGAGCATCGGCAAAAAATCACACCTCCCTTGGTATCCCAAATGGCTTCAACTGGGAGTCCTCTAACCTCAAGTGTGAAAACCAACAAGAGTCTGTAACTTGCAGTAAAAAAAGAAGGGAACAAAACCACTACAATAAGCCCATTCATAAGACTACCCCTCCGGGCCCGTGGATACATCACATCCTCCCAGAATGAAACTGGCCAATTTTCAAAACATGGGAGGAATAGATTCCCTCCCACTTCACCCCACTACCAATGGTGGTTCCCCTTACTCATCGCCATCTGCCAAATAACAACACGCCAAACACCCAAAACCCTCGGATTTAAGTGAATGAATCTCCACATATACACGAGGAGATACATCTTCCGAGTTGAAGTTTTGTCTTCCACCAGATGGATGCAGCTTGAGTTCATAAACTTGGCAGTCTGTTGAACTTCAGAATCCACATCGACCCTCCCATTGGGTTGGATAAGCACAAGAATAAATGCATCAATTAGAACCAAAGAGAACAATCTTCTTCTGAATTTCACCTAGAAAGATGGGGCTTTTAACCCAAAGCTTTGCTCCACCCGAAATTGTGAGCCTGCACAGAACCGGGGCCTTAAATGGATCCCTGCCGAGAAAAGCCACAGGGCCATACCAACGCTTCGTCAGATCAGGCACTAGGGCCACCTGAAACACTGAAACCGTTAAATTAATGGATTGAAACACCTCATAATCCCTTAAAAATTGCTCGGGCTTCCTGCACACAACCTTTACGAGGGTTCTTTCCTCTATAAGGCCAAGGAAGAGCCAACGACATGGGAATCACCCTAGAAAGAGAACCAATTTGGGTAAAGAGCTGGCCAAAATGATCCAAAGCACATCCTTCAGATCTGGGTCCTCCTCCTCCTCGCCCTCTTCCTGGTTCGAGCCATAGGTCTCTCACCAACGAGCCAAATTCAAAATTCTTCCTCTGCTCCCTTCGTTCCCATTTGCCATCTCTTAATTTGAATGGATTATGATAAATATAAAATTATTTTTAATTTTTATCTTTTGTGATAAATATAAAATTATTTTTAACGTTTTGTCTTTTATTATGAGTTACACCAGGAAATATGGATCAATGTTTTTTAAGATCAAACAAGATATATGAAAGATTAAATATATAATTACTATAATATTAATTCTAAAAAATTATGATAAATATAAAATTATTTTTAATGTTTATTTTTTATTATGAGTTATACCAAAATTAAAAAGAAAATATGGATCAATTTTTTAAGGTAAAACAAGATATATGAAAGATTAAACATATATTTATTATTTATTTTTTTAGCTTGTATTAATTTTAACATTTTTTTATAGATATAAAATTATTTTTAAGTTGTCTTTCATTCTGAGTTATACCAACACTAGAAAGGAAATATGGATCAATGTTTTTAGGCATTTATTCTTAAATTAAATATTTACAAGGAAATTTGGTAAAATAATCATCTTTAATATTAAGTCTTAAAAGTCCATTATTCGTACACTCAAATCATCTTTCAATTAAAAAATTATGTAAAAATATTTTTGGGAAGAAATTCATATTATCAATTAGATTTTGCACCCATTTTTTGTGTAGTAGTATTATGAGTTGCAATACGTGGGAAAACTAATGACACAATGGGATCACCTCCAAGTTGTGGGACTTTGGCAAATTGAGGTGAACCTCCGAAGAAGGTCAGCTTCCTTTCACTAAACTTAGTGCAACTGATATGTGACCAGTTTACTTCAAGCTACAACGTCTTACTGATCTTGCTCGTAACTAGGGTTTTAACTTGTGAGGAAAAGAGTTTTAAGAGTTTTTAAAAAAGTAAAATGGTGATGCACCAAAGGATTCTAGTGGAAATTAATGCTTGATTTGATTGAACAGAGTTGAACGATTAATATACTGAGATTTATTAGAGCACAATCTTACATCAATATGAAACCAAAGGTAATAGTTGGAATTTATCAGATAAGGAACAAAGTTCTTTATTTTTCATCAACAAGTTTTCAAAATGGCAGAATCAATACCACAGATAATCTATATGACTGAGACAAGACTTAGATCATTCACAAATGTAATAAAGCGTTGTACATACACAAAGATAACACAAGATAAGGAAAGCAAAACTTCAGTCTATTAGCATTCTCCAGGTTACAGCGTGTAGATAAATTCATCAAAGGCAGAAAAAATTATCTAATAGTAAAAAGATATCATGGGCTATGGAGGAAACCCAATTTATACCAAAAAATCACTCCCTTGAGAGAGAGGAAGTCAAAACTCTTATGCGCATTTCTGGAACAAGAAATCAAGGAATCTACATGTAAGTGTCATCCTTCCTAGCTTGAAATAGCATCTTTGGTGAAGTAGGAGGAAAAGAACTCTACAATGGTTGGGTGCTTCACTAAGTGTTGAAAGAGGAGAAAAATCTATTGGAGTCTTTCATTTAAACCATCTCTCTTTTGATTTAGTTGAGGAAGTCTCTCCACAAAAAAGGGGCACCATATTGAACTTAATGACTTAGTTAATCTTCTAGCAAAAATTGAATGCTTTTTGGATATTTTAAAATATAACTTACAAAACCTAACTTGTAATTTACAGTTGAGACTTTTACAACTTTTAAGTCATTCAACTTGTCAAAAAGGAAAGTGCAAATTTCAACATGAGTTTTTACAACTAAAGTCATTCAACTTGTCAAAAGGAAAAGTTTGAAATACAAGTTGCACTTTTTCAAGTAAAGCTTTACAGAAATATAATTAAAAATGACAAGTAGCTCTTTTCAACTTAAAGTTAAGAGATGTCAAAATGATAGTTGCAATTTGCAACTTGCAATTTTACAATGTATCTTACAAAATTTGTAGTTTATAGAATATATTTTTCAAATAACCAAATAATAAATCTACAACAATGATCTCTGAGGATTTTTTGTCCTTTTTTGATTATGTCTTCTCGATATAAGCATTGAAACTGTTGAATATCTCTTGAAGGCACTCTTCATCAGGACCAGTTATGTAAAGATTATTGATTTCATATTTTGTTGTTACCTCTGATAGCTCTTTAGAAGCAGCTATGTAGACTTGAATATATTTTCCCATTTGATCAAGTGTATTATGATACTTGATGAACTGGTGGGTGTAATTCAAGTTGAAAATTGTATCATGTGTTGATTCTTTATTAATTACCCTTTTAAATTTGTGTTGTACCTCTTAAATAGGAGGAGGTTTATCTTGGTGATCCATTACATCACATGACATTTTACAAAGTGAATCTTCAATATCATACACTGCATCTATGGCCTTATCATGTGTGCTCTTGGCCTTCTCAATATTTTTATTGAGTATTATGATTATGAATTTAGCTACCCTCTCCAATTCATCATGCTTTGAAAGATTTTTTATTATCCTTTCTAACATGAGGGTATCACTCTCTATCAAGTCAATGGCCTACAATTTGGGAAAGTATAGGTTCAATCTTTTAACCAATTCTTCATATTTACTTATCTCTGTCTTTAGAGATGCATGATCATCCTTCAAAGTCTTATATTAGTCCATGGCCAATTTTATCACTATGTTCTTTTTTATGATTAGTTCTTAAACCTAGTCTTTTCTAGCTCTTCCCATAGTACCAATATATGTCATTACCTCAAATGTTTCTTTGTCAGGGAACTGAAAGAGAGATTGAGTTGGTTGGGCAGAATCAAGTAGATTAGCAAGGTCTATAAACTTTCTTAAGGCAATTTTCAACTGATTAACTTTGTTCTTCAGCTCATCTTTCGTTACCTTGTCACTATCTATTTTATCAAAGAGGGAACTTATACTTGTTTGAATATCATGTTTTAGTCCTTCTCTAGTTGGATGACCCAAGTACGCTTGAGATATCTGGTAATCCCCCACCACTAAATCTTCTTTTTGTTTGTGATGTGGGGGAACTGTTATCTCCACATATTTTCCCTTGTTGCATCATATTAAATTCTTAAGATGGTTTTAGGGCCTTTTTTTGGTTATTTGGATGCTTTCAATAAACCAAAATCTAAAGTGTTGGTAGATATCATTTTTTTCTTGTTCCTGGATACTAATTATGCTAGCCAACTTGGAGTGGCTAATTGTGAATCATGTGTTGTTCTAACAAACATTGTTATATGTGAGTTTGTAGCTTAAGATACTACATTGGTGGTTACCATGACAAGTGTCATATCTACCATTAACATTACTATTGAGTCCTCGACTGATGATTTGGCTATATCTTCCCTATTAGTGGGTTGAGTAGCAAAAGTTATGTCAGTGGGTATCTTTGTTTCCACCTCCTTGGTGGGGGATTGGGTTAATGTGAGAGTGGAAGAAGGCAATGATACTTAGATGGGTAAAGTGGATGTGCTTACTAGGGGTGCGAAATTTGGAAGTGACACAGGTGGAGAGCTAGGCACGTGTGGTTAGAACAAGGGAAGCTTTGCAAGGGTGGAATCCAAGGCAGTAAAAGAATCAATCATCTTAGTGGGAATGGCCAGAATGGATGAAATGGGTAGTGTGATGAAAGATGAATATGGGGTTGTATATGACCTAGTAGTTGTGATAGATAATGAGGTTACAATCAAAATGACAGTCGATAGCCATGTATTATTGGGCGGTGTTGGTGATTAATGGTGTAGTAGTGGATATAGGGGGATGATAGTGATTGCAGAAGAGGGAGGTGAAAGTGGAGTTAAAATAACCAACTATGTTGATTAGCTTGCTGCCAAAGGAGTCACTTGTACTAGGGAGTCATATGAAAGAGTAATTATTTGCACTAGTGGGCTCATAGAAATAAGAGAAGTAATTGCTTATACTTGTTGGATAATGGAGACAAGAGGAGGGGTTATTATAGTAGCTTGTATAGTAGAGATAGGATGAGGCATTACTTATGTTGTTTGGATAGTAGTTGTGTCCTCTATGGAAACTGATGGTATCTGATCCATTAGCCAAGATGTTGGCTCTTGTTTATTGGAAGAAGCCCTTCTTGCCTTTTGATTTTGCTTTCACTTGTGTGAGACAACTAGCCCCACTACTTGTACTTGAGTTTTGTTGTTGGAACCTTCTATTGTTACTACCACCACACCCTTATCCTTTACTTCCCTTAACATGTCTGTGATATTTAGGGTTTCTTTAGCTATTTTAACCTCCTTGATCCTTAACTAATTCAATGTTCTATTTATAACTTGGGTGGTCCTATCTAATAAGGAGAAAGATTCAGGTGTAGACCAGCTGACTAGAGAAAGAGGTTGGAGATAGATTTGATTATCATAATATATTTTATCCACTAGTTGTTCCTCATATTTCAAATCTTATGGAACCGGTACCATATTATAAGTCTTAATTTGTTTCAGGGTCATTTTAGAATAATCTCTCAACCTAACCTCTTCTTCATCCTACATATCCTCCCAATAATCTTCATAAAAGGGAATGTGAGAATATGAAGAACCCACTATATTAGTAACATAACCAGTCACATCATAGAAGGGCCTAGCATGAGAGCACTCAAGGTCATCTAGGTCATCTTTGCATCCACACATTTGGCCTTAGATAGAGAAGGGCACGTGTATCTCCCTATACTAATAGGGATGTGTATCATTGTCTTGTGCCTACTTGATAAGAACTTATGAGTTTCCACTAGTTGCCTCACAAGTTCCATTAAGGCCCATTTATCACTTACATATATGGGAAGGGTGTAAGTACACCTATTAAAACCACCAACTTTGATGTATGAATATGTAGGAAACTAAATAAAGTATTCTCCCCAATTTATAATTTTTGTTGTTGTGGCATCATAAAATCTTGTCCTTTCTAGTTATTTTTCAAACATGATTATGATGCAGTAGATAAAAGCATCATTAACCCTTTTGAATTATTGTTGCTCCCCTCTAAGATGAGATCAAGATAGTAGTTAAAAACTTTGTTGATTTGATCAGGCATTGTGTTTAATCCTAGGAATGCCCTCTCTTTTGATAAAATATAGACAACGTAGGAGGTCATATAAAATTTACCTATAGTTTGAACCTCCATCAACTATTTTTGAATGGAGTCACTAATCAATTGAGCCCGATGAATGTATTGTTTATTGTGATGTATTACTTGTAGAGTAATTTTTACTCTATGTTGTATTTAATTTATTTTTGATTCGAGCATTACAATTTTGGTTCCTATACATCGAGGATGAAGCCGCAAGGTTTTGATGCAGAGGGCGCATTCATTTTGCTAAGTATTGAAGTGCAGCAAAAGCTGCCAAGTGTCATCCTCAGAACACGGTTCCTTTTTCCCCCTTTTTGTTCCTTTCATTTCAATTTTGGCCTAAGTATTGGATTTAAGCAGAAGCAGCCATGTGTCGGCCTCCAAGAAATGAAGATGGATAGCTGGCATCCTTCGAACACCCTTTTGTAACTTTTGGGAAGGCCACAGAATGTGCCACGTACTTAATAACAGCTAAGTGGATCGCACCACATGTTAGTGTCTGAGTCTCATAGAGGTACCCATGTTTCATTCTACCTTTTGACAAAGACTTTCAATGGACCAAGAAGCATAGAGAGCAGAAAGCGCCACGTGGCAGTTGCGAAGACCCTGAACGACCTTTTTGAAGAAGGCAGTGGAAAATGCCACATTCCCTAGACAGAGAAGTAGAAGATGCCACGTATCTTCCCAGGAACAGCAGAGATCACCATGTGTCAATTTCTAAGAGACCATCTTTGAGCCTAATTGCCAAATAAAGATTGTGGTGGGTTCTCATACGTTATTTCAAAGGACCAAGGAAGCATTGAGTGTCAACAAGTGAAGACGACCATGTGCATCCATCCTTTCCTAAAAGTTTCCCAAGCAAGGAATGCATAAGTTTTGTTTGAAAAAGCTACAAAGTATCAAGGAAGCAGGCTATGACAGGTGTCGAAGGTAGAGTGTTCCTGAGCAGAATATAGGGAAAGCATAAGCGACCAAGTGTCATCCTCCAGTGCCTTTTAGACAACAAGAGGTAAAATTCATAAATTGATTGTGTCCTCTTCCATTTCAAAATGCTCATGTACCTATTACAGCAAAAATGGGGGGAAATTTGGTGAGAGTTACTCTGGGTAGATAGAACAGTGCACCGAGTAAATTTTTGGGGCTTACAAGAATTGAAGATGTTGTCCATTTGTCCCCTAATAGCAGAGGTAGAGTAGACAGTTGAGAGGCCAAACAGATGATGGAACGAAGAATTTCCAGCGTGAAGAGAGGTACTAGACATGGATTGCCATGTTGCAGTCAGGGTAGTTCCTGATAAGACTAGGATGCATCCAAGGCATTGAATGCACCATATGTTTTGTCCCCTGTGAGTGAAGGATGGAGTGGAATTGCATGGGAAAGAAAGTGATCGAAGGAGACATTTGAATCTATATAAGAGGAAGATTGTAAAATCAAAAAAAGAGGGGGGAATTCTATAGTTTTAGACTTTTCAGAGTTTTGACCAATAATATCATTTGCTTTTGTTTCATTTTCCTGAGTTGAAAGGTTTATATGGCTGTGTGTGTTTCTGCATCTTTTGTATGACTAGAAGATTCTAAATAAAATTGAATATTGTGCCCTTGTTGATGTTATCTGTGTCAATTACAAAGTAGTTTATGCTGTAGATTTTCTAGTGTTGCGATTGGAAATGTTATTTGCTTCTATCCTATTTTTTGGAGTCTAAAGTTCTACATAAATGTGCGTGAATTTTGTGCCTCTAATGTGATTGTAAGATTCTATTAAGAAGATTGAACACTATGCCTTTGTTGACAATTCCTGTATCTCAGCAAAAGACTCCCTTGTTATGAGCCTCTATTTCTATTATTCCAATCTTTTACATTGATCATGCACTTGTCTGCTCTTAAATGTAATAGAATCCTATAATAGTCACTCTGTGCTCAGGTTAGGATTAGGATTACACTCAGGTGCATTGCCATAGTTAGGTTTTAATTCTTGCATTTTGCATTTATGTTTAGTCTCCTATCCCTTTTCCCCAACACCATAAAATAGAAGAGACCAGCTTCTTTAAAACCTAGAGGTTGTTTCAAGTCACATTGTCCCACAACTTGAAACTTCCCATTGTTGATTGGCTAGGATCTAGTGCAATTTTACGCCATCAATAGTTTTTGGCACGCCTATGGGACGAATCTTTCAAGGAGCTGATGAATTTTTGGTGTGTTCTTTAGCCAATTAGCCTATGGAGGTATTTGCTCTATCAACACCAATGGTGACTCTGAGTTGAATCAGCTGGTTAAGCAGCCTTGGTGCCATTAAGAAATCATTTTTTGATGTATAATCCCTCTACACAAAATCATGGACCTTGATGTCCTTCCTATAATTTTGATCAAGCTCAGCCTTTTTATGGCATCTCCCCAAGCAGCCCTCCTAGTTACCCTCCAACCAAAAGGGCAAATTCCATCTTTCGCCTTGATGGCAGCCACCTAACCTAGGGGGAAATAGTGGAATCATGGAGCAGGAAAGAGGAGGAACCTATCTTGTAGGAGGTGAGTGAGGAGCAAAAGCTCCAATCTACAATTTTCCAGGAGGCTATCATGAGAAACCATGAAGAAGAAATCATCATTGATGCTCCTTGTGAAGAACTCATCATCAATGGAAAAGACTCAGGGCATGCATGCATGCAGAGGTTCCAGCAATACGAGGAGGAACATAAGCATGATGAGCTCTCTCCCCCTTTGTTTGATGAACTTCCCTGTTGCTTCAATGAGGAGGATGACTATGCTGAGGAGCCTGACTTGGAGGAAAATTAGGAGAATATCTTTGAAGATCTAGAGATCTAGACCTTTGAGGAGGAAAAGGAGAGGCTAGTCTCCCTTGAGGAAAGCCTTGAAGAAGAAAGTTTTGAATAGAGAGGTGATGTTCTATGGGATGAGCAAGCAGTTTGTGATTCCATTTCAGACATCACAACTATCACCTTTCTTCAAGAAGGCCAGAAGGAAGTAGAGGATGAGTTTGATAGGGTCTTCAATGAAGAAGAAGGAAACAAGTCAAATCATGATGCACTACAAGGGAATTATGCACATCAAATGGCTAATGGTGATAAGCCAACAACCACTGATTTCTTGGTGAAAAACATCAGTATGAGGGACCAGCATTTAACAAGCTTTCAGGGACAAGAAAATTATGTATATATTGGAAGCATATTTGACTCTGATTCACTCAAATGCAGACCAATCAAGGTGGCAAGCAAGAAGAGCAAGTCACCAAAACTCCATCCCATTCAGCCATTTACTTGGCATCATAAGTCTTCTTGTCATGAAGGAAACTTCAAAAAAATTCATTTTGATCCAGGAGGGAGGCAAATATACCTGGGTAGCTGTATATAGTAGTTTACTTTCAGTTTTGTTGCTTTGTTTTCCCATTTTTTTCTTTCTTGCTCTTTCTTTTAAATAAGTGTTCTTTGAGCACGTGGCCGCAGCTCAAAATCTTTTCAAAATTTCCAAGACTCTCGACACATTAAGTCTCTCTCAAATCTCCATAATTCCCTAGATGTGTCTAATTCAATAAGCGAGTATTATCTGACCACGAATGGTCCATCTACCAGATGGCTCTTTTTGAGGCTGTAATTTTGAAATTTTGATCGAGCGGGAGTCGGGTTCTTTCTGAGCAGGCTCAAAAGTCTTGGTGGTCACCAATAACTTTAGAGTAATTTTTATTCTACATCATATATAATTTATTTTTGATTTGAGCATTGCAATTTTGGTTCTTGTGAATTGAGGATGAAGCCACAGGGTTTTGATGTAGAGGGTGCATTCATTTTGCTAAGTATCGAAGTGCAGCAGAAGCTGCCAAGTGTCATCCTCATAACACAGTTCCTTTTTCCCCCTTTTGTTCCTTTCATTTCAATTTAGGCCTAAGTATTGGATTCAAGTGGAAGCGGCCACGTGTCGGCCTCTGGGAAATGAAGATGGACAGTTGGCATCCTCCGAACACCTTTTGTAACTTTTGGGAAGGCCACAGAATGTGCCACATACCTAATAACGGCTAAGCAAAATGCACCACTTGTCAGCGTCTGAGTCTCATAGAGGCACCCGTGTTTCATTCTAACTTTTGACAAAGACATTCAATAGACCAAGTAGCATAGAGAGCAAAAAGTGCCAGGTGGAAGTTGCGAAGACCCTAAATGACCTTTTTGAAGAAGGCAGTGAAAGACGCCACATTCCCCAGATAGAGAAGCAAAAGATGCCACATATCTTCCCAAGAACAGCAGAGATCACCACGTGTCAATTTCTGAGAGACCATCTTTGAGCCTAATTGCCAAATAAAGATTATGGTGGGTTCTCAGATGTTATTTCAAAGGACCGAGGAAGCGCCGAGTGTCAACAAGTGAAGACTACCACACGCATCCATCCTTTCCTAAAAGTTGCCCAAGTAAGGAATGCATAAGTTTTGTTTGATAAAGCTGCAAAGTATCGAGGAAGTATGTTGTGATAGGTGTCAAAGGCAGAGTGTTCCTGAGCAGAATATAGGGAAAGTGGAAGTGGCCAAGTGTCATCCTTTGGTGCCTTCTAGACAATAGGAGGGAAAATTCATAAATTGACTAAGTGTCCTCTTCCATTTCAAAGTGCCCGTCTACCTGTTACAGCAAAAATGGGGGGAAATTTGGTGAGAGTTACTCCAGGTAGATAGAACAGTGCACTGGGTAGATTTTTGGGGCTTACAAGCATTAAAGACACCATCCGTTTGTCCCCTAATAGCAGAGGCAGAGTAGATAGTTGAATGGCCAAATAGATGATGGAACAAAGAATTTTTGGTGTGAAGAGAGGTACTAGACATTGATTGTTGTGCTGCAGTCAGGGCAGTTCTTGATAAGACCAAGATGCATCCAAGGCATTGAATGTGTCATCTATTTTGTCCCCTGCGAGTGAAGGATGGAGTGGAATTGCGGGGGAAAGAAAGTGATCAAAGGAGACATCTGAAGCTATATAAGAGGAAGATTGTAAAATCAAAGAGGGGGGAATTCTATAGTTTTAGACTTTTCAGAGTTTTAAACAATAATATCATTTGCTTTTGTTCCATTTTCCTGAGTTAAAAGGTTTATATGACTGTGTGTGTTTTTGCATCTTTTGTATGACTGAAAGATTCAAAATAAAATTGAATACTATGCCCTTGTTGATGTTATATGTGTCAATTACAAAGTAGTTTATGCTGTGGATTTTCTAGTGTTGTGATTGGAAATGTTATTTGCTTCTGTCCCATTTTCTGGAATCTGAAGTTCTACATAACTGTGCGTGAATTATGTGCCTCTAATGTGATTGAAATATTTTATTAAGAAGATTGAACACTATGCCTTTGTTGACAATTCCTGTATCTCAGCAAAAGACTCCCCTGTTATGAGCCTCTATTTCTTTTATTCCAATCTTTTACATTGATCATGCACTTGTCTGCTCTTAAATGTAATAGAATCCTATAATAGTCAGTCTGTGCTCAGGTTAGAATTAGGATTACACTCAGGTGCATCGCCATAGTTAGGTTTTAATTCCTGCATTTTGCGTTTCTATTTAGTCTCCTATCCCTTTTCCCCAACACCATAAAACAAAAGAGACCAGCTTCTTTAAAACCTGGAGGTTGTTTCAAGTCGCATTGTCCCACAACTTGAAACTTCCCATTGTTGATTGGCAAGGATCTAGCGTAATTTTATGCCATCAACATTACTCATATATACTGGTACATCCAATCTTGATAATTCTTTGCAATTAGGATCCCTGTAAATTTATGTGAGAGTATAATGATATCTCCTACTTCATCCTTCAAGTCTATCCTAGCTAGGGTCTTAAGCATTCTTATGGCTGTAGATCTAGGGGCTTTTAATCACTATTTATTTAAAACCCATAAACATGTGCATTATTATCTTGATAGAACTGTTGGTCATTTTTGGCCTACATATCAAATTTTACCTAAGTATGAAAAAGGGAGCTATTTGGCAAGAAAATGGCAAGTATTTGGGAGGATTTTGGGTTGTCTAGTAGTGACAACTTTGGGTTTTTGAGGGCATAGTGAAAATCAAGTTTCCAGCAATGCTTAACTTTTAAATGTTTTATAAGTAGAAGTAATTCGGGTTTACAAACTTGAATTACTCATAGATAGTGTATTTTGGGTTCTCCAAGGAGCACTACTTAATTACTTCATAAGTTGTGAGTAGTCAGAAGCCTGAAATAAGTAAAAGGGCTCGACAAACCCGATTTGGTCTTAAAAAATAGTGCTTATCAGGTTCTTCAAGGGATGAGTCTTTTTTAAAAAAATTGAAGGGCCTTTTAAGGGAAAAAGGGACCAGTCAACTTTTCTAAAGGTCCTCTTCAACTTTTCCAAAGGGTCTTTCACAAGCCCAAACGTACACTTTATAAATCCAAAGGGATTTTTTCTTCTCCAAGTGGACATTTGCAAGTTTCTTGAAGGTTATGTTACACTTCGAAAGGACCATTTCAAAATTCTTAAAGGCTATCTTTCCCTTCAGGAGGATCATTTGTGAAATTCTAAAGGGACATGCAGGAATCCTGTAGGGTCTCTCACCTTTTGGGAAAGTTCATTTTGAAAAGTCTGAAAAGTAATTTATGAAGATAGACGCAGACAAAAAGTCTGAAGGAATTCTTTCAGATAAATTGTCCAAATAAATTCCTTCAAGATATTTGCCCCAAATAAATAAGCTAAGAAGGAAGCCCAAGACCAAGTGTCCAAAGGAAATGATGGGCTAATGGATGTCAAAATGAAGATAAGCGACTAGTCATTGAAAGTAATCAGGTTTGAAAAGCCTGAAGTCTTAAGGCTTGGGAAATAACAAAGTGAGAAAACTTTAAGATGGACAAGTCCAAAGTAAGTAGGCCTAGAGAACCTAAATTACTCTGCATAGAGTAAATTAGGTTTCTCCAAGTACTCTACTTAAAAGGCTTTATAAGTAAAGGATCTGGGGAAGTCCAAAGTTGGAGAGATCAAATAACCCAGATTACTCTACATAGAGTAAATTGGGATTCTTCAAGTGCTCAACTCAAGCTTGGTCCATCAATGTGAAAATCATGATGCAATGAATGAAATGTTACCACATGGCATAAGCTAGAGCAAAAAGGACTAATAAGCATGTGAGAGTCTAAGTGGATGGCAGCAAAAAATTATGAAGGCTCTCATCTGCCATAATTCACTCCCCACAATCATTGTTTGTTGCTTAAATACATCATGCCAAGAAGAGACATTCTATCTACTCACAACATGGCTTCTCAAATGCACAAAAAAAAAACTTAAAGATGGGAGGGGCTCGAGAGTATTGTCTAGTGATCCTAAAGGATGCATTTAGGGGAAACAAGGAAGTGCAATGTGAGATTTCCCACTATCATTCACTTCTTATTTCTTCACATTCTTTCTTCCCCCTTTTTTATATAAATAGAGGCCTTGGATCCAAGCAAATCATCCCTGGATTGGTGATAGAATCACTCTGTGAAGCAATACAAGAAAGACTTTTCTATTTCTAGTTAAAAGAAGTATGCATATTTGGTTTCATTTATAGAATGTATGATTGTTATTCATCACCTACGATTTCTTCCAGTACCTTTCTTTTAATCCTCTCAATTTTGTATAGGATTGCGTGAAGTGTTTATATGTTAAGCTCCCTTTGAAATGTTACTAGTTCATAGTGTCTCCCTTAGACCTATTTTATTATCCTTCAAAGTGTAAGGCTTCTCTCCAACCTCCATGCAAAATTTCCATGCCTATGGCCTTGAGATAGAACTAGAATACCCTGTATCCTATTTGGATTCATCAATAGTTGGATCTTTTCCTAGACCAAGTGGATCACTTCTTTTGGTGCCTCACCTCCCCTAGCTTAGATTTCCTTTTCAGTCATTCTCTTATCACTTTTCCTTAGTTGATAGCAGATTTTAGTGTCAGATCAAGAGATGAAGTGAAGCACCTGAGGAACTAGCTTCATAAAAAATCCTAGAGATTCAACCTCACCATAGGATACCCACATCTTGAGGTTGTCACACGATTGTGGTTGGAAGTGAGGGAGCCTGAAGAACTCTCTCACAAGGGTGACCAAGATATAATAGTTTTGACATCCTCAGTGGGACAACTACCATTATTTTCATTTTTTATGAAAGATTGGTCAAATTTGATGCTATTTTGATCATTTCACAGTAGTGGTAGCATCCATCCTTCAACATCTAGTGACTCCAAATAACACCCAGCTATCTGGTGACAGAGCAATAGCTATATTTCATGCCAAAGGTGACTACAAGATTGACTTCTATAGGTATTCATTTTGAGTATGATGATTTACCTTTAAACTCAACAAGAAGGTTAATATTTGACCATACTCACCCTTATGTAAGAAGATACCCTCCTAAACCAGTCATAAGGTATACCTATGCAAGAAGATCTTTATCAGCCCCTCTTGCTACTATGATTCCCTAAAGAGATTTTGTGGGCTTTAGCATCCAAATCCATTTGAACTTACCACAGTATGATCTTATGATAGTAGCAACCCTAAAAAGTGTCCCTTATTACATAAGAGACCAAGCTATAACTCCTACTAAGCACATAACAAACATAGCCATATTTTGTAACATTCATAATATCATAGTGGAGAATGTGGTTGTTAAGATATCGGTTGTATCCTTCAAAGGAAAGGCATTAGACTAATATAGGGGCCTAGCTCCTTATTCTATCCACTCATGGGATGAGTCAAGAATAGGTCTGTGTAAAAGGTTTGCATATAAGAGTGATCATCTGTCACTTGCAGAGTAATTGACCAAAATCAAGAGAGCTCCTCATGAAGTCATGAAAGACTTCAATATGAGATTTTAGAAGGCGTGGGATAGAATTATAGTAGTTGTTAGACCATCTCTAAACTTTTCTTTCTTGTATTACTTGAAGGCTCTCAATAGAGACATAGCTATAATGATTAAATCTATGGGAGGAGACATACTTCTAGATGTATACAACGTGGCAATCAAGGTAGAAAATTGCCTAGTTTAGGTTGGCAAGATTACTCCCAGACCCCCAATGCCTCTTTTTCCAGAGATCAGACCATATTCTGCAGTCATTCCTCCACTTGATGTTATACTTCCAACACTAACAATTACTGTTATGCCTTCACCTAAGCAAGAGAAGGTCTCTACTAGTTGATCCAATGACTCCCAAGAGTATAAGAATTACATGGAATTCATAAGCATGCTCCAATCCTTGGGGAATGATGTGGTCAATTTCAAAATGTAGCAAGCCTTATTAAGCTCTGTATCAGCCTCAGTGATATCCTTATCAAGCTAATAAGACACCCTATAAAGGAGGTTTCCAAGGATGGGGGCAGCCAAACTATGTTAGGCAATATAATTATAATCCAAACATTGTAGCCCCTTCTAACTCCTTAGTCTTGGTTCAGAACAATGTGGCTCAGGAGGCTGAAGGGACAATGCCTTAGAATCATTCTTTTGGATAATCCATTATTCGAACTAATGGCTCCAACCAAGTGTTCAATGATCAATGGCAGTAGACTATTACTTATACATTTAACCAAGCTCTTAGGGCCCAAAGCATAGAGGTGCCCACACTGACAAAGAAAGAGCAGCGTCCATAAGAACAAGGCTCAGATTAGGGGTTAAACCAGTTAGAAGCCTCAATGGTCATTAGTGAGTAAGAAGAGTGTTATGCATCCAATCCATAAGTTACTCCTAGTTTGGCCCACATCCCAGTCTCAATGAACACAATGTTCAAGAGAAGGAATATGGGTGATAATCATGAAGCTTTCAAAAAACCTCTTGTCATCGGTCCTTCACTAACAAAGCCAATAACAGTTGCTCCCAAAACCTAGGCAAAGGTTGGGGGTATGTAAATCAACATTGTGGAGAAAATGAATAAATATAGCATAAGCGTACCAATGTGGGACATGTTTTTTGTGCCTGACCAAGTAGACATTCTTTAGGAAGGTTTATCCAAGATGAGTGTTTCTACAACTGCAAGTAAGCAACCAAGCAAGGAAGCTAAAGTATTCACTAATGCAGCCAAGAGTCCTTTGGGAGAAAGGTCAAGTAGTGTGACCAAGCCCCCCATTCTACATCTCATTAATCATTGATGACTCTTTGGTGCATAATTGCTTAGTGGATAGTGGGGCCAACACCTCAATCATGCCAAAGTCTATTATTGACCAACTGAACCTCAAGTATGAGTCGCATGCCAAGGGAGTCCTACAGCTTGATAGTTATTTTATAAAGCCATTAGGTATCATCAAGAATGTGAGCCTAACCTTGCATGCTTGTCCTAGGATGTCCATGGTGTAAGACGTGTTGAGCTTAGATGTCACTCCTAACTTTACATTATGTCTTTCTAGAGATTTCATAGCCAAGATTGGAGGTTACCTTGTACGAGATTGGTCTTACAAGGTGTTTAGAACAAGGTATGGGACTAAGGTCTCAATCACATCTAAACCCATGGCATAATTCCATATTAAACCCCATTACCCTGATAACATAAATGTCAATTATACCATCCTTAATGAGAATAAGTTTACAATTGGTTAGGCGCTGAACACTCATCCTGAAGAGGTTCTAAGCTTGTTCTTGGATGATTTATGAGGAGATAACCAATTTTTCAACACTTTAGAAGGTGTTGAGAAAAGAGACATGGGTGTTTATCTACTACATGAAGAGAATTAGATCATGCCTTCCCTCATTGGACCTAAAGAAGACCCTAAGGGTTTATGGAAGTTATTCTTTGATGGCAGGCAAAAGCAATGCAGGTGCTGGGGCAATGTTGATTTCACCCTCAAGTAATAATATTTTCTCTTCCTACAGGTTCCATTTCATCTTCTCTTCAAATTCATCAAAATATGAAGGCTTGATCCATGGCCTTCAATGGGCCACCAAAAGAGGAATCAAACTACTACAAGTTTATGGGGACAACGAGCTCATAGTAAACCAAGTTAGAGGCATGAAAATTACAAAAAAACCCTTTGACGAGGTCCTACAAAAACTGAGTGTGGGACCTAATTAAAGATTTTGAGGCCTTTGACATTCAAGCTATCCCAAGAAATTAGAACCAATAAGCTGACAGGTTGGCAACCATGGGAGCTCAATTTGAAATTCTAAGTGAGCTGAAAGACACTAAGGTTCAACCACATATCAAGGTGGTGGTGAGGCCATCAATGCCAGTTAATGAAGCCCACTAGTAGGTTTTTGAAAGTGACAAGAAAATTGCTTGCTTCTTACAGCAAGAAGCTAAGTTTTCCTCCTCCAACCAAGCTGAATTGCAGCATCAATATGAGGATCAGATTGTTTAGCTAAAGTTTAACAAACTTCCTAAGGGGTTGGTTACACTTGAGGGACTTTTTCATGAAGGAGACTATATGAGGAAAAACAAGGTAGTAATATCAACTGATGAAGAAAACTATGAGAGTGTCCTCATCTTTAAGGACAAGCTTCTCAAGCTTGGGAAGGTAAGCAACAAGGTTGAGAGACATGTTTTCATAACACTTTTCCAAGAGTATGTAGACATTTTTGCTTGGGAATATAGTGACCTAAAGGGTTTTGATCCTAAGCTAGCTTAGCATACCATAGATTTGGAGGCCAATTCTAATCGTGTGAGGAAAAATCAAAGGCCCATTAACCCTAAGATTGAAGAGCTAATGAGGAAGGAGCTAACCAAGTTGATCGAGTTCAGGATCATCTTTCCCATCAAACATTCATCATGGGTAGCCAACTTGGTGCCTATAAGAAAAAAGAGTGGGGAAATTAAGCTTTGTGTGGACCTCAAGGATTTGAAAAAAGTCTCCTTGAAGGATCATTACCCTTTGTTGTCCATGGACCAACTTCTCCAAGTAGTTGCAGGATCAGAATGCTTCTCTCTATTGGATGGATTTTTTGGTGACAACCAAGTTTGGGTGAAAGATGAAGATCAATACAAGACTACCTTTACCACCAAATAGGGCACGTATGCATACCAAAATATGCCATTTTGTCTATCAAATGTTGGCATAACTTTTCAAAGAGCCATGGACATGGCTTTCTAAGGGCTGCTAAACCAAATGGTGTTGGTTTACTTGGATGACATCACAATTTTATCAAAGAATACTAGTGAGTATATGGACCACCTAAGGTTGATTTTTAAAAGGTGTAGAGAGTATGGGATTTGTTTGAATCCCAAGAAGTGCATGTTTACCATGCATAAAGGTAAGTTGTTAGGCCACATCATCTCAAAGGAGGGGTTGTTCATTGATCTTGAGAGAACAAGTGCCATCTTAGCCTTATCCTTTCCCAAGCAAAAGAAGGGACTCCAAAGTTTCCTTAGAAAGATAAACTTTGTGAGAATATTTATCTATAATTTTACAAGTTTGGTCAAACCCATCACTGCTATGCTAAAAAAGATCCAAGTGTTCACATGGTTAAATAAAGGCAAGTTAGCATTTGAAGCTATCAATCAAGCCATTGCTTAAGCACCCACACTTATGAATCTTGATTTCTCAAGTGATTTCATATTGTATGATTTTGCCAACATTGATAATATATCATCTATGTTGATGCAAAAGAATGGTGAAGGACTTGAGCTGCCATTACCATTTTTCATTTAGGGGCTTGAAGAGTATAAGGTGAGGTATACCTTTGTAGAAAATCAAGTCCTTGTAGTAGTAAGGAGTCTTAAGGAGTTCATGCCAATTCTATCTAATAGAAAAATACACCTTATGGTGTCTCATCTTGGGGTAAGAGAGTTCCTTCTTAACAAGGATTTGAACGAAAAAAGAACTGGTTGGATTACTAAAGTCATGGAGTAAGATGTGGAGATCAAGGTCACTAAGCTAGTAAGAGGTAAAAACTTATGTGAACATATGGTTGATGACCTTCATGAAGATAAAAATGCCATCTTGGTAACACAAGATAACCTATAAGCAGATACACCTCCACCTCACACTAGTTGGATCCATGATATGATGCACTTTCTACTAAAAAGTGAGTGCCCTAAAGGTATGAACAAAGCAAAAAGAAGGTATTTCAGACGTCAGTCCATACCTTATGCTTTATTTGATCAAAAACTTGAAATCTTTGGTTGAAATATAATTCAAAAATAAGAACAACACAATTCAAATAATGTTATCTCTGAAAAGAGATGTTTTATTTATCAAAATTGTAGACCCAAACATATGCTTATCTTTGAGAAGATATGTCTGATTTCCCTTCCAAGTTACATCTTCATTTATACATTTTTTGAAGGTGTGGGGAGGATGTGGAAGGTCACCAATCTCGAGGGAGATGAATTGGTTCGACTTCCACGATTTACAACAATACAAAATTTGAGGAATTACTATTTTTAGAAACTTACTATTTTTAGACTAGACTAATAAAATTAAAATTTGGGACACTTCCATTAGTTTTTAGGGTTTCAAACTTCATTAATCAGATCTCCATGCCATATCATGATGTTCCCCTCATTATTAGCTTTCCAACGGTTCAAACGGTGAGTCAATTGGAGCTACAGTGCAAAAGTTATGGCTCCCAGAAGTTCTGCCATCAAATGGGGTGGACCCATCACCTGAATTGTCATCTGAATTATTGTCCGGATCATTCCTCCCTCCTTGAGAAGAAATGGTCCCCATTGCATCAATATTTTTCATCAAGTGTGGTAGTTTTACTTGGATTTTATTCCCGTTGCACACTCGATTGTTCACCATTTCTGTCTGGCCATCAGTCTATGGATGGAAGGTTGTGAACTTCTTCAGCTCAATATCTATTTGCTTCTGTTGTTGTGTTATTTGTGTAGTCAAGGCTGTAACATCATCCCTTTTGGATTCATGTGGCTTGACCACCATGAAAAAAAAAATTCTTGGCACTAATCAGAGAGACAGATGTAGAAGGTGGTACTTCTGGTACCCTGTACCACCGTGTTGCAAGAGTGAGAGTGATCCTTCTAGTTCTTGATTCATATATACCATGTCGATCATACATGAATGGCTAACCAAAGAGTACATCACAAACATCTAGATTGACCACATCACATAAGACCTCATCTTGGAAAGGTTGTATTGCATATGAGAGAAGACATTGGTGGGTGACACGGAGGTTTATCCTTGGACTCAACCATCCAATGTTGTATGGTTTTGGGTGAGGCTTCATGGGCAGATTTAAGCTTTTCACAATATTAGTAGAGAGTAAATTCTTTTGACTTCCACTATCAAGAATTAAATGTATAGGCTTACCTTTCACCCATAACTTAGAGTGAAACAACCTTTCCTTGTCATCTAGCATCTTGTCGTGTGTCTATGATGAAGCAACAATGGCTTCAGGATTAGCATCTATAATTTCTTCTTCATCCTCTTTGATTGTAGGGTCTGTATGAGGTAGAGTAGAGGATTGTGACTCAGAAAGCAGTGATTTGATAGCTCGACATTCTTTAATGGAGTGAGTTTCAGATTTGTGATAATCACACCACTTCCTAGCCTTTCCTTCCTTTTGCGCCCAATTTTGGCCTCATGTTTGACCATCTTTGTCACTTTTCTATTTTGAAGACTGATTCTTTATATTTATTCTTCCATGCTTTTGTTCAATCTTTATAGTGAATTTGTCTCACTGATGGTTTCCAAGTTGAAGAGTTCCATTTTTCCCCGTATGTACCATTATAGTCCACCACGATATTTGAGAACCTTGTGTTTCTCACTTTCTTGGATGCCTAATTTTGCAGATAGAGAATGAAAAATGTCAATGTAAGCTTGAACAGATTGTTGCTTACCTTGGTGAAGTTTTTTCCACTCTATATACAGATCGTCATATCTTCCAATGGGGTAGTATTCTTCCTTCACCGCTTCCACAAAATTATCCTAGGTAGGTTCCACCTCAAAGCCAATGTCATCTATACTGAACCTCTTTTTGTATAGTTCCCACCAGTTTTTCATAGGCAATGTTGATTTCAAAAGAGCAAAAGTAATCTTTTCTCCATTGGTGAACTTATTTACAAAGAAGTAGGAAGACAATTGATCCAACCAATTTTCTACTGCATCGGCATTGATTTTGCCTTCAAATGTAGGAATATCAAAATTTACTTAGACCTTGAAGGGTGTTGGGGCACTGAAAGGACGTTCCTTGGCTGAGGAGCCAGGAAGTGGATCCACAAAGCTAGGATTTCCCATCCGAAGTGTTTGAAGAATTTGGGCAAACTATTGTAGCATCTGCACTTATTTCCATTGGAGGGCTTCATTCACAATTTCCTTGAAAGGATCTGATGTCTCGGTGTCATCTGCCATTTGAAGTCATTTAGAGCGAACAGGTGGAAAATTTGGAAGCTCTGTTGTTTCCCACCTAAGCTTCTTGTAACCTGACCTCGTCCTTGGGATCATACACTCTCAAGACAAACTAATTTGATACCACTAATGAAAAACTCAAAAGATTCAGTTGAAATATAATTCAAAAATAAGAACAACACAATTTAAATAATGTTATCTCTAAAAAGAGATGTTTTATTTATCAAAATTGCAGACCCGAACATAAGCTTATCTCTGAGAAGAGATGTCTGATTTCCTATTTGGGTTACATATTCATTTATACATGTTTTGAAGGTGTGGGGAGGACGTGGAAGGTCACCAATCTCGAGGGAGATGAATTGGTTCGACTTCCATGATTTACAACAATACAAAATTCGAGGAATTACTATTTTTAGAAACTTATTATTTTTAGACTGGACTAATAAAATTGAAATTTGGGACACTTCCATTGGGTTTTTGGGGGTCAAACTTCATTGAGTAGAGCTCCATGCCATCTCATGATGTTCCTCTCATTATTAGCTTTCCAATGGTTCAAAAGGTGAGTCAATTAGAGCTACGGTGCAAAAGTTATGGCTCCCAAAAGTTCCGCCATAAAATGGATTGGACCCATCACCCGAATTGTCATCTGAATTGTTGTCCGGATCATTCCTCCCTCCTTGAGAAGCAATTTTCCCCATTGCATCAAGATTTTTCATCAAGTGTGCTAGTTTTACTGTGATGTGATACTCGTTGCATACCCGATTGTTCACCATTTCTATCTGACCATCAGTCTGTGGATGGAAGGTTGTGAACTTCTTCAGCTCAATATATATTTGCTTTTGTTGTTGTGTTCTTTGTGTAGTCAAGGTTGTAACATTAGCCCTTTTGGATTCATGTGGCTTGACCACCATGAGAAAAAAATTCTTAGCACTAATCAGAGAGACAGATGTAGAAGGTGGTACTTCTGGTACCCTGTAGTGCCGTGTTGCAAGAGTGAGAGTGATACTTCTAGTTCTTGATTCATATATACCATGTCGATCATACATGAATGGCTGACCAAGGAGTACATCACAAACATCTAGATTGACCACATCACATAAGACCTCATCTTGGAAAGGTTGTATTGCATATGAGAGAAGACATTGGTGGGTGACACGGAGGTTTCTCCCTGGACTCAACCATCCAATGCTGTATGGTTTTGGGTGAGGCTTCATGGGCAGATTTAAGCTTTTCACAATATTAGCAGAGAGTAAATTCTTTTGACTTCCACTATCAAGAATGAAATGTAGAGGCTTACCTTTCACCCATAACTTAGAGTGAAACAACCTTTCCTTGTCATCTAGCATCTTCTCATGTGTCTATGATGAAGCAACAATGGCTTCAGGATTAGCATCTATAATTTCTTCTTCATCATCTTCGACTACAGGGTATGTATGAGGTAAAGCAGAGGATTGTGACTCAGAAAGCAGTGATTTGATAGCTCCACATTCTTCTTTAGAGTGAGTTCCAAATTTGTGATAATCACACCACTTCCCAGCCTTTCCTTCCTTTTGCTTCCAATTTTGGCCTCGTGTTTGACCTTCTTTGTCACTTTTCCATTTTGAAGACTGATTCTTTATATTCATTCTTCCATGCTTCTGCTCAATCTTTACTGCGAACTTGTATGCCTCACCGATGGTTTCCAAGTTGAAGAGTTTCGTTTCTCCCCGTATGTACCATTGTAGTCCACCAAGATATTTGAGAACCTTATGTTTCTCACTTTCTTGGATGCCTAATCTCGCAGATAGAGAATGAAAAATGTCAGTGTAATCTTGAACAGATTGTTCCTTACCTTGGTGACGTTGTTACCACTCTATATACAGATCGTCATATGCTCCAATGGGGTAGTATTCTTCCTTCACCGCTTCCACAAAATTATCCCATGTAGGTTCCACCTCAAGGCCAATGTCATCTATACTGAACCTCTTTTTGTACACTTCCCACCAGTTTTTCACAGGCAATGTTGATTTCAAAAGAGCAAAAGTAATCTTTTCTCCATCAGTGAACTTATTTACAGAGAAGTAGGAAGACAATTGATCCAACCAATTTTCTACTGCATCGGCATTGATTTTTCCTTCAAATGTAGGAATATCAAAATTTACCTGGACCTTGAAGGGTGCTGGGGCACTGAAAGGATGTTTCCTGGCCGAGGAGCCAGGAAGTGGAGCTGCAGAGCCAGGATTTCCCATCGAAAGTGTTTGAAGAATTTGGGCAAACTGTTATAGCATCTACACTTGGTGACATTGGAGGGCTTCATTCACCATTTCCTTGAAAGGATCAGATGTCTCGATGTCGTCTGCCATTTGAAGTCATTTAGAGCAAACAGGTGGAAAATTTGGAAGCTCTGTTGTTTCCCACCCAAGCTTCTTGTAGCCTGACCTCATCCTTGGGATCATACACTCTCAAGACAAACCACTTTGATACAACTGATCCAAAACTCAAAAGCTTTCGTTGAAATATAATTCAAAAATAAGAACAACACAATTCAAATAATGCTATCTCTGAAAAGAGATGTTTTATTTATCAAAATTTCAGACCCAAACATATGCTTATCTCTGAGAAGAGATGTCTAATTTCCCTTTCGGGTTACATCTTCATTTATACACGTTTTGAAGGTGTGGGGAGGATGTGGAAGGTCACCAATCTCGAGGGAGATGAATTGGTTTGACTTCCAGGATTTACAACAATACAGAATTTGAGGAATTACTATTTTTAAAAACTTACTATTTTTAGACTGGACTAATAAAATTGAAATTTGGGACACTTCCATTGGGTTTTAGGGGGTCAAACTTCAATAATCAAAGCTCCATGCCATCTCACGACATTCCCCTCATTATTAGCTTTCCAACGGTTCAAACGGTGAGTCAATTAGAGCTAAGGTGCAAAAGTTATGGCTCCCAAAAGTTTCGCCATCAAATGGATTGGACCCATCACCCGAATTATCATCTGAATTGTTCTCCAGATCATTCCTCCCTCCTTGAGAAGAATGGTCCCCATTGCATCAATATTTTTCATCAAGTGTGGTAGTTTTACTTTGATTTGATTCTTGTTGCATACATGATTGTTCACCATTTCTGTCTGACCATCAGTCTATGGATGGAAGGATGTGAACTTCTTCAGCTCAATATCTATTTGCTTTTGTTGTTGTGTTCTTTGTGTAGTCAGGGCTGTAACATCAGCCCTTTTGGATTCATGTGGCTTGACCACCATGAGAACAAATTTCTTGGCACTAATCAGAGAGACAGATGTAAAAGGTGGTACTTGTGGTACCCTGTAGCACCGTGTTCCAAGAGTGAGTGATCCATCTAGTTCTTGATTCATATATACCATGTCGATCATACATTAATGGCTGACTAAGGAGTACATCACAAACATATAGATTGACCACATCACATAAGACCTCATCTTGGAAAGGTTGTATTGCATATGAGAGAAGACATTGGTGGGTGACACAGAGGTTTCTCCTTGGACTCAACCATCCAATGCTGTATGGTTTTGGGTGAGGATTCAAGGGCACATTTAAGCTTTTCACAATATTAGCAGAGAGTAAATTCTTTTGACTTCCACTATCAATAATGAAATGTAGAGGCTTACCTTTCACCCATAACTTAGAGTGAAACAACCTTTCCTTGTCATCTAGCATCTTGTCGTGTGTCTGTGATGAAGCAACAATGGCTTCAGGATTAGCATCTATAATTTCTTCTTCGTCCTCTTTGACTGCAGGGTCTGTATGAGGTAGAGCAGAGGATTGTGACTCAAAAAGTAGTTATTTGATAGCTCGACATTCTTCTTTAGATTGAGTTCTAGATTTCTGATAATCACACCACTTACCATCCTTTCCTTCCTTTTGCGCCCAATTTTGGCCTCATGTTTGACCTTCTTTGTCACTTTTCTATTTTGAAAACTGATTCTTTATATTCATTCTTCCATGCTTCTGCTCAATCTTTACTATGAACTTGTATGCCTCACCGATGGTTTCCAAGTTGAAGAGTTCCATTTCTCCCTGTATCTACCATTGTAGTCCACCATGATATTTGAGAACCTTGTGTTTCTCACTTTCTTGGATGCCTAATCTCGTAGATAGAGAATGATAAATGTCAGTGTAATCTTGAACAGATTGTTCCTTACCTTGGCGAAGTTGTTGCCACTATATATACAGATCGTCATATGCTCCAATGGGGTAGTATTCTTCCTTCACCGCTTCCACAAAATTATCCCAGGTAGGTTCCACCTCAAGGCCAATGCCATCTATACTGAACCTCTTTTTGTACACTTCCCACCAGTTTTTCACAGGCAATGTTGATTTCAAAAGAGCAAAAGTAATCTTTTCTCCATCGGTGAACTTATTTACAGAGAAGTATGAAGACAATTGATCCAACCAATTTTCTACTGCATCGGCATTGATTTTTCCTTCAAATGTAGGAATATCAAAATTTACCTGGACCTTAAAGGGTGTTGGGGCACTGAAAGTACGTTCCCTAGCTGAGGAGCCAGGAAGTGGAGCCGCAGAGCCAAGATTTCCCATCGAAAGTGTTTGAAGAATTTGGGTAAACTCTTGTAGCATCTGTGTTTGGTGCCATTGGAGGGCTTCATTCACCATTTCCTTAAAAGGATCGGATGTCTCGGTGTCATCCACGATTTGAAGTCGTTTGGAGCGAACAAGTGGAAAATTTGGAAGCTCTGTTGTTTCCCACCCAAACTTCTTGTAGCCTGACCTCGTCCTTATGATCATACACTCTCAAGACAATCTGCTCTGATACCACTGATCCAAAACTTGAAAGCTTTGGTTGAAATATAATTCAAAAATAAGAACAACACAATTCAAATAATGCTATCTCTAAAAAGAGATGTTTTATTTATCAAAATTACAGACCCAAACATATACTTATCTCTGAGAAGAGATGTCTAATTTCCCTTTTGGGTTACATCTTTATTTATACATGTTTTTAAGGTGTGGGGAGGATGTGGAAGGTCACCAATCTCGAGGGAGATGAATTGGTTTGAATTCCACGATTTACAACAATACAGAATTTGAGGAATTACTATTTTTAGAAACTTACTATTTTTAGACTGGACTAATAAAATTGAAATTTGGGACACTTCCATTGGGTTTTAGGGGGTCAAACTTCATTGAGCAAAGCTCCATGCCATCTCTCGATGTTCCCCTCATTATTAGCTTTCCAACGGTTCAAACGGTGATTCAATTGGAGCTACGGTGCAAAAGTTATGGCTCCCAAAACTTTTGCCATCAAATGGATTGGAACCATCACCCGAATTGTCATCTGAATTGTTGTCCAGATCATTCCTCCCTCCTTGAGAAGTAATGGTCCACATTGCATCAAGATTTTTCATCAAGTGTGGTAGTTTTACTTCAATTTGATTCCCGTTGCATACCCGATTGTTCACCATTTCTGTCTGACCATCAGTATGTGGATGGAAGGTTGTGAACTTCTTCAGCTCAATATCTATTCACTTATATCGTTGTGTTCTTTGTGTAGTCAGGGCTGTAACATCATCCCTTTTAGATTCATGTGGCTTGACCACCATGAGAAAAAATTTCTTGGCACTAATCAGAGAGACAGATGTAGAAGGTGGTACTTCTGGTACCCTATAGCACCGTGTTTCAAGAGTGAGATTGATCCTTCGAGTTCTTGATTCATATATACCATGTTGATCATACATGACTGGCTAACCAAGGAGTACATCACAAACATCTAGATTGACCACATCATATAAGACCTCATCTTGGAAAGGTTGTATTGCATATGAGAGAAGACATTGGTGGGTGACACGGAGGTTTATCCCTGGACTCAACCATCCAATGCTGTATGGTTTTGGGTGAGGCTTCATGGGCAGATTTAAGCTTTTCACAATATTAGTAGAGAGTAAATTCTTTTGACTTCCACTATCAAGAATTAAATGTATAGGCTTACCTTTCACCCATAACTTAGAGTGAAACAACCTTTCCTTGTCATCTAGCATCTTGTCGTGTGTTTATGATGAAGCAACAATGGCTTCAGGATTAGCATCTATAATTTCTTCTTCATCCTCTTTGATTGTAGGGTCTGTATGAGGTAGAGCAGAGGATTGTGACTCAAAAAGTAGTTATTTGATAGCTCGACATTCTTCTTTAGATTGAGTTCTAGATTTTTGATAATCACACCACTTACCATCCTTTCCTTCCTTTTGCGCCCAATTTTGGCCTCATGTTTGACCATCTTTGTCACTTTTCCATTTTGAAGACTGATTCTTTATATTTATTCTTCCATGCTTTTGTTCAATCTTTACTGCGAACTTGTATGCCTCCCCGATGGTTTCCAAGTTGAAGAGTTCCATTTCTCCCCGTATGTACCATTGTAGTCCACCGCAATATTTGAGAACCTTGTGTTTCTCACTTTCTTCGATGCCTAATCTTGCAGATAGAGAATGAAAAATGTCAGTGTAATCTTGAACAGATTGTTCCTTACCTTAGTGAAGTTGTTGCCACTCTATATACAGATCGTCATATCCTCCAATGGGGTAATATTCTTCCTTCACCGCTTCCACAAAATTATCCTAGGTAGGTTCCACCTCAAGGCCAATGTCATCTATACTGAACCTCTTTTTGTATAGTTCCCACCAGTTTTTCACAGGCAATGTTCATTTCAAAAGAGCAAAAGTAATATTTTCTCCATCGGTGAACTTATTTACAGAGAAGTAGGAAGACAATTGATCCAACCAATTTTCTACTGTATCGGCATTGATTTTGCCTTCAAATGTAGGAATATCAAAATTTACCTGGACCTTGAAGGGTGTTGGGGCACTGAAAGGATGTTCCCTGGCTGAGGAGCCAGGAAGTGGAGCCACAGAGCCAGGATTTCCCATCGAAAGTGTTTGAAGAATTTGGGCAAACTATTGTAGCATCTGCACTTGTTGTTGTTGGAGGGCTTCATTCACTATTTCCTTGAATGGATCAGATGTCTCGGTGTCATCTGCCATTTGAAGTCATTTGGAGTAAACAGGTGGAAATTTTGGAAGCTCTATTGTTTCCCACCTAAGCTTCTTGTAGCCTGACCTCGTCCTTGGGAACATACACTCCCAAGACAAACCGCTCTAATACCACTGATCTAAAACTCAAAAGCTTTGGTTGAAATATAATTCAAAAATAAGAACAACACAATTTAAATAATGCTATCTCTGAAAAGAGATGTTTTATTTATCAAAATTGTAGACCCAAACATATGCTTATCTCTGAGAAGAGATGTCTGATTTCCCTTTTGGTTTACATCTTCATTTATAAATGTTTTGAAAGTGTGGGGAGGATGTGGAAGGTCAACAATCTCGAGGGAGATGAATTGGTTTGACTTCCACGATTTACAACAATACAGAATTTGAGGAATTACTATTTTTAGAAACTTACTATTTTTAGACTAGACTAATAAAATTGAAATTTAGGACACTTCCATTGGGTTTTAAGGGGTCAAACTTCATTGAGCAAAGCTCTATGTCATCTCACGACGTTCCCATCATTATTAGCTTTTCAAAGGTTCAAACGGTGAGTCAATTGGAGCTACGGTGCAAAAGTTATGGCTCCCGAAAGTTCTGCCATCAAATGGGGTAGACCCATCACCCGAATTGTCATCTGAATTGTTGTCCAGATCATTATTTGATGGGTTTTTGTTCAAAAGAGACCTCAATGGAGTTCTCTTGAGGTGCGTAGATTATGATCAAGTAGCCAAGATTTTAGAGCATTTTCATGATGGGCCTACAGGAGGTCATTTTGCTCCAAGGACTACTACACCAAATATCATGAGGGCTAGTTGCTACTAGCCTAACCTATTCAAGGACACTTATTCATAAGTGAGGAGGTGTCAATAATGTGCTCTTTTCATAGGTAATCAAAGGTTAGCAGCTTTCCCTCCCAACCTGATTCAAGTGGAACAACCATTCTAATAGTGGGGTTTAGATTTCATTGGTATGATCAACCCCCCATCAAGTGTAGGGAATAAGTGGGTGATTAATATAACTGATTACTTCACCAGGTAGGTAGAATCTATTGCATTAATGGTAGCCAATGAAAGTACAGTCTTAGATTTCTATGACAACATTATGACCAGGTTTGGTATTCTATCCACTATAATATATGATAATGCATTAGCTTTCCTTGGTTTGAAAATAACTGAATGAGCTCTCAAATGGAAAATAATTGAATGGGCTCTCAAAATGGGCATCTACCTCATCACTTCCTCAAATTATTATCCTCAAGGTAATGGGTGGTTGATTCCACAAATAAAAATTTGATGAGGATTATCAAGAGGACCATGGAGGAGAATCAAAGGACGTGGGACAACAAGTTGAAAATAGCATTATGGGCTAACTGGTAACTCCTAAAGTTGTTGGTAATTCTTCATATGTTCTAGTATATGTAAGGGAGGCCAAATTACCCATTTCCCTTGAGCTACCTACATTAAAACTAGCCCATCATCTGGAGTTATTGGAAGATGAACCCATGAATGTGAGCTTGGGATAACTCATAAAACTTGAGGAGATAAGGGACATTGCAATGAAGATGCTAGAGACACATCAATCTCAGGTCAAAAAGGCTTTTGACAAGAGAGCTACAGCAATGAATTTCAAAGAGGGAGACTTGATTCTCAAATGGGACTCAAAAAAAGGCCAAACTAGGCAACCATACCAAGTTTGATAGCTTGTGGAGTGGCCCTTATGTGATCCATGAATTAAAACAACAGAATGCTTTTCACCTTTCCCAACTAGATGGGGAGGTATTACCCATCCCACTCAATGGGATCCATCTAAAGACTTGTTATTAAAGGAGTTTACAGTCATTATATATATTATATCATATGCATAGCTTTTCATGTTTTTATCTATGTGTATTGTGTACATCCATTTTAATTGTGTGTTTTCCCTTCCCCAAGTGCCTCAGACATAGTTTGTTTTGGTTTGGTTATTCTTGTTGCTTTAAGGGAAATTTCTAGATAGATCCATCTTTATACAAAAGCAGTAACTTCATGCCCAATGGATCCAATGAAGCAAATGAGTTGGGTTATCAAACATAGCAGGCATGCTTCCATGTGAGTCACCATAAATGTTGACCATTTTTGGCCCAAATATCAAAATTTACCTATTTATGAAAAGGGAGCTTTCGAACAAGAAAATGGAAAGTCTTTAGGAGGACTTTGGGTTGTCCAATAGTGACAACTTCGAGTTTCTAAGGGCACAATGCAAATTAGGTTTCCAGTAGTGCTTAACTTCTAAATGTTTTATAATTAGAAGTAATTCAGGTTTACAAACCCAAATTACTCATGGACAGTGTATTTTGAGTTCTCTAAGGAGCACTACTTGATTAATTCATAAGTTATGAGCAGTTAGAAGCCCAAAATAAGTAAAAGGGCTTGACAAACTTGATTTGGTCTTAAAAATAGTGCTTCTCAGGTTCTTCAAGGGATGAATCTTTTTCAAAAAATCCAAAGGGCATTTTAAAAATGTCTAAGGGCCTTTTTAGTGCAAAAGGGACCAGTTAACTTTTTTGAAGGTCCTCTTCAACTTTTCCAAAGGGTCTTTCAAGAACCCAAAGGCACACTTCATAAATTAGAAGGGATTTTTTCTTCTCCAAGTGGATAATTCTAAGTTTATCAAAGGGTATGTTACCCTTTGAAAGGACCATTTCAAAATTCTTGAAGGGTATCTTTCCCTTCAGGAGGATCATTTGTGAAACCTTGAAGGGACATGTCGGAAGCCTGAAAGGTCTCTCACCCTTCAAAAAAGTTCATTTTGAAAAGTTTGAAAGGTAATTTCTGAAGACAGACGTGGATAAAAAGTTTAAAGGAACTCCTTCAGACAAATTATTTGAAGAAATTCCTTTAGGAGATTTGACCAAAATAAATGAACTTAGAAGGAAGCCTGAGACCAAGTGTCCAAAGGAAATGATGGGCTAATAGATGTCAAAATTAGGATAAATGACTAGCCATTGAAAGTAATTAGGATTGAAAATCCCAAAGTCTTAAGGCTTGGGAAACAATAAAGTGAGAAGACTTCAAGATGGACAAGTTAGAAGTAGGCCTAGAGAACATGAATTACTCTACATAGAATAAATCAGGTTTCTCTATGTACTCTACTTAAAAGGATTTATAAGTAAAGGATCTAAGAAAGTCCAAAGTTGGAGAGATCAAAGAGCTTGAATTACTCTACATAGAGTAAATTGGGATTCTCTGAGTGCTTGATTTAAGCTTGGTCCAACAACATGAGAATCATGACGCAACGAATGAAAGGCTACCATGTGGTGTAAGCTCAAGTAGAAAGGACCAATGAGCATGGGAGAGTCCAAGTGGTTGGTAGATGCAAATTATGAAGGCTCTCATGCACCATAGTTCACTCCCCACAATCATTTTTTGATGCTTAAATACATCATGCCAAGAAGAGACATTCTAGCTACTCACAACATGGATTCTCAGATGTGCCAAATAAAAACTTAAAGATGGGAGGGGATTGAGAGTATTGTCTAGTGATCCTAAGTGATGCATTTAGGAAAAATAAGGAAGTACAATAGAGAGTTCTTGCCATCAATGACTTCTTATTTATTCCCCTTCTTTCTTCTCCCTTTTCTATATAGAGGCCTTGGAGCGAAGCAAATTATCCCCAGATTGGAGATAAAATCACTTTATAGAAATTGTTTTGTAAAAGACTCTTTTGAAGCAATACAAGGAAGACTTTTTTAATTTTGGTTAGAACAAGTGTGCATATTTAGTCTCATTTATAGAATGTATGATTGTCATTTATCACCTATGATTTCTTCCAGCACCTTGATTTTAATCCTCTTGATTTTGTGTAGGATTGCATGAAGTGTCTATGTGTCAAGCTCCCTTTGTAGTATTACCAGTTTATAGTGTCTCCCTTAGACCTATTTTGTTATATTTCAAATCATAATGCTTCTCTCCAACCTCCAAGCAAAATCTCCATGCATATGGCCTTGAGATAGAATCAGAATAGCCTATGTCTTATTTAGATTCATTAGTAGTTGGCTCTTTTCCCAGACCAAGTGGATCACTTCTTTTGGTACATCACCTCCCCTAGCTTATAATTCCTTTTCAATCATCCTCCTACCTCTTTTCCTTAGTTGATAGTAGAGTTTAGTGTGAGATCAAGAGCTGAACTGAAGCACCTGAAGAACTAGCCTCATAAAAAATCCTAAAGGTTCAACCTCACCACAGGATACCCACATCTTGAGGTTGTCCCCAGACTTGTATCTAGAAGTGAGGGAGCCAAAAGAACTCTCTCACAAGGGTGTAATTCCAAGCTATAACAAGAACATTTTGGATGAATTAGGGGTAATGCCTATTCAACTTTCAAATTCTGGGATCAAGAACATAGTATCAATGAAATTTGGATCAAGTTTAAGAATCTGCTCCCCTTTATCATTCACTACTTCCCTCTTCTCAACATCATAGTGTTTATCCATAATAATCACAAGCTCAGGGATTTATAATAAGAGTGGGAAGGATGCATCTTGAGGAAAACCAATATCATATATGTTTTGAATCCAATCATTCTTGAATTCTATGTTGAATCTATTTTAGAAGTATGCTAGGTCTATGTGACCTAGTTTTGTGTTAGTTATCTCATTGGTGTTTGAATCTAGGATGGATGGGACACCAGGTCCCTTCGAATTAAAATTCATCTCTTTTCTAGACATGTACAATGGGTAAATGGGTGTGGGAAACCAATTGCAAATTTGGTCAGGATTTGGGCTCGCAATTATAGGTTATTTTTCCGCTTTGAACTTGGCAAGGTTTTGTTATGATTTTGTAGTTAGAATTTTTGGTATGAGTATAATCTGTAATAGCAGCTATAAAGTTAGATCAAAAGTTCTGGTGGGGCAAAAATGTTCGGCAGGAAAATGGTTAGCAAAGGCAAGTCAAACTTTCAATGGGAACTCAGAGTGTTAAAGAAAAGGGATTCTTTGACTAACTTTAAACAAGGTTTTAATGTGTTTTCTCAAGGTTTAATCTCTATAGGGTTTCAATTTACAATAATAGGAGGTATTTTTAATTTGTAATTATGTAGGGGATATTTTGGGAATATTCTAAATTTTATTAAATTTAATGAAAGCCCTAGATTTCTTCGAAAGATATAAATAAATCATAATAATATTGACAAAAACCCTAGAATGACAACACACAAAAAACCTAGACCAATTTTTAGCAAGATTTTAGACATAAGACTATAAAAATTGGAAAAAAGCAAGCAAATAACAAAGCTTTTGACAAATTTTTAGAGAAAATCTAAGTATAATTTGGGAAATGATAAACATTGCTAAAAATAACAATGGTGACAAATGACATGGAAAAGACTGAAAGAAAAGCAGGTGACCTAGAGGAATATCATGGATGCATGTGTAGGTGTTTCTAATGGATAGATCTGATGTTTGTGGCATGGCATTGCTCATCTTGAAGGTCTGGATCGTAGTTGATAATAATGTAAAAAACTTAATTGTATATTAATAAACCATGTAATTAATACCAAGAATGTTGATTAATGGCAGTAGATGGATGAATGGTAGGAAAGCAGGTCCACGGAGTCACATTACAATTTTATAAGTTTTTAATTTTGTAATTTATTTTTCATTCTCTGATTTTCACTGATGGGGTTATTGGAGGTGAGAAATGCTTTGGAGGTGAGTAGTAGGATCCTAGTTACACTTTGTAACTTTTTAAAGTTGTAAAGTGTAGTGAGAGTTCTAATTCCTGCTAGGTCATGGTGAAAGGCAAAAAGTGGAGTTTGTATTACACTCTGTAACTTTATTAGTTGTAAAGTGTAGTGAGAGTTATGATTTCTAATGGTATTGATGAAGAGCATAAAGTGGAGTTTGGATTATGGTTTGCAACTTTGAAAAGTTGTAAATTGTAATGTGAGTTTTGATTCCCACTAGGTATTGGGTAAGCAAGAAAATGGAGGTTTGGGTGCACTTTCTAACTTTGCAAAGTTTCAAAATGCACAAAAATTTCTAACTTTTGCTTGGGTCTTGGAAAAGGTATATAGGCCATTTTCAAAGCTTTTTCTCAAAAAAATCATAGGTCTCCCTTAAGGTACAAGGTGTTCTGATATTTTTGGCACAAAAATATCAACTCCAATGTCGAATTACCTAATTTTCATCCTAATTAAATACTAGTTTATATTAAAACAATGGATAGATGTCCTTACAAGAAAATATATGTAGAGAAAATACATTTATTTTTTACTTCATGTAGTAAAGATAAAATGATAAGGATTAAGTGTAGACACTTAATTATCATACATGTAATTATTAGTCCTAAAGTCATAATCTATAATTACAATTTTTATCATTATCATTTCAACCAAAAATATCATATCATTTTTGGTCAATGAACAAGTGTTTGCATAAAGTGGGAAATTAGCTGAGTGGTTATAGCTTTTGAGTGAAGTGAAACTACCAATTTATATAATTTTTTCATTTTACAAAATCCTACTTCACCAAAACATCAAGTAGCATACCTCCTAATGTAGGTTCTACCTTTGGGACATTTTTTTTATCACCATCACTTCCACCAAAAATATCATATTATTTTTGGTCAATGTTTCATGCATAAAGTGGGAAATTCATTGAGTGGTTATATATTTTGAGTAAAGTGAAACTATCAATTTATTTTTTTTCACTTTACAAAAAAATTCTTCATTAAAACATCAAGTATCATCCCTCCCAATATAACTTCTACCTTTGGGATAACTACTAAATATCTTAAACATAATGGCATTATCATGAATGAACTCTATGAAGTGCATTAATCTGCAAAACCTATGGATTCTTCCCTGATGGTTTAATATATTTGAAATTTGTAGGGTCGTAAATCTTTATATACAAAATCATTAAGAGTCTCATGGAGGAATATTGTGATCACCATCGACTTCAATATAGATGTAATATTAAGATTTTTTCTTGGACATAGTGTCTAGTTTCTTATAAATGCTTGATAGCATAGTAGTATGATCTTGGATAGAAAGTATATTACTTTCTCAATTGTAATGATAGATATTTTATAATGAAATTACCTAGATGTTCACAAAGAATGATTTTATATCTCATAGAATATGCAAATATGAGAGATCACACAATAATAATTGATAGTAGAGCAGAATATTGGATAATATAGCAAAGCCATTTTGAGGGGGAAATCTCTACAACAATGCACTAAGAGCATAATACTTAACATGATGATCAAAGACTAACCACTACCTCCTATATATAGTCTACTTAGCCATGGTTATTCCATAGGATAACCTAACTAAGAACATAGAGAAATGTAACAAGAATATAAAAGAGGTATGAAGTCATAAGTCGGCCACACATATCCCAAGACACACCAAAGGTTAAAGGCATAGAATTCCCCTCCCCTTCAAAATAATATTGTCATCAATGTTGAGTCAACTCTAGATGTTGTTGTACAAAAGAATCATCCTCCCCAGTAGTATCTTCATAAGGTAGATTCTTCCATTTGATTAGGTACTCGTTAATTGCTCAAGACCACAACTGCTTAGTGCACATTTGAAGGATCACCTCAGGATCAAGAACAATTCTTCCTTCCTCATCTAATTTTGGTAACTTAGTTTGGGTAGCTACTTTGTGTCTAATGACTTTCTTCAAGCATGATACATGAAATACTAGATGTATGCGAGTGGAGGAAGAAAACTCTAACTTGTAGGCCACACTACCAATTTTTTGCAAGATCTGATAAGGCCCACAATACTTAGGGGAAAACTTGTTATCCTTTTTATATTGCTTCAAGGACATCTGATTATATGGTTGTAAGCAATTAAAAACCCAATGACCAATGTTAAAGTGCCTCTCACTCCTATGTTGATCTGCCTGCTATTTCATGTAATTTTGGGCCATGTCTAAATTTTCATGCAAATTGGCAAGGACCTCCTATTGATGGTGAATATGTTCCTCAAATGCATGAACCTTAGGATGGACCTTCAAGGTCGAAGTGATGGATGGTGGGTGGTATCCATATAGTGCCAGAAAAGGAGACATTTTGGAAGAACTATGAATATAAGTATTATACCACCATTCAACAAGTGGCAACTAATAAAGCCATTTATCATGTTTATTAAAAACAAAACAATGGAGATATCTTTTTAGACATTTGTTTAATACCTTAGTTTATCCATCAAATTGAGGATGATATGATGAAATATGAGCCAACTAAGTACCCAAACATGAAAATAACTCAGTCCAAAAATTACTAGTGAAGATGGGATCTCGATCACTGACAATGATCTTAGGGGTACCATGAAATTATGAACTATATTGAAAAAAACAAAAGCTATTGTACTAAAAACAAATGGTTTTGATAAAGAAAAAAAATGAGCATACTTACTAAGATGATCTACCATAACCATGATAACATTTTGACCATTAGATCTCAATAATCCTGTAATGAAATCCATAAACACCTCTTCCCAGTGTTGGTTCAGGATGGATAAACATTGTAAAAGACCTAGGGTTTTGATGGTTTCTCTTTTATTTTGTTTATAGATCATACATTCAACCACATGTTTTTGAACATCCTCCTTGAGTCCTTCCCAAAAAAATCCTGCTTCATTCTATGATAGGTTTTCAAAAATCCTGAATGACCCCCAATTAGAGTTGCATGAAGTTCCTGAAGGATTTTTTGTTTAAGAAGAGAATTTATACATAGGTATAATATGTCCTTATACCATAATGCATCACCCCTCCATGTGAATTTTTCAAATCCACCCAAAACTTGCTGAATATTTTGAATCAAATCATGGGTAGCACTATCCTTGTCCCATTCTAACTGTGCTTCCTCTAGCCAATCTGCCTATAAATTAGTCATAGCATATAACAAGGCCTCAACTAATTCATCCTTCCTAGATAGTGCATTTGCCACTACATTGTCCTTGCCTTTCTTATAAACTATTTAAAAATCATAGCCTAAAATCTTAATTACCCATTTATGTTGTTCCAAAAAAATATTTAAGACTGTCATGATCGGTCTTTACCTAAAAGTGACGACCCATCAAATAAGGCCTCCATTATTTGACTACATGCAAAATGGCCATCATTTCCTTCTCATAAATGGGCTTGTGCTTATTTTTACCCTTTAATTGATGACTTTCAAATGCAAGTGGTCTACCTTCTTGCATGAGTACAACACCCATACCATACCCAAATGCATCACATTCAACCACAAAAGTCTTGGAAAAATCAAGAGTAGCCAATACTAGAGTGGTGCACATCATCAATTTTAATTGTTCAAATGCCCTGTTAGCTATATTAGTCCACTAAAAGGAGTCTTTCTTCAACAAATATCTGAGTGGGGCTGTAATGCTACCATAATTTTTGGTAAACTTGTGATAGTAACCAGTTAGCCCTAGAAATCCCCTTAGTTGCTTGAGTGTCTTAGGAATCATCTAGTCCACCATTGCTTGGATTTTTCTAGGATCCACTTTTAGTCCTGTATGTGAAACCAAATGACCCAAATACTCAACCTCACAAGCTCTAAAAGTATATTCAGAAGGTTTGGCATACAACTGATGTTGTTCCAAACTTAAGAGTACCTATTTCACATAGTGTAAATGGTCTTTTGAATTTTTATTGTAAATTAGGATATCATCAAAAAATATCAAAAAAAAATTATTCAAAAATGGCTTAAAAGCAATATTCATCAAACTTTGAAAGGTAGATGGTGCATTTGTTATCCCAAAAGGCATAACCAAAAACTCATAATGGCCCTCGTGAGTCTTAAAAGTAGTTTTGAATATGTCTTCATCATGGATCCAGATTTGATGATACCCAAAATGTAGATCTAATTTGGTAAAATAAAGATCACCATTTAATTCATCTAGAAAATCATCAATGATAGACATAGGAAATTTATCTTTGATAGTGTACTTGTTGAATTAGCTATAGTTAGGGCACATCCTCCAAGTGTCATCTTTATTTCACACCATGATAACTGGTGAAGAATATTCACTTTGGCTATGGCAAATGATTACTACATCCAACATTTCCTATACCATCTTTTCAATTTCACTTTTTTGAGCATAAGGATACATGTATGGCCTGATGTTGGGTGGTGTATTACCAGGAATAAGTTTGATATCATGATCATGCATGTGGCTAAGTGGAAGTCCTTTTGACATGTCACCAAAAATAATAGAATGGGCATCAATCACTTGTTACAGATCAAAAGGTGTAGATGGTGGAGTTGGATGAAATTCCATGGAAAATAAGTGAGCTACAAATCATTTAGCACCTTTTCAAAAAATATTTATCATTTGATGCGAGCTAACAAGTTGTGGAGATTTAGCCTCATTGGGTGAATATTTTTTCATTCAGCAATCTGATTGAGAAAAATAGGTCTTATCATCCACAACAAAGGAGATTGGTCAGCCCAGTGTGCAAGTCTACTACATCAGAGGTGGACAAATCTCTCCTCTCATCAAGGGGAGGTTCCCTATAAATACGTAGGAGCTATATAATATATAAATATAAGCTAAAAATAACACTCAGGGGCAGAATAAACCATCTATCTCTCTTCTTTCAGAGATGATGTTAACAAATAGAGGAGGAAATCTTGGTGAGAACACTGAAGGCACTTCTCTTCTTTCAGAAGTGTTCTTGAAATAAATATTAAGATTTTCTTTCAGGTATGACAAGAAATTGGTAACACAAGTGTAGTAACCAGCAGGATGAAATAGAACACAAAGTTTCCACCTCAACTACCTAAAGAGTATAACACAAAGGATAATGGGGGCACAAAGTCATCCCAGAATCCTCAACACAAAAAGAAAAGAAAACACACACTAAAAACAAATGTGAAAGCATAAAGTCTTCCCCAAAGTTGGTTTTAGGACACCCTCCTTATTAATTTCACTAATTTTGCTTGCCAAATTAAATGGATGAAAACACATTCAAAAGACAAACATAAGAATAATATCCTAAAATGATACAAGCCAAAACAACACAAAGTCTGCAAACAACTTGCTTTCTCATTCAGATAAAAAGAAATGAAATTACAATCTGAAATCAAAGTCTCAGTATTCTCCTTTCAACTGGGTAGAGTTTCACTCCTATAAAAATGAAAAATCTCCTTTACTAATGAGAGAAATTACAATCTTATAGCAACTGTGCAAGGCTTGGCATTCTTTCCCATGGGACGACACATGCTGCAATCAACATCTTCAATGTGCCTTCAATTTTGTCTGGAGGGACCATGCTGCGAACAGTGTATTGCCATAACTATGGCATGTCCATTCCTCTAATATGTCTCTTCTTAGTATAGACTATCTGGTCCTTTTCCTGATATCTGTGCAACTGTCCAATTTGCCATTACTTTATGGAAGAAAAATAGGCTTGCATCCTTGATTTGGTGTGCTCAGAAGTCTAAGTCTACTTGATCCACTGTTTCACCTACTAGAAATAATTCTTTTGAAAATATTTTTGGTCCTTTGCATTGATCTTCTCTCCCCTATAGCAATTTAAATCTTCAGGCTCTCTTTTCAGTTAATCACTTGGTTCTTCCTTTAAGTTCCATGCTCTATTCGAATTTCCATGAATTTTCCCTCACTTTAAATTTGACGTCTGAGGGACCATCAATGGTCTCTAGCTACTTGAACCATGTTGAAATTTGAACTTGTAAACCATTTGAAAGTTCATTGGTTCATTGCTTCCCTGCTTAAGCACTTCTTTGCTCTCTGGTTGAACCATCGCTTTCATTGAACTTGCCTTTGGAATCATCCATGTTGCTTCTTTCTTTGCTTGAGGCCGCCTTTAAATTGCTTGACCCTGTGAACCATTGAACTTTGAACTCTTTTGGTTCAAGGTTCAATCAGTTCATTGGTTCTTCCTTTGCTCATCGCTTCCTTGTTCTTCCTAAGCTCTTTAATATATATCGCACTTGGTTGAACCTTTGAACCTCCGAACTCGTTGAACCATTTGGTTCAACGGTTCAATGGTTCAATCGGTTCATTCTTTGAAGCTCTTTGGCTTTTATTTTTTAATCTTTTACACCAAGCGCGTTGAACCAATTGGTCGTTGAACCCATTGAACCATTGAACCAAAATGGTTCAAGGTTCAATGGTTCAATGATTTAAGCCTTTGTTCTTTGAAGCTTGCCGATGGACATTTTTTATTGAACCAAGTCATTGAAACAGTCCAAAAAATGACCAAGTGTTGGAAACTTGTTCTTTTGATTGAACTCGCCTATAGAATCCTTTGAAACTGTTGAACCCTTAACTAAAAAATCTTGGAAAATGAGGAAATTGAATGCTCAGAACAAATTTTGAAAAGGGAAGAGACGATTTTGGTCTGGCGAACCAAAATAGTTCATAGGTTGTCCCAAAGATGCCACTCATTTTTAGGGACAACAAGCCCTTAATCCCTTTAGCTCAAATGTCCTTCCCTCAAAATGAAAATGCATGAATAATTCTTGGAAATTAATCTCAATAGTGCCTAAAGTGGTGAGCCACTATACTCCCAGAATAATGTCAGTGCCCCCCCATGGGAATAGCAAACATAAGAGAATCCATCAAGTAGTCTCCCATGGCCAACTTAATACTATGGAGTTTTCCTGAGTAGTTGATAATACCACCATCTACAATCATGACCTAAAATTTTAGAGTGGGAGAAAAGAAACATTTCAAGTGATTAACCAACTTATTATTCATAAAGTTGTGTGTGTTCCCAAAATCAATCAAAATAGTGACCTATATTTTTAGGAAACCCACCACCTTAAGAGTTTGGGGAGTACTAATGTCTGAAAGGGCATGAAAGGAAATATTAGGCTAAGAGTCTTCATATTCCTACTCAATACCTTCTTCATCCTTGCTAAGTCCCTCCTCATCATTGTCATCCTCATTAGTACTTTCAATGTAAAATAGCTTCTTTTCATCACAATGATGGTATTTGCTCCATTTGTTGTTACAACCATAATACAACCCTTTAACTTGCTTCTCCTCAATTTGTCTAGGTGTCAGTCTGGTGGGTTGAGGATATGATGGTGTTGAAAAGGTGTGATCATGACCAGTAATGAAGGTCTTTCATTTGACCATCTCTTTTTCCTCTACCATGTGTGCCCATGGGATAGCTTTTGATATAGATGCTAGTTTAAACATTTGAACCTCCAATTGGATGATATCTTTGAGACCACCCAAAAATAGATCAGTAAAATTTTCCTCAGTGATGTCTTCTACCCTTAAGGATAGATTTTTAAATTGATGAATATAATCCTTCACATTTCTCATTTACCATAGTTTGGATAACTAGCTAAAGTAGTTCTCAGAGACATTATTCTGATAATGAACTAATAACTCATCAGTTAAAATAGACCATGTAATAGGAGCACCATTATTTTTCTTTTGAGCACATAACTAGCAATACCAAATGAACTACTTAGGTTCCAGATATAGAGATGTCATGATCACCTTTTGAGAACTAGAAGTTTGATGCAGATCAAATATATTATCAAGTTAGGTAATCCAAGTGAGAGGATCCTTACCATCAAACTTACACATGTCCACTTTGAGTAACATCAATTTCACACCAAAATTGGAGTTGTTAGTGTTTAGGGACAAGGACCTGAATGTTAAAGCGGAGGGTTATTTCACTATAACTAAGATGAAAGAGCATCTAATGAAGTAGTGATATGATTCAATTGATTGTGAACCCCATTAATCTCTTCATGCATCCCTAAAACATCAGTTTGAATTGTAACAAAGTTATCATGCCATACCAAGCTTTTTATGTCAACCTAAAGTTGAGAAATCAATGGATCTAAATTTCCAAATTCCATATCACTGGCAGAATGAGTCTTAGGAGTTTTTTACCCCCCTTTTCATCCCTGTGTAGAAGGACCGACCATATACAAAACCTAGGAGGGTTTTTACCCTAAAAAAGTGTACCAAGGGATGGTACCATTGTGATCGCCTTACCAAGATGAATCAAATGACTACCTTTATGCACTAGGGTAAAAAAATTTGTCACAAAAAAGTGTACTGGAGGACTATACCATTGTGATCATCTCATCAAGATGAATCCAATGACTGCAAATGTGCAAGGCAAAAAAAATTCTAGACTTTTTATTTTTTTCAAAAAAGCATTTTAAACAATACTGCACTGACAAAAAAAATTAATTCTTCCCAGATTGTAACTTATGTTTTTTTGCTCCTTCCCCTCATAGAATTTGGACCTTGCCAGATCCAAAAAAAACACCACAAGAAGCTTGCCCAAATCGAAGCTCTAATACCACTTGTAATGAAATTACTTAGATGTTTGCATAGAATGATTTTATATCACACAAAATAAACAAATATGAGAGATCACACAATAATAATTGATAGCAGAGCAAAATATTGGATAATATAGCAAAGCCACTTCAAGGGGGAAACCTCCAAAATAATGCACTAAGAGTAGAATACTTAACATGATAATCAAAGAATAAGCACTACCTCCTATATATAGTCTACTTAGCCATGGCCATAGGCTGACCTAACTAAAAACATAGAGAAATGTAACAAGAATATAAAAGAGGTATGTAAGCCACAAGTTAGCCACACATATCCCAAGACACACCAAAGTTTAAGGGCATAATATCTTTTCATTTATTTATGTTATTAAAAAACTTTGTTCAGTTTGTATGCAAGTCATTATAAATCTTCCAAAAATATTTTCCTTCTTTACAACTCTAATAATACCAAATCACATTCATAAAATGCAATAATGTAATGGAAACTAACAATACAATTATATATTTAAAAAAAATCAATTTCATCATGACAAAATTAATGCTTTGCAAGGAAATTACTTAAGTGTTATAGCACCTTTTTGATACTTAACTAATTTATCTGCTAATATTTAAACAAATAATGTGCATATCTTATCTCTTGCTTTCTATTATTGCATTTAAATTTGTGCTAGTAATTCCTAATTCTCAACTTGCTTTTGAGTTGTATTTATTGAGTTAGGTTGATTTACATTAATCTTATTATATTTATAAACATGACATTATTTTATTTTCATCACAAGAGTAGAGCATGTGTGTCTTCTTGATGGCATTGGACTGACACTCATTTATTGAACTTATTGCTTTGATTTATTATATAATATGTGAAAAAACATTAGATTATCTAATTATAGATTTCTCTAATTTCATTTACATGTGTCCTTAAATTGAGACCCTTCATTTGTAAAGACAATAGGTAGTAGATTATTGAGTCTTCACTTCCCATCTTCAATTCACACTCAAAGTTATAACTTGGTTTTGAAATAATGTTATATGTATACTTAATATCCATCCAAGTCCATTCATTTTGTGTAAAGTCAACCAAACTTTATTGACATATCTTTTATAATTTAACTTAGATCAAATAAATATATCCTTACCTAATGCAATTAAAACATTATTTCAATAGAATCGTAATTTAATAGTTTGTTTGTTATCAACCAAAAAAATTAGAATCATGGCCTAACTTAAATGACATTTTGGAAATTTATATGCTTAATAGTTTTTTATTTTGATAAAAAATATGTGGATATTTTCAAATATAAATGTTTAAAATTGTTTGTAACACACTTCGGCATAATTTATGTGTTAAAATAGATATAAATGAATTGACATTTATTATTGTTTTATTGTAAGTGCCAATTTTAAAGCTCGCATAAGGAAGACTGTTGACCTATATTTTCCTACTCATTGGTGCCTCCCATGTGTTGTGCATTAAGGTAGGAGTTATGATTAGATCTTTTATCTTATCAAAGGAAAGAAAAGGTATGGAAGTGAATAAATGATAGACAAGTAGGACATATATGAAACAAAATAAATTTGAATGCATAATATAAAGATTAATGTCTATAAATTTCTAAGTTTAATAAGGGAATAAAAAAATATGTGAGGTAAAATTCATAAAAATAATCATGTACAATTAAAAACTTGTAATTATATTGGTGATGATTGTACTCACACTTGATGTAAAAATAATAATTTTTTTGATAGATTGAAATTTTGGATATAAATTCAAAAACTATAATAAATTATGATAAATATATGTTATATTTAATGTTTATGTATTTTATTATGAGCTATGCTAGCACATAACATACATGGCTACATTTTTTATAGAAGTAATGACACGTCCCTATAAGTTGTCTAATCGTTTCCAAAAACTATATAAAAGTTTATGAATGAATGATTAAATCATTTCCATTATTTTTTAAAATTTAGTGGTTCTCTCATTCATTTATATTAAAATGCATTTATTTTAATAATCCCTTAAAAAAGGAATATCACGTTCACTATGATTTAAAAATACATTGATGGGAAAAACTCTATGTGGCTTATATGTCATTTATAGTGACTCAATTCTAACTTACATCAAATCTATTTCTACAAATTCATTTTTATTTGGTACATATTTCACTTACCTAGTTACAGATATACTTAACCTTGACAAATTTTAAATATTATTACTAATAACAGGTACTACAACACTTCATGACACTTGTTAAAGATTGTATATATACACTTTGATTAAATCATCAACTTTAGTGACTATCCCTTTCATAAAACACTTCTATATTCTCCAAAATATTGCATGAGAATAATTTCCCACAAAAGTTATGACATTAAAAGCGGGGGAAGCATTTGTTTGTTAAAAAATAAATAAACAAATACACATTTACATGTCAGTGAAAAGTATTCAACAAAGTCATAAGATTTTATATGTTTAAAAAAAAAATACATCTTCAATATTTATTGATGCCATTGTCATAGGGGTTTGTAGACTCATTTATATAAGATTAAAACCAATAATGTTATGAACCTATTATCCCACACACCTTCAAATGTACCAAACTACCATCTTACATGTTTTGATGTTGTCTCGACCTTCTTCCATCTCATGCAACTTAGCCTTAACCCCGTTCTGTAGATGAAGACCATAACTTTCTAAAGTGGATTCCCAAAAAAAAAGACCATAGATTACTTGATTTATGCCAAAGGCTGGATCAAATCAAATCTAAGGAAAATAAAACTTATAAAACCCCAAATTAAAAATGTAAAAATTAAAATCAAATCTATCTTATGAATCAACATAGGGTAAACTATGAGTTGCAAATAAGAGTTTTAACATAATTTATGGACATTCGTATATGCATAATGGAAGCAAAAGTATAGACCAATTTGGGAAACTCACCCCTGACTTGTTTATTGATTTGATGTTATTTCACTCTAAATAAAGAAAACTTTACGCTTAAATTATCAGTACATGCCAAGGTAGGGAACTAATGGAATAACTTGAGAAAATAATTTGTATGCTCTAGCTAATTAAAAACTTTGAAAAGACATTAGTCTAGAAATTCTAAAGTATAGCAACCAAAAATTAAAGCATACTCCTCTCTATGTTATTATGGAATATCCTTTTTATTCATTGTAATAATTAATAACAAATGATGTCAATTTTATTAAAAAAATAAAATAATTTTTATTCAACAGAGGTTTAAATCGGCCTTACTACATACCATGAAGGGATATACACCTTGGTAGCATCTAAAATAAATATAAATGTACGAGTCTTCTTTTAAATTCATTGCATACCTTTATAGTCCATAAGAAGACTGTTGATAATTAATGTTGTCATTTGAGTCAAAATAGAGTCATGCAAACCAATGAAACACTAGTGTCATGAAAACCAAGTAGTAACACAACACTTAAAATCGTTGCTAATTTCATACAAATAGTGTCATCTTTTATTCACATGATACTCTAAAATCAA